>JAABOM020000001.1:3307690-3319907 GCA_011800125.2 Solanum clarkiae
CTACTAAAAACAAAGAGCTCAATCGTAATTTATGTATTTAATAAACTTCTGATGAAACAAAGACTCCTACATCATCACTTGTGACCCTAGGACCTCAGTTTTAGAAGTGCTAAGAAAAACAAAAGAAAAGATAACTCAATCAACATACCAATAGATCATGTTCAAATAGTCATGTAACTGTAACGTCCTATAACTACCAAAACATCAACCTTAGGACCACATACTTTCAGATTCACACGTGAAACAGCAAAGCAAACATTGGCAGCAACAGTCACAAACAGTAACAAGTTCTCAACATATTCACATATTTGACAGTGACAAGACTGAAATAGAGATACAACACATTTTAACAAAAATGCAAAAGCAGCATAGAAATGACTCTCCAGCTCAGATGCAAGCCTGTGATTTCAGAAAAAAAAAACAATAACACAATACCATAATATTTAATCCTCCACAGTTTGGTACGCACATACTTAATCAACAAAACTCAAAAAATTAATACCATTTGAGTACTGCAGCCTGCTTCGAATCAGGACAGGACATAAAAATGGACTAGGAAAAATTTTGATAGCAAATAATAGCCCTACCATAACATTATTTTACTATAAACAGACCGAAAATCATTTTAACAGCAACGGTCTATATCAATTCATCGCAAACAAACCTAGAAACGTCTAAACAGCTAAACGAGGACAACATCACAGCATCAAGTTGCAACGATTAGCATTTCAATTAGTAAAACGAACGCGAACAGAACCTTGGGGACAACCCGTCACATTCCGTCACAATATGCAAGATTCGAAAATAAAAGGAGGTTGAGATATTACCTTTTTGGGGGCAGCGAACTGGAGACGATGACGAGCTTGATGAAGCTACTGAAAATCGAATTGGTTTCTCGAAATTGCTTACTGAACTTGGATCAAAACTTGGGGTATTCCCTCTGTTTTTTTTTTCGATTATCACTCCCTTTTCTCTCTGATTTTTCCTCTTTCTTTTTCACTCTTCTTCTCTGATTTCTCTTCTTACTCACTCCCCTGCTTCCAATTCGTTCCCTTTTTTTCTGGTTTTTCTAGTTATTTTTCCCCTCTGATTTTTTCCTTCTCTGACTTTTCTCCTCTTTTTCCTCTGATTTTTCTCCTTCTTTTTCGATTCCCTCCCGTTCTGATTCCCCTTTCTCAGTGAAAGAGAAGGGGATTTATAGCCCCAAAATTAGGGCAAAAATTGAGGGGAAAATCAGATGGGGTTTTGAATTTTGAAATCGAAAGTGGGTAGGGTCGAGTTGCACGAAGGGGACAAGGACGTTGGAGGTGCGGAGGTTGTCGGGAGACGTTAAAAAAAAGGATTTTTTCGGCGCTTGTCGGTTTTCCAGTTTTTGGGTTTGATTTCACGAAGAGGGAAAAAAGAAACGAAGAAGAAGGAGAAGGTTGAGGGAGATGAAGGAGGGGATGGAGGCGGTGATGGGGGGTGAGGGATGCGGCGGCGGCGACGGGAGAGGGGATTTTAGGGTTGGGGGAAATGATTTGGGGAAAAATGGGGAAGAAGGGGTCGGGTAGGGGTATGTTGAGGAATTGGGGGCGCGGGCACTGCACGTGCCCGCTTAAAAAATATTTTTTTTAAAAAAAAATATTTAAAAATGTTAAAAATAAAAATAAAGTCCCCGTGAATAATTTGACACCGTGGAGGGTAAAAATTGGGTGTCAACAAGGTGTGTCTCACGCACTTGGTCTGTCATATGGTTGTGCCTAATTGATAAAAAACGAGCAAGTTGGAGTATCTGCTTGTGCATTTTGAAAGTTGAAGTTCCTACTTAAAATTCGCCTCAAGTTAAAGGGTCAATTTATGTATTGTGCCTATTAGAATTATCAGGTTATTGGATTTTTAATGACTTAAAAGAAAAAGATTATTGAGTTATCAATTTGATATCAATTTTTACTGTTGAATTATTAGGTAAACTGATAACTCAATAAGATTATAATAATTTACTATTTTACCCCTATATAAATATTAAATATTAGTAATTTAATAGTAAGAGGATATTATAACAATATTTTACATATTTTAATCTTTATAATACTTAAGTAATTAGTTATCACTTTAGTATATTAGTTTGTAATTAACTAATTATATCTTTTGCAAGTTTGTAAACACACTCTTCGTATTCTATTTATTTTTTATTAATGCAAATTCTTATTATCATTCTTATTGAGTAGATCAAATTTAGAAACTATTAAGGACTTAAAATCAATAAACCGAAAGATCGATAAATTTTTTTTATTGATTTCTTATTTATTTAGCATATTTAGAAATCAAAAATCGATAAACTGAACCGATAATGTATAACATCAAATTTTTCTAAGTTTTACTTATTTTATTTATTTTTTTTTCAAAATTTTAGTACTTAATTAAATAATATTTTTCTTTATTTTGGCTATATAAAACATATCAAATTAAAGTTTTCAAAAATATTTTGATAAGATCTCTCTCAAGTCAATTTGCGTTACATATCAACTTAATTTTAAATGATGTTAGGCTGAGATGGATTAAGCTAATAAATGAACGAATTATTAACCCCCCAACCTTCAACAGGTTGGGCGGATTGGGTCCAATTATGCCACACTATTCAAATCTTTAGGTGATCTTTTTATGGTAATTAAGAAAAAAAAAATAATTAAAATGATTACAGAGATGACTTTTTAAAATATAAATGATAATTTTTATAGATACAAATGCAAATATTAATGCTACCTATATATCCTTATCAGTGATACAAAATACATATATTAGACTTGCAAAATATTAGTATAATCAGACAGAATACAAGCTAGAAGGTATCAATGCACCTTTAAAAATATACGACGAAATGAATGTCAGGTAGCTATAGACATATGTAGAAAATATATATCAGAAATATATTTATATGAATAAATATATATCATTATCATCAATAATACAAATACAAATGATAGTTTTTAATTATACAAATTGTATTTTTAAAAAGATCAGCTATGAAATGTAATATTTTTAAATTATAGTTGTATATCATAAATATATAGCATATGTTTTTTTTATGTTGTATGATTTTTCTTTTGTATATTCTATTTGAATTGGAGGTGTAAAATGGATGAGTTGGACTGAATTTAAACGAGTTAAATTGAATTGAGTTAATTATACTGTATCCAGAAGTTGTTTGGACTTAAATGAATTAAATTGAAATGGGCTAAAATATAGGTCATAATTCAACGTGTCTAATTCTTACTAAATTTTAATTGTTCTTTTATCACTTTTTAATAGCTAATAAAAATAGGGAAACTTTTATAAATAGCCTAAGCTTGAAACTTAATATGGTCAAATAGTTACATATTTACACAATATAACCTCGGCAATGTGACCTGAAGAGGAGGAGAGAGACGAATTGTATATGTATATTTGTCAAATTGTATGTGTATATCTGCTAATAATTGTATATGTGTAATTAATATACATATATATTTGTATATCGGGTAAGCGAGATTGAGAAGAGGGAGGAAAGATGCAAGAGAAATCGAGAGATGGAATAGAATGGTGAGTGAGAGTAGAGATAGGCGATTGTATAAGTATATCTGTGGAATTGGCTATGTATATCTGTCAAAATAATTATATATATGTGGCTGATATACATTTGTAATTGTAGATCTGTAAAAAAATTTAGAGAGAGAGGCGAGAGAGAGGAAGAGAGGAGAGAGAAAATAACAATAAAATCTTAACTATAGCAACAAAATCCTAACTATAGCTATAAATTGTAATTTTTTCAAACTATAGTTGTATAATGCAAATACATATCATATGTTAGCCTAATTAGATTATTTTTCCTAAAAAAATATTATTTTTCTTTGCTTTAGCTATATACATACTAAATTAAAAAAATTGATGAAATTTCTCCTAAGTTAATTTGAATTGTATATCAATTTAGTTTTTAATGGGCTACAATGGTCTGAGCTAAAACAGATTGAGCTAATAAATGAATCAGTCAATAACCATCCATACTTGAATAGATTAGGTGTCTTGGGTTTGATTTTGCTATCCCTAATTTGAATAATTGTTATATATTATTTCATAATGTATCATATTATGTTGTATTATATTATCTTAATAAATATAATAGTTGAATAAATTATATCATTTTTTACTATTGCAAAATGTTACAAACAATTAAAGGATACATACCCAAAAAAAAAGGGATAGCACTAGTATAAAAAAGAATAAATAATAAAATAAGATTATTAAACACTAGTAATAAATAAAGAAGAAGAAATAAAAATAACAATGCAATCATATTAAATTGGCGTTGCACAAGTGAAACTTTTCATTATTATCCAATAATGTGTTTAATGATATAATATAATAAAACTTAAGTAAAAATATAATAAGAAGAGACTTTATTTGAAATAATAATATAATTGGGTAACAACCATCCAAACAAGGTATTAAAAACCAATAAATAATGAATTACAAAATGACTATAGTTAATTGGAACTAAAAATTGTTTGGTACAAGAGATAAAGCAATAACTAATTTGAAATTAATATTAGCACGAATTTATTTTATATTTGGTTGGATCAAAATTATGAAATTACTTTTTTTGGGGGTTAATTGTTAGTTATCTTAAGGTTATAATCTAATATTGAAAATAATTTTATTGTCTTTAGCACCCATTTTTTAGGGCACGTGCAAAAATCGAATCGATCGATAAAAACGTTATTGGTTTATTGTTATTTGATTGTTATGTTATCAGGTTTTTAAATGGTTTTGAAAAAAAATTATTGGGTTATTGGTTCGATATTGATTTTTACTATTGGGTTATGAGTAAATTAACAACCTAATAAGATTATAATAATTCATTAGTTTACCTTCGTAAATATTAAATGTTAGTAATTTAATAGTAATAGGATACTATACTAGTACTTTACCTACTTTAATCTTTATCGTATTTAAGTGATTAGTTAACCACTCTAATATTTAGTCTTGTATATTTACTCTTTCGTACTCCATCTATTTTTATTACATTATCATCCTTATCAAATAAATCAAAAATTGAACCATAAGACTTAAAATTGAAAAATAAAATCGATAAAAATTATTTTATTAATTTAGCATATTTAAAATAAAAAACTAATAATATATAGAACCGAACCGAACCGAAATACATGCCCCTACATTTTTTCACACAAATTAGTGAGAGAAAATTATATCAAATAATTTTGAATTTTCAGTATTTTCCTTTTGTAATAGTACGCGCATATTCTCCGATCACCGGCGTCGGTCAACTCACTGAACTCACCGATGGATTCTCCGCCAGAAAACGCCGGCAAGGGCCTAAAACCTACAATCTCCCACTACACTGACTACCTGGTGAATCGAATTTCCAGTTACTTTCCGGCGGCTTCCTACTCGAATTTCCTCAGCAGGATTTCCAATTTCTACAGTAGCAGCTCAGCAACCAGTAAACGACGTCGTAGAAAGACTTCTCTCCCCCTTCCTTTCCCTTCCTCCTCCTCCTCCCCTGAATCTTCTACGTAAGTCTTCTGGAATCTCTTTAGTTTAACATTTTACATGACTGTTTGCATTATGCATCCACTAGACTCCATTTTTTTCAACATTTTGTTCATAAGCAAAGTTTCTAAGCTAACTGAGATGCAGGGTTGTTTGTGAGGCATCTAGAATTGTTGGTGTCTTGGAGGAAATTATGGAATGCATCTTTCTAAATTTGCATTACATCCAGAAGAACTTAGAATATTGGGAATCTAAAGCACAGGTTAGCCATTTTATAAATTTGAAGCAACACATACAATCTATTTTTAAATCAGTAAAGTTGTTGTCATGTGATTATGAGCTCATGGGGTCAAGCGGTGGAAATAGTTTCTTTTAGAAATATAGTGTAAGACTGTGAACAATAGACCTCGTGGTCCGGCTCTTCCTTGAACTCCATGCATACCAGGAGTTTTAGTGCACTGAGCTTAAGGTAAAGTTCAAGTTAAATTAGTTATATATGTTTTGTTTCAGGGATCAAATGCTAAAAGAGCATACTTCATGATATGTGAGAGAGGACCATATGCTTTTTTCAATGGCTCAGTGCAATTGTTAAGCGATTTTGTTGGGGAAAGTTCTGGGATGCAACATACATATTCTTTGGCATCTTCATATATATCCGAGAGGATAAACTTCTTGAGTAGCTTAAGATATCATTTGTCTACATTTTTGGCACAGGTTAGTTGCTTTTGCCTTGGTACATGTGAAAATTAATCATGTAACATTCTTTGGCAGTTTATTTCATTAATTTTTTCTTTGATGCTGTGATAATGTTTCCCTTGCTGATTTTCTCATTTTGTTTTGGTTCCTATACATTATATTGTGTGCATAGGAAATGAGAAGTTGAAGAGTTGTTTAGATACCTTAAAAGTTGCTGGGCTTCTAACCAAGACGATAGGAATTGAATCATTTCGAGTTTAGGCGTCAGTTGGATACTGTAACGTAATTCATCCAAGAGGATCCTTCAATTTTGATTATCCTATTTGGTTTACAAGACACTTTACAGTACAATTCTTTATCAGTTCATATTCCACTGTTCATACCAAATTGCTTTGCTTTACTCTTTTTTTTAATATATTATTTATTTTTGTAGTGGCAATAGTCGTATGAGATGACTTCCTTCAATTTCTCATAACCTTATGTCAGTTTATATCTTTACATCCTCAACTGTCCCTATAAAAGATGTCTCGCTTCTGGAACACCCTCCACCCCCAATCCGCACCTCCACCCCTGCGATATGTTCTTAATCACTTTTCATAAACTTTTAAGATGGATATGATTAGAAGGAATTTTGCTTTTGCTTGTTAAATGTCCTAATACTGTATGCACCATAAGTTGGGCACTTCACTTAACTTTGATGACACTTTAGTGCAGCACCAAAGTTCTAGGACACACATCTCAGTGTCCATGGGCTCTGTCTTTAGGACGGTAACAATAAATAATATCTAGCCAGTAAAATAAAGTAATAACTGATGCCTTGATGAATTTTTGAGTAGGAAGAGAAAAGGGGTGGCATGTAAGCTTGATTTTGAGAAGGCATACATCCATGTCAATTGTCAATGCCTATTGAATTTATTGAGATTGATGAACTTTGATGATGGACAGGATCGATCAAATTTTGTGTTTCAACTGTGGAACTCTCCATTCTAATTAATGGTGGCCCTCAAAGCATTTCATTACTCATAAAGAACTTAGTCAGGGTGACCCTCTGCCACCTTATTTATTTGTTTTGGTTATGGAAATTCTCAGTATTTGAAGAAAGCATAAACTCTGGGTTGGTTAAGGGGTCCAAATATTGGCAGAAATGATCAGGTTTTGTGATGCTTAACAATATCCTTTGTGCAGATGATTGCTGTCTATTTTCTGAGGCTGGTAGAATTCTGTATGTTAGAGGGGTTTGCTCTGTTTTGAGTCAGTTTCTGGGTTGAGAGTTACTCTGGCCAAAGGTAACATCCAGTATTGATGCTGATGATTGTGTAAAAGAGCTGGCAGATATTTTGGATTGTGAAATTGAAAAGTCCCCTCTGTTTATTTGGGGCTTCTTCCCTTAGACGTGAAGAGAAAGAACAAAAGCATTTGGTAAGGCGTGATTGATAGGTGCAACAACAGACTAACCCATGAAAAAAAAATACTTGTCTTTTGGGGGTAGACTTACTTTATTTTGTACGCCTGCAACAATAGAAAGAAAATTGGACTTAGAAGACATTTTCTATTCTCCGGGAACATCAACTTTGGTCAAGTTGCCAGTGGTTATTGGAGGTAAGAAGACAGGGGAGTTGGGAGTGAGAAATTTGAAGTGGAATAATAGAAGTTTGCTTTATAAATGGTTATGGAGAGACAACAGGGGGAGTGAGGAAACCTGGCTAAGTATTTTAGATGTTATTTATGGTGAAAAGGATGGATGGAAACAAAACCCAACACAATTGAAAAATGGTGGGGGGACGGGGGCAGATTTAGAGGCTAATTTATAGTGCACGTGAACCCATGGTCTCTCCACCAAACTAGGTATTTTACGTACTTATTTCCTGGATTTGATCTAATATTATGTGTTGACAGTCTGGTCCCATGTTTCAATAAGACTAAATGGTGCACTTGGTTCAATGCTGAGTTATTCACCCTAAAGGAATAGGGATTGATTCCCACTTAATACTTTTTTCCTCTACTTTTTAGTGGTGCACCCATGTTATAGAAATACTAGATTTACTTCTGGGGGTATCTGGGAGAAAATAAGTGGATGGTGGGATGAATTTTTGTATAAAAGGCTGGAGGTTGGTAATGATGCAAAAATTAAAAAAAATAATGGCTAGAAACCTTGGAATGGAGGGGAGTTTTAAGAATTTACCTTGCTGTGAACAAAGATGGATATATTTCATATTTTACTTTAAGCTTAGGTTGGCAGATTGTTTTCAGAGGAAACTCAATTGACTTGGAGTTGGATAGTTTATGTTCAATAGAGCAAATCAAGTAGACAGACGATTTTGGTTCAACCTCAGGGATATCAATTTTTCAGTTAACAATTGTTATAGAATGCTATTACAACAGAATAGTCAGAGCATTCCGAATTCGCCTCGGAAAATTTTGTGTTAAACCAAGGGAACCTGTGAAAGTAGCCTATTTTGGTTGTTTAGCAGCTAGGGATGCTTATTTAACTCAGAAAAATCTGCAAAGGAGAGGTTTATCATTGTGCAGTAGATGTTTCCTTCATAACAAAGAATAAGAAACAATTGAGAATCTTTTCTTACATTGAAGTTCTCAAGACAATGCTAGGAACTTTTCTTCAGCATTATTGGTGTATCTTTGGTTATACCATACATAAAAGATCAATAGTCTTTTGGAAATATGGCAGTCTCAAAGAATTAAAAGAAACTTGAAGATGGATGACTATTCTTATTTGCATTTTGTGGACTATATGGCTGGAAGAAACAAGCCATATTTAGAGGGAAAAAGGTTGCAGATTTCTAGATAAGAACAAATGTATCAAGAATTTGTATTTTTGGTGTTATAGCAGTACCCTACACAGGATGGATCAGTACTTGGATTTTCTATTTCTTTTTAGGGGGGGTATGTAGTGTGACTTGTGGAGTGCTGTAGTTTCTTTTGTGCTCTGCAGTTTTTAATATAGACATTTACCTATAAAAAAGGCAATGTATTAATTTTAAGGAAATATTATGCCAAATATGTTGGTATACAATCGAGACCTAGAAATTTAATATAAGAGAAGTAATCACTAATCTGAATTAAAAACTTAAAGGTGTATCTTCTTGCTTTTCTGATCAGGAAAACTTAAAGGTGTATCTTTACTTGTGCTTTAGAAATTTAAATAGTTTTTGAACTTTCTTGATGTGGGTTTTACCAAGTACTCCCTTCGTTCCATTTTATGCGGCATCGTTTGACTTGGCACGGTGTGTGAGAAAAGAAGGAAGACTTTTGAAACTTGTGGTCTAAAATTATCTATAGATATTTGTGTGGTTGACAATCATTTTATTAAGGTAAAAGGGGAATTTTAAAGTTAAATTGTTTCTTATTCTAGTAAGGTGACATTCTTTTTGGGATGGACTAAAAAGGAAACGGTGCCACATAAAATGGGATGGAGGGAGTTATTATTATTGGTTGTTGTTGTTGTAACTACTATCAAAAACAATTTTCCTGAGCCGAGGGTAAACAACCTTACTACCCACGAAGGTAGGGGTAAAGTCTACGTACATCCCAACCTCCCAGACCCTATTTGCGGAACTATATTGGGTATGTTGTTGTCGTGTTGTTGTTATTATTATTATTCCTATCGATAGTTATTTTTTCTTGCATTTCATATGTATTTTTATGTATCTGTTTCTTTGCTAAAATATGAACTTTGGTTGCACTTAAAGCTCCAACAAACACTTGTACTCATCTTCTCTTTCTGCTTTTGGTAACTCTACTTTCATGGACCATATTTTTCATTCTTGACAAAGCTGGTGAGGAATAAGCACTCAATTCATGTCTCTCCTGCATATGTATAGATCTACATGAAGGTTGACAAAGCTGGTGAGGAATTAGTCAAGGGTCCTGAGAAGTCATTATCATCATTGTTGGTTGATACAAATGATCTATTTCTGAAATTGGAGGCATCAATTGGCCATTTCCATGCACTGCGCCAGGTGAGGGGATTTTTTTTGTGTAACATAAGAAGTTCCCCACCTATAATGTTTGAAAACGACTGTTTTGCTAACTACATGTTTCTCAATTTTGGTTTTTGACATTGCCCATTAAATTTATTCTGCAGCAAAGCTCTTCTGTTGATGAAAGCTATTCTTTTCCATTGATATTTGAGAAATTTTCAGAAGTTAACCAAGAAGGGTCTCAATGGACTGATTGTGAGACTAGAGATGCTATCAATTTGATCTACCAAAATATGGACAGATTGAACACATATCTAGCTGCCATTGTAAGAGTTCCTTGCTGACTTGCAATGTGATAGTTTTACCTTTTCTTTCTTGAAGCTGTTGTAATCTTTTTATTATTAGCAATGGATTAAGTTTCAGCACTATCAGATTATCAACTCACCGCTGAATTGCTGAACTGAAACGGAATGCTGTATATAGTAACTATCATGCCATGGCATTAGTTGTCGACTGAGATCTGTGTGGCTAAAGTGTACACGTTGTAGGAATACGACACAAAGTGCAATGTATGTTACCAGAATATTTTTGTATTTTACTCATCTTTTGAGGATAGTTTGTTCGCCATTAATTTTTGAAGGTTAAACTTCACCGGAAGCCCAGAAGAGTTACTCGATACTGGATACCCTATACTTGTGGGATTGTGGGCATCTCTATCTGTTCATTATGGTTACTTCGCCATAGCAGTTTAGCAGGAAGCTCTGACATCGACAATTGGATCCGTGAGGCAAAAGAATCAACAGTTAGCTTCTGGAATGACCATGTAGAGCAACCGGTAAGCTGCCCCTAGTTATTATATTTGCCTTCAGATCCCATTTGTAATAATTGAAGTTGAATACTGTTTCCTGAGTTCCTACTTGACTTTGCTTATGTTATGGTTCATTCTGTCAACACTCAAATGTCCTCAGGACTCTGGAGATTTTCCTATATTGTCATGACCATTTGTGCAGTCCTCCGTAAATGATTTCCGATTGTTTTGTTACTGCAAATTGATTATGAGGATTAGAAAATCTTTAGGATTGTGGAAGAAGCTAAGGAATTTTATGGAGTGCACAATTGAAGTAGGAAATGCTTTTTTTATATATTGAAGTGATAAACCATTTGCATTTATTACTTTATCAAAAGAAAAGATAAAGCATTAGCATTTTAATAGTCGACTGATATGCAGATCCAATATCACCTTGGGGTTGTGTTATAACTCATACGTGGGGTCAGGATTTGATTAAGTCTTTTTTTTGGTACTGAAAATATTGGAACTTTATGGATCGGGGGATTGTAAGGATTTGAGTTTCTTGTGTAAAAGCTTATAGTATTCTTATGATGCTAGGCTGGGAATTTATCAAGCTGGTGAAGAGTTATATGAATCTCCCATGGTTGGTTGTTCATTCTTTATCTTGTATGTATTCAAGTGGACTTTTCCTTGTATTTTTTAAACCATCCATGAATAAGATGAGATCTGGAATTTATGATGTTAAACACCTTAAATGAACATAAGAAGTGTTCTCTTTTTAACGACTTAAGCTTTTTAGATGTGATAGATTTCTACTTGGTAGTAGAACAGGTAGAGATCCTCGGTTCAATTCTTATTGCCACCCATCAATAAAAATACGCCACGTGCTTGATCCAAGAAAAGAAATAGGGCCTGACTTGATTTGGCGTTTTGAAACCTGAAATAAATAATAAAGGTATAATACATGAATGTCCCTTTAAGGCTTTAACTTAGCCTCACCTCATATTTACGCCACAAATGCACTTAAATTTATATAAAGTTGAAAAAGACACATGAGTCTTACGTGGCATAACATACTTAGGATATCATGTAGGACTCAAAATTACCATATAGGATGTCACATAGGACTCATGCACCTATTTATGCAACTTCATACAAGTTTTTGTGTTTATTGTGCATCCCAAAGTTTTCTATGAGGTAGCGGTAAGGTCTGCGTACAATCGACCCTCCCCAGACCCCACTAGTGGGATTATACTGGGTATGT
>JAABOM020000001.1:3341062-3356651 GCA_011800125.2 Solanum clarkiae
GCAGATAGTTAAAGAGCCATTTTGCTTTATTCCATCATACTCCAAGGCCAAAAAATAGTCAATCTTTGGCTCCATCCAGTTAACAAAGTTAAAATTTTAAATCCAAAAGTACAATAATCAAGGTGATGAAGCTTTTGCTTTTCTGTTCCATTTTCTTTGTGGGGTGGTTTATTGAATCTCATTATATAGGTTGAAAAGCATGTCACTCCCTAGAATCCTGTAGTGGATGGAGAACTCAGGAGTGTCTCAAAGAGAGAAACAAACATTATTTAAGGTAACCAGCCTATGATGAACTCAAAATAGACTATCTAAGCATTTAACAAAATGTTCACTTGCAGATGAGACATTTTAACCAGAAAAATATCAGCCTACCCGATCAATCGTATAATGGGAGTTCTCTCTTCTGTGCGAAAACCAAGCAAAATATAGAAAGAATACAGAAGTAAAGCTAGAAGGAGAAAGAAAATAAACACGCCCACTGCAGAGTTTCAACTTGTCAAAAATGACTACCATCCTCCCAGTGCATTTATCTTTTTGACATTTAGGATGGTAAATTTTGGCTCTTCGGGAAGCAGTACAGTGAGATTATCCTAATTAATGATAGATGATTCATTCAAACACAAAGTAATATGATGTATCTTAATAAATGTAGCAAAGAGTCTGTGTACTCGCATGTTTCACTTTTACACGGAGTAATATCAGATTTGCCACTTTTCCTTTCGCATCACTAAAGTGACCCTTTTGGAATGACAAACCAAAAAGGTGTATCCTGATGCGACCTCTCTCTATTAAAAAAGGTGGGGGAAAGGAGGTGTATCCCAATACATCTCTTTCAATTCCAAGAACTGAGGTGTGGGTTGCACTATAGTGTATGGGACAAGGAGTAGTAAACTCAAGAAATAGTAGTCATTTATAGTAGCCATGGAGACAAATGAAATAATAGTTCCAACTCTTATCAATGGTTGCCAATGACTACAAAGTTTGTGGTACTTCCTCTTTTCTTGCAAATAGTTATAACTTTATCATCTTTCCTGAGTAACTTTCAGTTAAACAAAGTTCAAATTTAAAAGCTAAATAACCTAGGTGATGAAGCTTTTGCCTTTCTGTTTCATTTTCTTTGCGTATCAGTAGGTGGGAGGGGGGCTTCAGATTGAAGCTCATTATGAAGGTTGAAAAGCATATCACTCTTTGTTAGACGGTTAGTTGTGGATAATCCCCTAGTGCATGGAGAAATAAGGAGTGTCTCAAAGAACAAAAACAGGGAAAACAAAAATTATTTAAAGTAACCAGCCTATGATGAACTCAAAATAGAATATCTTAGCATATGACAAAATGTTCACTTGTAGATGAGACATTTTAACCGGAAGAAATATCAGCTGATCTAATCAATTGTATAATGCTAGTGTTCTTATCCACGCGAAAACCAAGCAAAAAATAGAAAGAATACAGAAGTACAGCTAGAAGGAGAAAAAAAGGATGAGTTCAACCCTTTTCTCATCGGGCCAGGATCGATTGCCTCTTCTGGAAGCACTAAGCAATATGATCCTAATTAATGATATATGAGCCATTCAAACACCCAAGTAATATGAAGTTATATATGTAGCAAAGAGTCTGTGTACTCACATGTTCCACTTCTACACGGAGTAATATCAGATTTGCCACCTTCCCTTTCGCATCACTAAAGTGACCTTTTGGAATGACAACCAAAAAATGTATCCTGATGCGACCTCTCTTTATAAAAAATGGTGGGGAAACTGGGGAAGGGAGGTATATCCTGACGCATCTCTTTCAATTCCAAGAACTGAGAACTGATATGTAGGTTGCACCGTCATGTCTCGGACAAGGAGTGGTGAACTCAAGAAATGGTATAGTCATTTATAGTGGCCATGGAGGCAAATCAAATAATAGTTCAACTCTTCTCAATGTCTGCCAATTACTACAAAGTTTGAGGTACTTCCTCTTTTCTTGCACACACTCCAAGGTACCATCTTCTTTTGATTGAGAGGTACCATCTTTCCAGAGTAATTTTCAGTTAAACAAGGTTAAAATTTTAAATCCAAAAACACTATAATCTAGGTGATGAAACTTTTCTTTTGCTTTCTGTGGGTGAGTGGGGGGTTCCATTTTGAAGGTTAAAAAATAGGTCACTCCTTGTTAGATGGCTAGCTGTGGAGAATCCCCTAGTGGATGGAGAAACGAGTGACTGATGGTCTTCAAAATGACCACTCTATGCATCTCAATCATAAATGAAGTTGGGTTCAGATTAGATTGAAAAATCATTCAAGAACAAATCAGGATGTGCTTTATTAAAGAATTTACTGAACCTATAAGAATATGTCAAAATGGTCTTAATGCGCTCTTTCTATCTCGGGACAACCACTCTAAGCACATCAATGAGAAATGATATGAGATATGCATGTCATTAACAAATTACTAGCTAACAAGATATAGCATGCAAAATGTTAGTAATGCATGTTGTTCTAAATTGTCAGCATGAATGCAGAAGAATAAGGAAATAGGGAACTAAAAAAATAAGCAGAAGAAAGAAAGGAGAAAAGAGAAGTGCCCTTGATAATAAGATATTATGAAACATTAGTATATATGGAACATAAGTTCAAACAACAGAGCAACTTGATACAAATGGCAAAAATAGAAGAGAAGCAGCAACCTACTTAGAAATTACCTGCGATCAGGTCCCAGTCCTGCGGCAACAGTATCACTTACTGTTAGAATAGCTACCTTAAATTCAGATACTTCAGAACTCCCAGCATCTGCAGCTGCTAGCTTATGTTCTTGTGAGGTGCTACTTAAGTCTGTCAATTGCAGATTTCTGCTCCCAGGGGAATTGCTTAAATCAGAAATTAGAATAGCAGACACTGAAGCACCGGCAGGTACTGAAGTTTCTGAAGGCGGAAGCTCTAACAAAGCATTCGCTGACTTCATACTCAGAAGTCGACTGCTAATTTGATGATCTGTACTCTCAGCTATGAACCTGTAAATCATATAGGAGAAAAAGAAGCTTTTGATGCCATTCACAGCAACGGTCTGCTAATGAGCAAGAATGAGGTATTATACTTGATTCAATATTGGGTCTTCATACTCCTGAGTTCCCTTCAATGATTGACTACTAAATCTAATTACTTAATTAATAAAAGTTTGACTTTGCCTCATAAGGGATTCTAAGATAAACAGTTCTTCAGAAGATGAACATTTTACTTGAAGTCCTATAATATGATGCAGATGAGTTGGGTTACCTGCAAGTAGCTAGATTAGCTTAGGTCCCTCATTGCAGTATATTCATAGTTTTTTAAAGATAAAGTATATTCATAGTTTTCACTCTGTAACGTATGCAAATTACATACTCTTTCATGTTCCTCTTGGACACCTTCAACTTGACCCCTCTTCCCTCTTCCCCTAAAACCAAAATATCAATCAACTGCTCTAATTGGGGTTTGACTAAATGAATTGTGCATACAATCTAGTCAAAGCCACACTTAAGCAGTGAAGCGACGCTCAAAACATATTGAGCACGTCGGCTTGCTTAATAATCACTTCAGTGGGGCCACCAAGGTTCTAAAGGCATACTTTTCCTTGCCAATGAACCTCTTTTGAAGAGGCTACACTAAATTGATATTTCACTTTATTATAATTATTTTTCAATTTCTTTTTATATATATTTTTCATTCCCGCTCATAAATTATTAGTCTTGAACTAAACATATGTATTTGTATATTTTTTCCTTTGCACCTTTTCCCATTAAATTTCATGCTTTATTTGGCTTTGCACTTAAAACTTCGACAGATCTTAGAGATTTTTTGACTTTTTTCTTCTGATAAAACTGCTTTTATAACCAATTTGCTTTATTCAGGCCGATTTCATTCCAATAATAAATACATCGTCTAACATAGTACACCAGGAGTAATATAAAACTGGAGATTCTCCAAATCTCACGTCTCATCCCTACCTCGACATATAAGTCTTGAAGCCACGCTACATGGATAGTGTCCCGCCATATACCATTTCACAGTATACAGTTACACTAGAATCCATCCCTACATTTTGAGAAAGATAGGATTTGACAGGCAAAACGTAGAAAGAAGCAAAAAATGCTGAGTCTAGTGATCTATCAACCATGTTATATGAGAAGTAAAGGAGGCATGAACTCATATCGTTACAAATACATCAACTGATGGAATAATTGAAATATGGAACATTCAAGACTGCAAAGCAAAGTAAAAAGAATAGCATCCACATCAACTGATTTTTAATTTACTGAATAAGCTCATACATCAAGCAATTCCACCATTTGCAATATGTGATGCAACAGTGAGTAAACAAGGGAGCTTCTTAGATTAAAAACCCAAGAGAGCCAACATCAATGACATCAGTCAGTGCATTTGGAAAATGATATTCTGATCAATGTATTTGGTAAATGATTTGAACTACTGAACTTCAAAAATTTCCCCTTGGACAATTATAGTTGGATGGAACTGCATCTTCTGAAAGAAAGAGAAACAAAAACAGAAAACACAATGCTTACCCTTGAGAACCCGACCCATCATTCAACTGCCAGGAGATAACAGCTCGATGGAATTCTGAACGGTGAGGATCTGTCTTTACTGAATGCTTTAGACGAGCTTGCACTCTACAATTGTTAGAAATAGATACTGCTTTACTGAGATTGGACAGCAATAAATCAACCAAAATTGAATAGGAAAAGGATTGAGGGGCAAAGAGAAGAGGACTTCTTCTGTCAACTCAACCTTGGAAGATGTGGGTTTGCCCACCCAGAGACGTGCCTAATGGCTGGAACCACAAAGAGATGAAAACAGACCAAACAGCTCACGGGATTTCCAGGTAGCCCAAATGCAAGAATCTTGCTGGAAGTCCTGTCAGATGATCTGGGAAGGATCTCAGCAAATGTGAGAGGCTTTCCTGGTTTCATGAGAACCTGATTTGCAAAGAGAGCCAGTAAGTAATTATTTTCTGAATTTATAGACACAAGATATGTGTCGATACAAACAAGAAACACCGAGATATATATACGTACAAACCCCCAGCTCAATCCTATAGACATACGCAGGGAATATTACCTTATGAACATATAAGCTTCCAAAGTCTGTATACAGATATTGCCAGCATTACCTTCTGAAACAATACTCTCCCTTTCTTTTGAAGTAAAGGCTTCACAAAATCCCGGTCCCCCATGGAAACACCTCCAGAGGAGAGAAGGATGTCAATTCCAGAAGCAAATGCATTGTCTAATGTCCTCTCAATCTCGTGCTCGTCGTCACGAACTATACCAAGATCAAGAACTTTGCACTGATGCTGTGTTGCAGCAGTTAGGATCATTGCACGGTTGGAGTCCCTGATCTGCTTATGATAAATTGAAATCAATTTAAATACACCAGAGGTGAATGTCTAAACCTAATACATAGAAACCCAAGGTAGACTAGAATCACATAGGAACTCAAAAGACTTACAAACTCTTAGAATCCATGCACACTTAACGAAAACAGGATACAATGGAAGAAAAAATCTATAGAGGTGATACTAAATACTTGGGAATATGTTTAATCATGTTAGTATGTTTACTTTGGGTCCAATGTGCCTAGGAGTCTTTTATTCCTCAAAAGATATATATGCTTTCTATTTTGTTTTATTTTTGTATATTGACTTATGATAAGCCTAATTAATGGAGTAGCATTATCATTGAGGATTCATATAGCTGACCATAACTTGTTTGGATTGAGGCACAATTGTTATATTACATTTGTTGATACATCAAAGGTCTCCCTATTCTTGATCCTATGCAGAGTCGATCTTTGTTTAAATGGAACAGACCAAGTACTAGTGTTCGAAGAAAATCTATTTCAAGCATGAATTATTAGAAGGGGCATTTGCATATACTTGCATTCAAGATATCATATTAGTTGAATATAATAGGCAACATTCACGTATTCAAGCAATAACAATGTCATCCACTAGACCTGCTGGACACTTCAATATTTCCCATATCATAATAGCTTTAGCAAGGTGTCCAAAGATATGAATCATAAGTACATGTAATAACATTTTCATCTGCTAGAATTGAACACTTCTATTTCTCCCATATCATAATAAGATTAGATGGTCAAAATGAGGTAAAAGTGATATACAATATTTAGTTACTAACAAAGCCAAGCAAGTCTAAAGCCCCACATATATTTTCAAGTTGAAATCACAGAAATGTGAATGTTAAGGCTGTACAAGATAGGAAAAGACCAACTTAGAGCAACGTTGAATAAGGTCTTAGGCCTAACTCACACCCCAAAAGCTAGCTCAAAGGGAGGAGGATTGCCTAAGCCTCATAAGGAGACCACCCATCCCATTAACCACCAATGTGAGACTTTGTGTCTCAACAAGCAATTTAAGAAAAGGCGGACATAGAATCACATGAAGGGAAGTTGTCTCAAAAGACCTTTAATTTTGCAATCAATTCAAATTTAGCAAAGAACAGAAAACAATGGACACGAATGATTCATAGAGGCAATATCAACTGGTTGGAATTAAGGCTCAATTGTTGTGATGCACTAAAATTAGATCCAAAATCTGACAAAGTTTTTTTAATTCTAATCAGAGACTTGTATGTCAGTGTAAGTAAAAGATTGACTTAGAGATCACTTTTAATGTGCCTTTAACAGTGTTATCAAAAGCAAAAAAGCACAAAAAAAGCTTTAATGTCTATTGGGTCTTTAAGCGCAAAACACAGATAAAGCATGGCTTTAATAATAAAAGGCGCAAAAGGGAGAAAAAATACAAATATATAGCTTTAGTCTAAGACTAATAATTTATAAGCATGAACGACAAACATATGAACAAAGACATTGAAAAATAATTGTGATAAAGTAAAATATCAATTATTTAGTGTTGTCTCTTAAGAAGAGGTTCACTGGCAAGGAAAGTATGCCTTAGAACCTTGATGACGACATTGAAAAAGGAAAATTAAGCAAGGCGAAGCGCTCAACACGTTTTAAGCGTTGCTTCAGGGCTTAAGCGAGCTTTAAGCGCGCCTTTGATAACACTGGTCTTGAAAGACATATTTTAGCATTGGATTGACCCGAATGGAGTGGAATTTGAAGTCAATTGATACAAAATTGTTACACAAGGAGTCCAGCATTGCAATAACACATTCTACATATCAGTAGTTTGCAATGAGAATTTATGAATGATCCAAATATTTTGGCAATGATTTGCTAAAATATTGAAAATTAAATAAGGATTTCTTGATAAAGAAAAAATTAAATAAAGATATTTCTCATGTCTGGTAAATGATGTGCAAATATACCATAAGTCTCACTCACAGCATGGAACTACCCCTTGCTCGAGGGGTGTCAGGTAACACCCCTTTGTTGGAAACTTACATTGTATATACAGGCAAAAATTTAATATAATACATATATATACAAGTGTTGACACCTCATGACCCAAGTTGAAGATTTAGCATAGTGATTAAAGGGTTTTAAAAGTTCCCCGAGTTTGTGTGCGCTACCCCTCCTAGTAGCATGTATTTTTTTTAATTATATTTGACACCCCTTAATAAAAATCCTGGCTCTGCCACTGCTCACCCATATAAGTTTATCAATGTTCTTTGGCACAAGAAATATAGAGGAAATTGCTTTCAGTTATACGAGAATTAAGACTTATTTTCAGCAGCTTCAGTCCTTTTTAATCAACATTAGTGCTTTTGGTCATAGTAGAGCAGGAAAGATTTTTTTTACGGAAGTGTGCTAGGCTTGCTCCTGTCTGGCATATCAAAATGATGCAAGGAAACAAGATTGTTTTATAGGATAGCATTACAGGAACTTCACATGGATTCTTGTGAATTCATGCTTCAAGATTGCTTTTGTTGTTTATTCGCCATAAGCCCATAGGGTTAACCTATTCAACCACCCACAGAGGGCCCTTTCTCGGAGAGGTGCTTCTTCACAAAAGTACTTTTCAATTCAATTAGCGGTTCTAATAGCTTTGGGGTAGAAATACTCTGTCCAAAATGGTGTTTGATCAAATCACATAAGTACTGTGACCAAATGTCAACTTTATTATAAAGTTCCTTTTTGTGAAAACAGATAATTGGATGAAGATGCTTCTATTGAAGTCATAAACTAATGCAGACGGACGTGTCATTATCAATGCAACTAAGTTGCCACTGCAAGCATCAGATATTTTTTAAGAAAAAACAGAATATGATTGTAGCTTCTACAACCTGACCATGATTTAATCTCCCAATTGTTGGTTCTGCAAGCTCATCCCCTGTTGATAAGACACCAATTGTAGGACTAGGGTACACCTGTATATCAGCAATTTAAAATGCAAGATGATTACACAATAAATGAAATGGAAAAGAGGAAGAAATAGGTGGGCATTCTGGTTATAACATTTAAACTGCAAGGAAATAAAACAAATACCTTCACGACGACGACACCTACTGTGGCGAGTAGACCAATTTCCGCAGGACCTAATCGCTCTCCAGATTTCAATACGATAGTACCCTGTGCAATGTCAGATCCCTGGAAAAGACAATTTTAAAGCAGTTGAAAAGGACCAAATGAGCAATCATGGTGGTAGCCATAATGAGTAAGTAATTGAAAGCAATGGTTTCAATTCAAGGCCTATAGCATCCTTTTCAACAAGAACACCCGTATAATAAAATTTAAGTAGCTACAGGGAGAATACGTTCTTAAATACGCAGTATCCCAAAGAATATTAGAATATACAGTTCATGGCTCTCAGGGGTCAAAAGAATTTTATGAAGATGCAGTAATACTGACTTGACTCGAAATCAGTGCGTTGCCATATTCGAGCAGAAGATAACAAGTTAACATGCAAACAGACCAAAATGACTATTAAGCTCACTTGTCACTCGTATGGATTACCCGAGGGTTGCGCAAATACCCAATGATAGCAATAGACTTCCATCAGCTTAATTTACATACGGTCTGGGTGCAGCTCATTGCCAGACATTGAATGAATTCATTTTCATTTTTTATGACGGTGGTGCGGGGGGGCCAGCTTGAGCCCACCTCAAGTAATTCCACTTGGTACCTACTATGTCTCACTAGTACATGTATTGGACAATTCTATCCACCAAAGCTCAGATAGATGAGAAGAAGCACCTAGTAATTTTTTTGTCTCTGTTAGGCTCCAGTTAATACAACTAATCACTTCAAAAGATAATACTAGCACCAAGTAAAACACGTGGATTATTTTTCTGAAAATAGTCATACCAATATCCAGACTTCTATTGATCAACCATCCAGTGTACACTGTATTTATAGAGACACTCTGATTTTGTACATTATTATGGTTATTGATATATGTATATGGTATGTCCTTGTGTTTATTGTAGCTCTAGTTGACTTCCAGGTTCTAGGTAGGTTTTGACGTATATATTATTGTTGTATCGATTTGGTTTGGACTAGAGAGCTAGGACAGGTACCCTTGGGTTGGGAATTGGCTTGCCTATAGATGGGATCTAGCACGCGCTATCATGAAAAGGACCGAGAATTAGCTTGCGATCAACAGAGACATGCATATAAGTAAAATAGTTTTTGGATCATTTGGTAAAACAATTGTCCAATTACTCTCCACTACTTCATCTGTTTGTTTTAAAAACAAACCAGTCATTTTATGTAGTTTCCAAAAAACGTTTTGCTTTCCAGAGAATGGAACACTATCAAAGTTGCTTCTTAAAAATAAATCTTCCAGCCTACAAGTAAACAATTCCAAAACAATATTCAAACAAACATTATTTTCAACAAAACAAAATAACACTAAAATCAAACCAACAATAAAACTGTTCTGCAATCCAAACACCATTCTACCTACGGCATAAGACAAACCCAAGGTACGGCATCAAGTTCTTACCACTGCACGAATATCGACCCCAGGGCTAGTTTGCTTCAATATTCTCACTCGCTTTGGTTCAGCTGAAGCAACTGAAATTGATTCAGTGTCCTCTACTTGCACAACAGCATCAGCACCATCAGGGACTGGACCTGGATAGGTGGACAACAAGGAAAACTCAATTGACACCCAAGACATTACTAGCTGGATGACCATTTGTTGAAGGAAATAGAGTCATCTAGCTTCTACACCCACCAAAATAGAAATTATATCCACCTAACTGGACCAGACTGATTGCTCATTATCTCCAAGGGGTTTATGAGCTACAAACTCCAGTTGCAATAGGTAAGAGTTCATTTGATTCGGAACTAAGAGCCTGTTTGGATTGGCTTCTATTTTTTTACTTATTTTTACCATTTTAGCTTAAAAATCAAGTGCTTATAAACACTTTTTAAATTTACCCAGACACTCCAAAAGTGCTTAAAAGCGATTTTGATTCAAAAACACTTCAAATAAGTCAATCCAAACAGGCTCTAATTGTGCAAAGACTAAGACAGGAATTTTTTTTTTTTTTGAGTAAAGGTAACTTTGTATTCACAAAAGGCTCATCTACAACAGATGATGCATAACATTTTACAATCCACACATGGTGTGTGCCCTTCCTCGGTGAGGACTATGCAACAAATCACGACTTTACAAGTTACCTATTAAGTCAACAAAACACAAGAATTATTGCATGAATAATAATGTGGGGACTGTGTGCAGCGAACAATAATGTAGAAACTGTTAAGTGAGTACTGATACTTGGATTATGCACGGACTGCTTATTTTAGGGGCATTATTTTGTCTTTAGCTAATCCAACCCATGTATTGCCAACACGTATATTTTTATTCCACATTCTATTCCACCTAAAATAATACATAGATTTCTGCCTAATTTATACGGTATTATTTATTCAAAAAAAATTATACGGCATTAACAATGCAGAATTAAATACTGCAAAGGCCTGACCAATTCCAATTCCAATTCCAATTATGGTATGATGCACCAAAGGCCACGTAAATTATGTGAAGTTTAATAACACCAACCAAATCTGCATTAATTATATGAATACATCCACACAGCAACACAAAGAGGTTATTAATCAACATTATAGATAGAACACAACACAAAAATAAGTAAATACATACACACCGTAACACAAAGAGGAGGATTTTCAGAATCAAGAATACGGATATAAAAGGATAGAGATGATACAAAAATTTCGTTACTTGAAAAAAAAAGGGCTTTGAAATTTGTAGTTCTGGTTCCTTTCAAGTTCCGGCGAGGAGGCGATGGAGCTCTTGTTGTTTCTCGTTGATTCTAACATCAAAATTTGTTTTGTCGCAGTCACATTTTTATCCTCTCAGTTTTGATCTTCAACATGGTCTTCGGTTTCTTAAATGTCATGTTTAACTAGTTGTTTTTTCAATTCATTGTTTCATGTCAAATTCACTTGTATCTTTCCTTAATACTAAGGGGTCATTTGGTAAGGAACATGCTATCTGGGATAATTACTAGGATAAGTTATTCCACCATATATGGGATAACTTATCCCGTCACTAAGGCCAAAATGGTGGGATAATAATCCAAGGACTACCTAATACCTTCAACCAAACATGAGATACAATAATCCTACATTTTATCCTGAGATTATTATACCTTATACCTCATACCAAACGACTCCAGACAGTTGAGAATTTTTCTCATTGTTTGTTTTGTTTGGGGTAAAATAACATTGTTGTAAATTTCATTTCATTGAGTTCGATGAATAATGAAGTCTCAGTCCATATCCCAATAAAATGCTTTCTAAGTCTTAGAACAAGTGGACATACATATAGATTCAGCACATAACTATGACTCTTAAGACTTATATCCTAAGACAACATAAATGATAGTAGTAAACATAGAATAATCTATATAATCTCCTTCTAACTTGTGCTCTACACGTTGGCAGCATCATGCCTTCAAGAAGAGCCTATGTCAGAAGACAGAAGGAACCAAAATGACGAGCAACAAGCATTGCCTGTCCAAGTGGAACAAAATAGTTACCCAGACCTTAACACTTCTATTATCCTTTCAAGTTCACTGATATCAAGCCACAACACTCATACCCTGAAGCTCAAGGCCGAGCCTAACATCACTGAGGATATCATTTAATAGGAGCTTTCACGCCTATTAAGAGAATTTTCTGAAAAATCCCAAGGCCAATTTAGATTTCATTCGCTTTGTGCCTTACTTCTGCTCTAACGAGAACCCTTAAGATGAGGGAGTTAGAAGTCAGATTTGAAGCTAGAGTTTCCCTATATGACCTGCCTCAACTTTATCCGTAGAGCTTCAAAAAAATGGAAATTAAGTCTGCACGCGGCATCTCAGAAGTGGTCACACCAGCATCTACCAACAACACAATATATGTTACAGTTAGATGTCAAACGTCAATATTTCCTACAAGGATATTTCTTTGCTTGTTTAGATAAAATTCTAAATATCTTTCCTAGATCAACAAGAGCAAATATATTGTCCAGGGATAACGGTACAGAGTAAACAATATCAAAGGAACCGCGATATCTGAACAAACAGACCTCCAGTAGTTACATATGCAACAGTCCCAGGAGTAACTGTCACACCAACAGCATCATTTCCTGCTCTTGATTCAGTAATTACAGGATATTCACCAGGTCCATCAGCGGCAACAACGGCATACCCGTCCTGCAACCAGTCCACCCAAAAGAAAGTTAACCATAACCCTCAAAGAGGCAACATAAACGAAACAATTTATCAACATGCATCCTGTTGAGCTTTTTTCTGCTTCCACTGAAGCAACTATATAAACATTCGTCTCATCAATTTATATCTTTAGCCTTTTTTTTGCACCCCAATTTATATCTTTATCCATCTCCTATTTTTCTTTCATCTTCCAAACTGCTACTTTTTCTACCTTGTATCCGGCTTAATCTCAAGTTTATCATGTATAGTCAATTTACCACCACCACCCCCTAAATCAAAGCCCATTGATAGTAAAAGATACTCCCTGAAAAAGCTGACATCTCTCATTTTGTGAATTTCTTTATGACCGAAAAAATTTATCAGCTTCCTTCTCAAAAAAAAAAAAACATCAGCTTCACAGTGCTGTTTCACCATTAGAACTTAGAAGTTTAGAACTCAGTAAGTGGAACTTCAGGAATCACCATGCTTATTCAGCAAAGCAGAGAATGATATGTAAACTTCTACTTCACTCAAGCTTGTTATCTTCAACATCAAATTCTGGGAGTGGTACAGGGAAAATCATAATTTAGATGTCCAAGACTAGAATGCTCAATGCAAATGGCAGGCAACTTTAACGAACTGAATAGATAGTAGCAGAAAAAGCAAGAGAAGCCTACTACTTATTCTTCAAAGTAGGAAATTTTAATGAACCAAATGTGAAACAAGAATTTACAGATAATCTTTTCCCTTACCTAAGTGATGGTGCGTGACCTTTTTTAATTAACTGTGATGGTTTCGGGGATTTCCAATGCCCTTCAGTCCTAGAATTATTCTTTAGCTTTAATTATGGCCCAAATTAAGCCAACAACCAAGGCCCTCGGGGGTTGCTTCAGCAGCAAAGATAGCACATCGTGTGTTAGGTGCAGATCACAATATGGATATGCTGGTGAACTAAGGCCTCATTTTTTACTAAGATTAAAACATATGGATATGAATAACCATTAGAATATTAAGAGGTTTAAAGATTAAAACGTATGGATATGAATAACCATCAGAATATTAAGAGGTGCATTATGATTAAAATGTTATATTAAGATCTGAAATTCTAAATAATTAAAATTATTTATTTTCTCAACATCCGAATGTATAGAACTTGCCGTTTTCCAAAAAATAACAAATATAAATTCAAATGATATACTATTTCAATCTTATGCTATATCAAAAAATATTTTTTAAAATTATATGGTTGGTGATGGAGATGGTTAACATTGGTGTTTGTGGTTGCCGAACGACAACTTGTTTGGATGGTTTGTTACTCATTGTACTGTAATGCTATCTTAAATACAATATCTGCTTGGGTGAAAAGACACTTGGCTGAGAATCATCGCTCTTATGAATGTATTTCCAAGAATATTTCAGATTGCCTCCAATCCAGACTCAACCATCTCTCAGTGTTGGGAAGATAATGTTTCGAATGTGACTCTGAGGAGAAATCTAAATGACTGAGAATTGGAAGAAATTATGGCCCTCATGGCCACCATCCAGACCAGCTCAGTCCACGGCCAAAGCAGGGATAGACTCATTTGCGAAAGTCAAGTAACAGGGAATGGGATGCTCCTATTAGGTCAAAGAAGGCTACTTACAATCTAAGCTCAAGGAAGACACTAATTGATCTATGGCCTTGGAAACTTATTTGGAGAACTGAGATGCCTCCAAAAGTCATCTGTTTCAGCTGGGTCAGTCTTAATGGTTCTTGCTTAACTCGGGATAATCTTATGAGGAGGAAGTTCCATATAGCCAACAGATGCTACATGTCCTTGGGCAACCCAGAATCTATCAATCACCTGTTCCTTCATTGCACTGTTCACAAAAACCCTTGGAACATGTTCTTTTCTCTCTTTGGACTGACTTGGGCCATGCCAGGCTCTTTGAGAGAGGATTTTGTGTGTCTTCGTTCGGTGAAAGTAGGGAAATCCATCAAAAAGATCTAGTCTTTGGTTCCTGCTTGTATTTTGTGGTGCTTACGGATAAAGAGGAATAAAGGGTGTTTTGATGGCATCCCAACTCCCATTTCCTCTCTTAAAGCTAGATGTTTAATTAGTCTTTCTAGTTGGGTCAACCACTCCTCTGTAATTACTATTGAATCTTTCCTAGAATTCATCAGCTCCATAGATCTCTGTTGATAGTTGTGATTGCTTTTTTTTGCCTTCCCTGGGAGCTAATAATCTCTTCCTAATGCTTGTATCTTCTAGATGTTTTTTGTTATTGATATCCTTCCTATTTGCACCAAAGGAGATTCGGATGAACCCCTTGGCCCTACCTAGCTCTACCCCTGCACCTAACCCTTCCAACCCACCCAACAATCTAGGCACCCCAACCTAGGAAAAGGGCTACAAAGAAATCACTGACTATAAAAAGATAACAACTTCCCCAGAAAACCCATGTCACTAATCCCAAAATCCAACAACTAAAGACCAAAAAAAATCAAGTAACACTAACATACACAACATAACTACCAATACAGAGCAATACCCAATTCATAAAACAACACATACGTATGAAAAAAAAAAGTACCTTTATAGATGCTGGATATGGAGGAAGAGGGTCAGGCGCAGTGATATCCTCAGCCAAAATTTTGCCTAAAACCTCATGAATCGGCAAAGTCACAGGAGGCAGACGCTGAGCTACATTTAGCACTATATCAAGTGCTTCTTCAACAGTTATCATCCTGTTTGTGTTGATTGAGATTTGGGTTCCTCCATTTTCGCCCATCTTTTGAGCTCTTCAACACTCCAATGAGTCAATGAAATAGTGTTTGCCGCATCACAAGGCGTGGAGGGTTTTAGAAGGGATTTGTAAATAGTAACAATTTTATAGGGCACCTCTTCACTTGACCGCATAGTGTTAATAAAAATTTAAAATATTTAATTATTTTATTTTAAAGAAAATTTTTAAAAT
>JAABOM020000001.1:3365622-3388665 GCA_011800125.2 Solanum clarkiae
TGGAATAATTATGTTTCCATCTGCTTTATTCAGGATTTGGTATTAGGAGTGTTAACAATAGTTAGATGGTTTAATGCTGTCTACCTAGTACCTACCTACTGCAAGTCTGCAACACTGTTTTTTATAGTTGGCTTCAGAACTAGCTATCCTTTGGTAAGCTCGATTAGCCTGAGTTCAATTGGAATTTTGTTGAGTATGACAATTAGTGTTAAGAATATTTCGATGCATTTCCTGTAAGTTCATGGTGGACAGCTAAAATGACTCTTCAGACTTCCTGTTGTAACTGAAGTCAAAAACAGATTAGTTGGTCTTTCTTTCTTTTTGCAAGGATATCACAATTATCTTGATATGTAACAGTATTAGCTTATTGCATATGTCTAGTAGAAATGTGGGTGATTGGTAGTTCAAGTATTCATGCTTATTTAGTTTTGACAAGACCACATTAAGGGGTTGAAAAGGGAAGAGCTGTATGGCTAATATTACGATTTGGTCCTCAGGGCTTAACTCAAGTCGGGAAAGGTTAATGGACTTGTGACTTAGCTCCACGGTTCAAGTCTTGTGACAAGCAAATTAAGTCTGTTATTTAAGTGGAGAAGGCAGAGAGGCGGTCCCATTATCCTTGAGTTTTGAATGATGCAGTTGGTCCTAAGAGTTGGCTCTGGACAGATTTCTTGGTCATAAAAAAGTGTTACTATGTTTTGAAACTTAATACTTTCTTCCTATATGAATATAACAACTTCCACTTAGGTATATTTACACACTTGGAATACAACCATTTCTTAATGTTTAAGCAATATTAATGTGGATGGTTCATATATTTAGTTGAGTTGCATCATTATTTGTTATTTCAAATTTATACATGACTGACTAAAGGATGGAAAACATTTTGACAAGAAAAAACGTGAAAACAAGGACTAGACAAAGGAGTAGAATATCCTCTGTAGATACCACTTAATGTCTTTTTTGCGGTTTGTTAGGTCCCGGTCTTTGATTAGCCTACAGTGTTGAGGAGCTAGTATACTTTCTCTTTTTGTGATTCAATTGTAATATCCTCGTACTATCCTTCTGCATCTTTTGTCACTATGAAATCGTTTACTTCGTTTAAAATAAAAGGAGAGAGAAGCCCTCGGCCCAGCTCAAGTGGCAAAGGTTGGAGGATTTGTGGCTTAGGTCATAGGTTTAAGCTCCACCATGCAAAACGAAGCTTGGTATTTAAGTGGAGAAGGGTAGAGGGGCGGGCCCGTTATCCACTAAGTTAAGAAGGTTGCGGTGTGTCCAAAAGATGGGTCATGGACGAATCTCTCGGTTATCAAAAAAAGGAGAGAGAGAGAGAGAAAGGAGCAGAGCGAGCAAAATTAGTGATAGTACTACATTTATCATTGACAATGATAAATTCATAATGTGCTCTAGTGTTCCCTATGTGTCTACCACATTTAACATTGACAATGATAAATTCATAATGTGTTCTAGTGTTTCGTATGTGTCTTTTACTTGTAATATGTATTTAAAACAATATCCAGCATATTAAGTTTGTTTTATTCTGATGTGCTTCTGATTAGACTGAACTATGAAGACTACATTTCGAATCATATATCATTGAATCATTTAGTTAAATGAGTGTACATCATCTTGTGCAAGTCCCATTAGACATATCCTGCCTAAGTTTTGCATGAAATTGTTCATGCATTAACATGGTAAGCTCGTTCACTCTCGTAAGTCTAGATGAAGTACATATATAATATTTAGAGTTTGCCTCGATTTAATACCGGTCTCACGGGCTGTATCAAAACAATGTTGTACCTCTAGATGTCCATTCAACTGCAATGCCTTAACGCATTTCTGGGAGAACCAACTAGCTCTGGGTTTGAGTGACATTTCACCCTTAATCACAACTCATCCATTGATTCTTCAACATAAGTTGGTTCAGACCTATTTGAACTTCAAAATGGGCTATGCGTGACGGTGAGATGTATACATCCCCCCTCCACTATTAAGTAAGGGATGTTTGAAGAGTTCTTTTTAAACGAGATGTTCAAAGAGTTGATTAAACTAGTTTTTCAGCACGTGCATTGCACGTGTATGCCGAGTTAGGTAATAAACATTAATGTACGATAACATTATTTCTATAAAGATTTGAGTGAATAATTATACATAAAAGAATAATGTTTAAGCTTATATGACTGATTAATAGATAATCTTATTATATGGTTGGATATTATCTGAACTTATGAACTTGTGAAGATGGACAATCAAAATTTAATTATAGTATGAAAATTGATTTTACTTATTAAATTTTATGATAAATGGTGATGAAGTATATTTTACCCAATACTATTATATATACAAATTTCTTGTTGCATCCATTCCTAATGATAATTATATGAGGGGGTTGTCTTAAAAAAACATGTCCATCTTCTTAATTGTATCGTCACGTTTATTACCTCATCCTTAATTTCAATTGCATGTATCTTTTATGCAATTAAACATCCTTCAACTCGATCTTCAATCTTAATGATAATTATATTGGGCCTTCGCTATTGGTTAAAAAGAATGTCTTTTTGTTTCATAGGAATTGCATCAACTTTTTCAACTGTATGAATTTTCTCTATAATTAAACATTTTTCAATTCTACCTCTTGATTATATTGTATCAATTTTGAAAAATTATGTGAAATCTTCATTCTTACTAGTACTTTGCAATAAAATTTGTTTTTTCTTTTTGTACCAATACAAATATATCTTCCGTCTTTGTTTATGTGACACCCTTTCCTATTTAGTCCGTCCCATAAAAAAGTATCACTTTACCATAATTAGAAACAATTTAATTTTAAAATTTTTCTTTATCCTTAATGAAATGATTCTCAACCACACAAATATTTATGGATGATTTTAGATCATGAGTTTCAAAAGTCTTCTTTTTTTTGTTAAACCTCGTGCCAAGTCAAAAAGTGCCACATAAAATGGGTCGGAGGGAGTATTTTAAAGATATATATTGACGGAGGGAGTATTTTAAAAATATTTTTATTGAAATCATGAAAATAGCATTGTTTGTTTTTTTGGTTAAAGTAAAATGAAACAACAAAAAGCATCATAATATCAATTCTATGTATGTTGTAACATTGCAACCAAGTAACTATTTTTATAACTGTAAAGCGTATAATATTATAACCTTTTATGTCATTAAACAATATTTAAAAGAAAATTGAAAGTTTAAAGTTAAAAAAAATTACTATAAATACTAAAGTTCATGATATATTGTAATTGTCACATATCATGACATTATAGTTAGTGGCAAAGTCAGAATTCATTAATGAGAATTCAAAAAAGAATTGCATGCCAAGGGAATTTAACAAATTATACACACATACATGTTTCTTTTACTCTATTTGCATGTATGGTATGAGCTATCAACAATCTGTACCTTTTACCCTTATACCTCAACCATGGCAACAACAGGTGTTTCATGTACTCCTCCATACCATTTTATGCGACACCCTTTCCTTTTTGGGCCGTCCCAAAAAGAATGTCAGATTATTCTAATGGGAAGCAATTTATCTTTTAAGTTCCCTTTTTACCCTTAATGAAATGATTCTCAACCACACAAGTATCTAAGAATGATTTTAGACCACAAGTTTTAAGTCCTTTTTTTTTCCTTACACACCATGTCAAGTCAAAGGGTGCTACATAAAATGGGACAGAGGGAGTAACATTTTTGTATACAAAATTTCATTCATCCATTTTTTTATCAGTTCACATTAACCTTTTATTTTGCAATTAGACGTTATATTTATTAAATTAAATGCCTTTAGTTTCAACGAATGATTATTTATGGATAATTAATGACAAGTAATTCCAACTTCCCTTTCCTTCATATAAGTACTCTCTTTTTTCTATCCTTTTCCCTTCTCAAATAAAAGTCTCCACTTTCACTAAAATGCCAAGTATGTCTATGAAGAATGCTTAAAAGACATAGATATAAGTTTTTACAAAATATTGAGTAAATAGGAATAAAGTATTACTTATACATTTGATGGAAGAATAATCAATAAAGTCTAAAGCAACTACCAAAGAATGTTCCTTTGATGCATCTGGTGCTGCCTCTTAGAAGGAGATCATATATATTTTTGTTGACTAGTTGCATGGAATTAATAAATTCTTTATTACTTACTAATTGTCATCTTTAACCCATATCAAGGTGCATTCGGTATAGTATTTTCTCCTGTTCGGTTGGTAAAAAATTTTGGATAAGTTTTTCTTTAAGAAATCAAGCTCCTTGAAAGAAAGTGACTTTTATAATAAAAACAGGAAAAAATAAGTTGCATGGATTTCTCCTTACTCTCATAACCTCGCCCCCTTACCTAGTCCCTGCCCGTACCGCAATCCCAACCTGACCTTATAATTTATTATATATATATAAATATAAATTCTTTTAAGGTTACATTTTTTTAATTTGTATACCAAATAAGAAAATAAGTAAAAGATCACTTATTTCCTAGAAAACGCTTCCTTGCATTTTCTTTCCTCACGAACACACCCTCAATCTCTAATATCTCTTATCAAAGCATGGAAACTCTAATGATGTTTAAAAAGTAACTTTAAAAGTGCACTCTTATTCTTAGTTTATATGGCCTTGCAAGCTTAAGGCAATTTGCTAGATAATGTTTATGTGCATTCCTTAATATTATCAAGCTATTATTAACCATTCTTCTTTGACAAAGAAAATTCCAACCACAATTATAAAATCGGAGAATTCTAAACACAGAAATTAAAAGAAATATAACAATCAAAATCGAGGAGGACGACTTACAAAACAAAACTTTGGGAGAAAGTAAATAAGGAGTCCTTTTTGAAAGGGTCATGATTGTGACTATTATGAAAAATCGAAGTAAAAATTAATTTGAAGAGGTTAGTTATTTTTTGGGCTAAAGAATACATCCATTTGGTTAGGGTTGTTTGTATGCAGTTTTTTTTTTTTTAAAAATAAATAGGATAATAAATTTTAAGAAGGGTATTTTATTAATTTTAACTTTTAAATTTAGGAAAGTTGTTAAGAAGTCCCACATCAAAAAAGGGATGAGAAATTGGATTCGTTACGTGGACTTGGACAATCCTCCCATCGTACATGATATTAGAGCTAGCCCATCCCAAGATAACTGATGTTAGGCCCTCATATTGTAGTGTTCATGCTCTAGTTGAGATCTTGGTGAGCGAGGGAGTGTTAAGAAGTTCCACAGTGGAAAAGGATAGGGAAATTGGAGTCATTATATAGACTTGGACAATCCTCCCTATCATAAGCTAACTTTTGGGGTTGAGTTAGGCCCATGTCCTACTCTAAAGCTTGACTTTTTAGATGATGTGGTTTACTTATTATAATGCCTCACGTTGGTCGAGTGAATGAATTGTCTCCTTATTTGGTTTATATGGTATCAGAGCTAGGCCCATCGCAAGATCACCATTGTTGGCCCCCGTATTATAGTGTTCACACTCTAGTTGGGATCTGGCCAAGCGAGGCAGTGTTAAGAAGTTCCACATCGGAAAAGGGAAATTGGAGTTCTTATATGAACTTGGACAATACTCGCCTTATGAGCTAACTTTTGAGATTGAGTTAGGCCCAGTGCCATATCTTTTACAAAAGTAATATAGATAAATAAGTGTCCTACTTCAAAACTTGGTTTTTAGATTATGTGGTTTACTTATTATAGCACCTCATGTTGGTTGAGGGAATGAATTGTGTCCTTATTTGGTTTGGGAAGCCCTTCTTTCCTTTTAGGACATAAGGTGATATGATTTTATTAATGATAGTCGTGGATATCCCAATTTCATGAACTTTTGTGCTTAAGTTAGCCCAAAGTCCATTTTTGTTATATAACGTCAGAGCTAAGACCGATTCCAATCTTATTTAACAAATTTGGGCCCCCCGTTTGTTCACACTCCAAATGTCTAGATCTTGGAGTCTAGGTGGTTGTTAGAATCATCCTCATTACTTGAGGAAATTGGATATCTCTTCCTATGATCTTGGACAATCCTCACTTCATCCGCTAACTTTTGAGGTTGAACCTTTGATAATATTAGGGTTTTATAGTAGTGGGATATTATAGATTAAATATTGTGTAGGGTGGTGGTCGGCTGGCGCCAGCGGTACATACTGCACTATGTTGAGTAGTATTTTTTTGCTTTCTTTGTTTCAATTTATGTAATGGTGTTTGGCTGGACACAATTGAAAAATAAAGACTCTTTACAAATCTAAAATAATTATTGATATCTGTATGGCCTAATTTCGTATTTTATATGACACATCTCAACATTAATGATGTTTAAAGGTAATTTGGGTAAATTTGACTCTTCTGATATGTCCCAATGGTGTTTTCTGTTACCAAAGTTGCCCTATGCATGTAGCAATTGATGCTTCTTGTTGACCACTGGCTATATAAATTGAGAAATATTACAAACTTTGAGATTTTATACAAGAAGAAATGAAGGAGAGGCATGTAGGTTGAATATGCTCAAACTTTAATCATCAAGGTGCACAACATTATCCTCTATATATTAAATCAGAATGATTGCTTGCTCATGAAATGGTTATGGCAATGGAAATGAACAGGCTGTATGGAAGGAGGTAATTGTGAATAAGTGTGGGCAGACGAAGCAATGGTGTACCAATGCAGTATCTACCACCTATGGAACATCAGTACAGAGATATGTCAGGAAGCTTTGGCCTAGTCTAGCAAAGAATACTTGTTATGAGGTATGTGCTGGGAAGAATTTATGTAGTGGACAAGAAGTTTTTATGCAAGCTTTCCCTGATCTGGCCAATATATGAACTAACCTTGAGGTTACAGTGGCTGATACTTGGTCTCCTCAGAGATGGAACATCCTTTTTAGGAGGCATCTTAATGACTGGGAAATAGGCAAGTTTGTGGAGCTATTGCAGATGATTGATGGATTCAAAGGCACCACTACAGAGGATGACACCATTAGATGGAAACATGATGAGGATGGCAAGTTCTCTGTAGGTAGAATTTATAGGAAAGAGGCCTCTGGGATGCTTGAGAACAAAATAGTTTCATGGAAGCAACTATGGAAAAGTATGGCTCCAACTAAAGTTAAGTGATTTGTTTGGTTAGTAATCAGGAAAGCTTGCCTCACTCGAGATTCCATGGGAAAAGGGGTTGCCAATTGTGTCCAGATATACTGCGCAGTGAGGCTAGAGAGACAGATAACCATCTGTCACATCTTAGCTTTGGACTCTGATCCTCAGTTAAACAGGGACCAAATGGTCAATACCAGAGCAGACAACAGGCTTGTTAAGTTGCTGGATTAAGTGAGGGGATGCAGGACACAAAAGAAGTGGAGGAGGGTAATCCCGCACTGTATCCTATGGTGCACTATCTGGAGGGAGAAAAATGTAAGAAGTTTTGAAGACAGCATTCAGAAAATCAAAGGGAGTTGCTCTGGAAATTTCTAATTTGGTGTAAAGAACATTGTATAGAAGATGCTGAACAGTTGGTAGATCTTCTAGGATTTTGTATTTCTTTCTTGTTTTAGGTTGTTACTATCATTTTGGAGGTCTCCAGCATACCAATGCTGAGGAGTACAACATTACAAGTTTTTTAAAAAAAGATGTCTGCAGTGATCATCATTGGAGGCATCTGAGTCGAAGCATTTAGGGGCAATATTAAGTACTTGCTAAGAATGATGCATTTCCTTGATTGACACATGGTCTATCACTAGGTTTCCGCCTTTCTTGAAATTTTCTATTCTTCGGCATGAATATGAACAGAAAGAAATACAAACTAGAATTAGTGTGTAGGCCTAGTCAAGCTTTATTTTCCCTTTTACTTTAAGCCTTATATTTTCTGTTACAACTTATGACAAAATTTGTTATATTGTTAACTGTCTGTATGCAGGGGATACAAACGTTTCTTTAGACGAGCTTTACTTGAGAGTTCAGATTATCTCAAGGATGACTGTTTGAAAATCAATTGCACTGTGGGAGTTGTTCGATCTACAATTGATTGTTCGAGCTTACAGCCAATCCAGGTTCCAGATTCTGATATGGGATCACATTTTGGACTGCTATTAGAGAATATGGAAGGCTCTGATGTTGTTTTCAGTGTGGCTGGTGAAAAATTCCATGCCCATAAGCTGGTATTAACTGCTCGTTCTCCTGTATTTCGCGCTGAATTGTTTGATGAGTTGATGGGTGATAAGCAGGAGATTGTTGTTACAGATATGGAACCTAGGGTCTTTAAAGTGAGCATCGATGCCTTTTTTCTTTCTTACTTTGTTAATCATTTTATCTTAAATTGGGTTTCCTTGTGCTGTCGAAGAAGATATATCATTGCTTCAGCTGTGGCATTGCTCCATCTCTCTTGCTGTATTTGTTTCTCCAAAGTAATTTCCGTGTTTTGGCAGAAAAAGATTAAAAAATCTTTAGGACAAAATATGAAATTCTCACTCATCCTTCTTTTGATATACCTATTCTTGTGGCATGAAACAGGCGATGTTGCACTTCATATACAGAGATTCTCTTGTAGAAGAAGAGATAGAAGATACTAGTTCCTCTTCTATTCCTTCTGTGACTGATACATTGACAGCAAAACTGTTAGCAGCAGCCGATCGGTATGATCTAACAAGACTCAGGCGGGTGTGCGAGTCTCATCTTTGCAAAGATATCTCGGTGAACTCTGTTTCCAGAATTCTTGCTTTAGCTGATCGTTTCCATGCTACAGAACTCAAAGCAGTTTGCCTTAGGTTTGCTGCTGAAAATCTTGCAGGTATAAGAGATTATTATTGCAAATTGTCCATGTTTTATAGTGATTTTTGCAGTTTTCCCGAACTTTTAACTGAAACTTGTGCTTTTTCCTTATCTTGGATTGCAATAGATGAAAATTGGTAGTTTGTTTAGGAGGAAATGACCAAAATGGTCCTTGATGTATAGTGGTTGAACATTTTTGTTCCTTCATATACTACCCTATTGATATAGTCCTTGATGAATATAAAAAGCGATCATTTTGGTCCTTAGCCCTAAAACTAACCATAACTATTGAAAATTCTGTTAAATTTAACTGTAGGTCCCCCCAAATTGACAGCTAGTGGACCCCCTTCTCCCTCAATCTTCTTTCATTCACCATTAAAACTCATTCTCCATCCTCAATCCACCATCTACAATATCCTTATAAGAAAAATAAACCACTACTCCCATTTCTTACCTCCCTCTAAATAAAATTTCCACCAGCAACTCCCATTTCCATATAACAACAACAACATACCCAGTGGAATCCCACAAGTGGGGTTCTGGGGAGGGTAGAATGTACCCAGACCTTATCACTACCTCCTAGAAGTAGAGAGACTGAGCAACTCCCATTTCCATACATAAACAAAAAAGAGACCATTGATACATATATGAACTAAGAAAAGCAGGTAATATACTCCATTCACCCTGGAAGATTATCATGAGACAACTCTTTTCTAGCTTTAACCAACTATTCTCTCTAATGGAAGCTCTATATCAAGGATAGAGAGATTTCTTTTCTCTTCTGATGGGATGGGAGTTTCAGTAGCACAAAACAAATGCCTTTGCTAAGGCTGGTGTCTGATCATGTGCCTATTGCTCTTCAATGTGGTAGCTGGGAGATCCCAAAAGCTTATTTCAAATTCCAGAAATGGTGGTTGACAAAAGAAGGTTTGTGGACAAAGTTGGTGACTGGTGGAATTCTTTTGAGTTCTCAGGGAGACCTGATTACATCTTAGCCTCCAAACTTAAAATCCTCGAAGGAAAGCTCCAGGAATGGAGTAGGCATGATCAAGGGAATCTGAAACTTCAAAAGTCAAGAGTGCTTAACCAAATGGAATCAAATGGCAGATCTGGACTCAAATTTGGACTCCAGGATCCTGGCAGAAGAGGAAGTTGCTAAAAAAGCAGAGTTATATTTGGACCTGGAAGAAGTCCTAAAAAATGAGGAGAGTGTATGGAGACAGAAATCAAGGGCACTACGACTCGAAGGGGGAGGGTGGGGTGGGGTGGGGGTTGTGTGGTAAAAATACCAAGTTTTTCCATCAATCAGCAACTACCATAAGAGATACAACCCATTGGCAAACTGGAGGTATAGGGGGACACTATTATGGAACCAACAAGAATAAAAGAAGAGAGAGTCAAATTCTATTGTAAGCTTTATACAGAAGAGGTATAATGGAGGCCTACTGGTAATATCAGCAACTATCCCAAAATTACAGAAGCTGCAAAAGAAGTTTTGCACGAGAATTTGAAGAACAATAAGTTTATAACTGTCTTAAGATGTGTGCAGTAGATAAAGCCCCAGGCGCAGATGGTTATGCTATGGGGTTTTACATGAAGTGTTGGGAGGTTCTGAAGCATGATATCATGCGAGCTTTCCACAACTTCCGTTCTAAAGGAGATGTTGGAAAAAACTTTCAAAGATACCTATATAGCCTTGATACCCAAGAAGAAAGGGGCAAAAGAGTTGAAAGATTTCAGACCAATTAGTCTAGTAGGGAGTTTCTACAAATTGGTCTCCAAAGTCTTGACAGAAAGGTTGAAAAGGGTTGTGGACACATTGGTAGATTCACAACAATGGCCTTCATAGTAGGCAGACAAATTATGGATGCTTGTTGATAGCCATGAGGCAGTCTATTCAAGAGTTTCTCAAAAGAAACCTGGCATTCTATGTAAACTTGACATAGAAGCCTATGACCATGTCAGTTGAGATTATCTTGCAAGTCCTTAGGCAAATGGGTTTTGCTGCCGATCAGACAAAGGGACCCCTTCTCCCCGTTCTTGTTCATTCTAGCCATGGAAGGTCTTAATAGCATGGTAAACGTGGCTAGTACTAATGGATGGATCAAAGGTTTTGAAGTGGCTAGAAACAATAACCATAGAATAGAAATCACTCATCTTCAATATGCCGATGACACCTTAATTTTCTGTGGGGGCAGAAGAGGAACAATTGAAGTACTTGAGAGTGATTACTTTTCTTTGAGGCCATCTCAGGCCTGCACATCAACAGGAGGAAGAGCCACATTTATTCCATTAATCAGGTGTCTGATGTGGAGCTGCTGGCTATAATCCTAGGTGGTGAAGTGGGTAACCTACTAACATTATACTTAGGTGCCTTTGGGAGCAAAATCTAAATCCAAAGGGATTTGGGACTCAGTAATGGAGAAGTACGAGAAGAATTTGACAATGTGGAAATCTCAGTATGTCCCTCAGAGGTAGACTTACTCTAATCAATGTTGTCTTGGATGCTTTGCCTACTTATATGCTCTTCCTATTCCCAATAAGAGCTTTTCACCTAGTCAAGTGGAACGAAATCATTAGAAGCAAGAGACAAGGGCATCAGGAATTTGAAGCATCATAGTAAAGCTTGAAAGTTTAAATGGCTCTGCAGATATTCATAGGCACCTTAAACACTATGGAGCAGAGTCATAAAGAGCAAGTATGGGGAAGAGGACAGCTGGGTCTCCAAGAAGGTCAGTCTTTGGAGGACTATCAGAAGCAATTGGCCTCTTCTCAAAAATCACTTCCACCTCAGAGTGGTTGATGGGAACAAGACTAGTTTTTGGAAACACAAATGGATTGTGACAAGGAGCTTTAAAGATTTGTTCCCAGATTTATTTGTCATAACCTAGACCAGTGTAAATCGGTTGCTGAGATGTGGACTTAACAAGGGTGGGAGATAACTAGACTTGTGGAACTTCTCAACCAGTTGGAAAGTTTTCTAGGATTACAAGAAGGTGCAGATTGACTATGGTGGAATGGACATGTGAGTGGAGCATATAAGGTCAACTCAGGGTATAGGATTTTGAACCAGGTAGAGCTACATATTATGAACTGTCCTTGGAAGAATATTTGGAAGACAAAAAGGATCTTGTTTTACCCGGCTTCTAGCTAAAAAAGCATTTTTGACGCATGAAAATTTGATCAAAAGGAATATTGCTCTGCTCCAGATGTTTCCTTTGCGAAAAGGAAGCTGAGACAGTAAACCATTTGTTCCTACACCGCAGTATTACAGATTAACTTTGGAAGATTTTCATCAATCTCAGAGGCATAGCCTGGATAATGCCAAGAAAGATTGCTGACACTCTTTCTAGCTGGGAGGAAGCAAGAGCGGGTGCAAGAAACAGAGAGAGGTGGAGAACATCGGGTCATGTATTTGGTGGACTTTTTGGAAGGAACGAAATGACAAATGTTTTGAGGATAGGAGTAATTTAGTACAGGATATTAAGCTAAAATACATTTTGCTTTTCTATTTTTTGGCGCACTAAAGTAAACTGTACTCTAGTGACACTGAAACAATCCTATTATCCTAGGCACCATTTAGGATTGGTTTCATATCTGGTACATCTGTATCTACTCCATTTGTAAATTGTTTTTCCCCAGTATTACCTAAGTACTGCTTTTAATACAAAGTTACCTCTAAAAATAATATTGCTTTCTTTTCATTTTTCCCTTTTCTAAATCAGTAAAATTTTTCAATGTATTTACTTTTTTGTTGTGTTGTTCAAATAGAAGTGTGAATTCTGTCGTAATAATTTCTATTTGAAGAAATTTTTGTGAGTCATAGTGGGTTTTGTTAATAGAAAGAAGAATTGACAAGGAAAGAAGATTGAGGGAGAAGGGATACTTCCTGGTTCCCATTTTTTTTGGCGGGGGGAATATCAAATTCAACAGAATTTTCAACTTCTATGGTTAGTTTTAGGGCTTAAGACTAAATGATCATCTTTTAATATACATAAGGTCTATTTCAATAAGGTAGTATATATGAAGGACCAAAATTGTTCAACCCCTATACATTATGGACCATTTTTGTCGTTTTCTCGTATGTTTAGCGTGAACTTTGTGCATTTTGCCTCGTCATTAGTGTTCCTTTTCTCTTTTCCTGGCTTTTTATTGCTTGGGTGGGTTATTTGTCATCTATCTTTTTCTCTTGAGCAGAAACCTATGGAGTATAGTGGACCCTTTTGTTTGTATAGTTATCCATTTGCCATGTCTTGTCTCTTTGCTGAGATTCTTTGCCTCCTCTCTTTTCCAAAACCTATTTAGTAGGCATTACACTTCTTTTCCTAGGCAAAGAAAATAATTCTTTCACCCTTCGGGGTGGCCCAGTGGTTCTCACTGCTTCCCTTCTTACAAACACAAGAAACTGCACACATCCCAAGTATATATATGATCAGTACCTCTATAGACAATGTAACAAGCCCATAGCAAACAAAGTATCTAGCAATTATGCTGATGAAGTGTATTGGTATCCTTCCCTGGTGAGGGGATGGGAAATGGTTATAGCTTGTGCACATGAATTTGGCATGGACATCTATGCCACCGATGTTATAGATGCCGACTTCAATTCTGTTGAACACATTTTTATCTGATGGTGATATTCGTTTGAACTCTATGGATCCATTAATCTCTTTTTGTTGCACCAGCAAGACTGCACCCAGCCATGCACTCAAGTCTTAAACCACTCTACACAGCACCAAAAGAAGTCTGAACTCCAGTTTCGATTGTTGTCTGTTAGCTTGCTTTTCTCTAGAGCTGTTAATGGGTGCATCATGGAATCCACTCAAGTGAAATAAATTTTCACTTGGGAAATCAAACGAGTTTTGTGCATATGAACATCAGTCAGCAATGAGATTTTCTCTGAGCTGAAAGAAGAAATGTACCAGACCACTGTAAACCCTTAAAGCAGAAAGCTTCAGAAGAGCCTCTAATTCTCACATCAGCAGTTTTGGTATTCATCAATTTAGGACGTCAAATTTGAATCAAGACACCTAAAATAATTACAGATCTATGTAATTATTTTCTGGATTTTTTATTCAGTGCTTTTGGGAGGGGGCACTATTGCTAAAATTGACTTGAAGTATTTGGTGAATAAACTAAAATGAAGAAGTGAATCACATATTTTATTTTAATTGCAAACATGTTTTCTATCAAATGGGCTCTAAAAGAAGTCTCACTGAGCAAGTCGTGATACTAAGTGAGATACAGTTATAGAACTGATCCAAAGAAAAAGAAGTGACAGTGCTATAGAATGTTGCAAAAGACCATGGATATCCCTTTGGATGTCCAAATGTCTCGAGCATTTGTTTGATGAGTTGCTGCTCCCTCGAGGTTCGACTGCAGCAACTAGTGTCAAAGTTCATTTGGGGACCTTTCTGTGCTAAATATTAGGATATATTGAAAGCTGCTGTCTGCAGGTGTTCTTTTGTGTGCGCTTTATTTGCGCTGCAGTTTTCCTCATCGATTTGTTGGCATATTTTCGCAGCTGTCATGCAGTCAGATGGATTTGAATACCTTAAAGAAAACTGTCCTTCTCTTCAGTCGGAGCTTCTTAAAACCGTTGCTGGTTGTGAGGATGATTGCAGCAGTGGAGGCGGAAAGTCTAGAAGTGTTTGGGCCCAGCTTTCAGATGGTGGTGATACCAATGGCAGGAGGGTGAGACATCGGCCCTGATTTTAGATAGAGAACCCCGATTTTATTGTTCTGTATATTGGAAGATGTGTTGAAAATGTTACAGGAAGATTAATGTACCATAGTGTTCTGAAATACCGAACTAGTCTGTTTGAATACCAGTATCCTGGAAATCACTCCATATTGAGTTTTTTAACGTTTATGCTGACACCAAGTTTGGGTTTCAGTAGAATATTTAGGATTAAGACGTGATCCTGGAAAGTCGATACATTTGCTGTTGCCATTCTAGCTTTTGTAACTTCTATTTCTACTTTGTAGAAAAATGTTGCTGCCTCCTCTCTGGTATAGTACCAAATTCCTGAATTGGTATTGCCTATTCCCTAAGCTGGCAACGAGGAGTTGCTCTGAAACTCTAAGACAGATTCATAGCTTCGAATTACTGGTTGTGCTTTTCGCATTCAGTGAAAGTCGGATCAGACCTGTTATTTATGCTGTTGAAGACAGACTGGAGCAGCTGATACAGGGAGAAATGAGTTGATTCTTCTGTTGATATGAGTTGTTTGGTTAATTTTCTCTCTCGTCTGTTTGAATAGTGGAAATGGTGATTTAGCCTTGAAATTGCCTTACTGTTTTTTCGTTCTTGTGTTATGTTAACCCAATTTTTTTTTTCCGGAGTAACCTCTCTATCTCTATGAGGTAGTGGTAAGGTTTGCGTACATTTACTCTCCCCAGATCCCACTCGTAGGATTTCACTGGGTATATTGTTGTGTTATTTAACTCAATTTATCCAGGTGTGTAACTTTGGTCTTTCAACCAGTAGGTTGAAGTTTAAAATTGAAGTCACTATGGAGAAAATTAAAGATTATGAACTTATATGAATGTTAAATTTCAGTGAAATTGAAAGAAAAAAAAAACATCCCACACATTTTTAACTGGAGCAGCTGTGCCATCTTATTGAGGGAAACTATGTAGAAGGTAGGGTTTTATACCTTTTCAAAATCTCAGTTGACGAATTATACCGGCTATGAGTACATTATACCTTCAAAAATCGCTTACGAAATTGTATGGGATATGTTATTATTGCGTATAGCAGATCAAATATTCGTTAACCACAGTTTTACTAGGACCATTAGAAAAGTAAATATGATAAAGTGAAGTATCAATTGTTGTACTACTGTAATAGAAAAATGTCTTAGTGGTCAAGAGTCTCGCTTCATGACTTATTGACTTAGTAAAGCACGAAGTTTGTCTCCATAACATCGACTGATTGTTGACGATAAGAATAATAATAAGCTAGCATGTAGTAGGACATGGGATACAACTTATTGTCTCACACAAGGTACTTTCTACAACCCCACCAAACCACAGTAGATTTACAACAGTAAACAACTAACCCTCTATATCAAGCAAGTTGGGAATGCTCACTGTCCATGTTGCTTAATTAAGCTTGTTTCAGTCTACATATCATGAAAACTGCAATCAACTTGATACAGCATAAGAGAAATGTTTCATTGTTTTTGTCTCTAGATTGCCTTAAACCTATGCACAGAGGAACATGCAGAATGTTTCCAGCTTGTGGAAAATATTACATGGTATTTCATTGTCATTTAATAACTGAGATAACTAAGTTTTGCGTCGAAAGACGTTATCAAAACTTTAAAAAAGTACCATGATCTGATTCGGGTTGTTGCCTACACCGCGGTGGCATCCCAAGGACAAGAATTGTGTCCGCAAGCTTGACCTGATGATGTGGCTACAGCATGGATTTGTTTGCAGTCCCAGGCAAAATCATCGAAAAAACCAGAATCAAGTGCATCTTTCAATGCTGGATGGTTCTTTGCATGCTGTGTCTTGGGACTGGTAAAGATCATCATCTGGTTTGATGTGTCGTCTTTCTCATCCAAGGGGGGTAGATCGCCAATCTCTTGCTTAATCTTGCATCCTTCAACATCATAGAAGAATTGAGTTATGGAAACACAATAAAGTTCAATTATGCAGACAATCAGGAGAGGTCGGTAAATAAACTGTTCCTACCTGGCATTGTGGCCATTGATGGGAACTCGTGTAATGAGTTTCCACTGATAGGGGCGTAATCATTAAATGCTGGTGCAGTGAAATGACTTAAAGGAGAGATTGGCATTGGATTGACATAAGTTTCCCATTCTTTGATATCTGGAGATGAATTGTTGACTGCATCATCAGGTGCCTCATTTCCTTGGTGTGAGTTATCGTTTGAAACTTTCATAGTTTGGGCTTCATAGAGCACAGCATCCAGTAGACCGCTGTTGCTAGGTGACAGACTACCTGATTCACTATGTCCAGCTGGAGGGGATTGAATCAGAATATCAACCGGCTCTAATGAAGGAAGAGCGGAAGAAGGTGAGCCCCAGTTTGTTGTCTGATTTTGGAATGAAGGGAGCTCCAGCTTCATTGCCCATGTGGGGTCTGATGAAGAGGAATTACCATTTACATAGGCATGGCTGCCCGGAACCACACTTGAGAATGATCGGTTATCATCATATGTTAAATTATGATTATATGAAGAAACCCCCAAGGGCTGAGCAAGCAAAGAACCACTATTTTGATATTGCAACGAGGTGAGGAGATCACCATTTGAGCCAGAGAACACAGATTCTGACCCTCGCATACGCTTAAATGGATGCACTGTTGAAAGGAAATGTGTACTACTATAGGGAGCTCTATGACCCTGGGACAGAAAGCTACTTACAGGATTATCAAGCAAGCGACGAGCAGGAATTTCACCAAGTGATGGCGGATACAACAGATGATTATAGAGTTCCAAATTTTTGAACTCCACAGGAGGAATATCAAAATTGTTAATTCCCAAGACATTAGGATTTTGTGCATCTACAGAAGAGAATGCACCCAACTCCTCATTTTGTTTGTTCTGACTTGCCAGGAAAGATATATCTGGAGGGTAAATTGGCAAGCCTGCACGCTGTCGTCTCTTTATTCTGGTGTTCCAGTAATTCTTTATCTCATTATCTGTGCGTCCAGGTAACTGGGAAGGGTAGAAAAGCACAACAAAAGTTAATATGAATCATATACCACCAATTATCCAACTGAGATTTTGAAGATATCACACTCCGAATTACTTAATTAATAATACCTCCAGCCTAAAATTCTGGTCTCTTTAATTGTTATTGCGACGAGTTCAAATTATGGTGTTCAGGTCTAAAAGTGGAAATGACAGGTTAGTGTTTTAAAGAATATGAACCTCTTCAAGTCCATAATAGACTATTGAAGTACTACGAGCTGTGGGAGAACTCAAAGTAGAAGTCGGACAGCTAATCCGGGATCAAATAAGTGTTAAGACAGATTCTTACAAAGTCGTGAGACCTTTTTTCAAAATGAAAAGTACTAAAAGAAGTATAAGTTCTACCACAAACAAAAGCACTATTCATTGTCACACAAGCATACCGCACATATCACCCAAAGACCTAAAGCATAATCATGTGTATCAAGATGATGGAAGAATGTAACTTGGAATATTACAAATGACAACAGATAGTACAGAGAAAATCATCTTGGGAGAAAGGGGCTGTGACAATTTGTCGCATTCATTATTTGTAACTTCACTTCTCACCTTTTAACCAGATAAACACTTTTGTCAACTTTTTCTGTCCTTGTCGAGGGACATTGACCAAGTGGATAATAAATGTACATACAATAAGTCTCATTGAGGCAGAAACCTTTTACATCTTGATTCTGGAAACTTTTCAGGTGGTATATGAATGTCTAAATCCAAATCCATGCCATATCTCTTCTGATCATGGCATCATTAGGTGAATTTTAGACAACCCTTCTTGTCGAACATAGAACAAAACAAATGCAGATTGTTTTAAACTAAGAAATTTGCTTCTCGTAGTAATATTCTTATATTTCTAAATTTTCAAGTCTCATTTTCAAATGATAGATTAATCTGAGTCCACTTCAATTCTAAAACTTAGTGGATTCGATATAAGTGAAACGGGTCTATCAGTAATGGAATTCTTTTCATATCCCGAGCAGGATTTAAAGAAGAAATGCAGCTCTAGTTACATAACAAATTAAATGGGCGGCCAACTTTTGTTACCAACAAACAGGAGGAGTTTGACTACACAACATTAAGTGTCAACGAGAACTATGGATGACTTTAAGCCAGAGCTATGGGTAGGAAGTAGGAAATGAGGGCTTTCTTATTCTGATTTCCGGAGGTTAAGTGGCAACCCAGGGCTTTCTGATTTTCAAGTCAGGACTGATGCTATTGATAAATGCCAATGTTAGCTCAGTTTCACGCTCTTTGATCAAGAACCCCTGACACACAGCTCGAAATTTGAAGGTTAGCAGAAACTAAAAATTAGACGACGAACTGATCAAAATAATACTCCCTCTATCCCAATTTATATGACACTCTTTCCGTTTTAGTTTGTCCCAAAAACGAATTGTCACTTTTCTATAATTAGGAACAACTTAGCTTTAATATTCTCCTTTTAACCCTTAATGAAATGATTTATAGGCACAAGTATCTAAGACTCATTTTACACTACAAATTTCAGAAGTCTTCCGTTCTCTCTTAAACTTTGTATCAAATCAAACGGTGCCATGTAAATTGAGACGGAGGGAGTACTAATTACTTATTCAAATAAAGTATTACTCCCTCCATCTCACTTTATCTGATGTTATTTGATTGCGCACAGAGTTAAAGAAAAAAAAAGACTTTTGAAATTTGAAGAGTTGAAGCATAAAACAAACCATATACATCTCTTTAGTAATAAATCATTTCATTAGGGTAAAATAAGAAGTTTAAATAGATTGTTTCTAAATATAAAAAAGTGTTATTCTTTTTGGCATAGACTAAAAAGAAAAGTATACCACATAAAATCTGAAAAAGGGAATATTATTAAAAAGAGTACTTATCAAGGACTACTAGACATTGTCCGGGGGCGGCGGGAGTGATGATATGGATTCTGTCCACACGAATGGCAGAGACCTCGAATTTATCAAGGGCAAGACATTCAATAAGTAAAAACATAAAAGAAGGATGTCAGTTAAAGACATTTTATTTGAATATTTTACGAAAAGATGGAGAGATAGTACGAACCTCAACAGCCATTCGTGCCCATTTGTTTCCCATCTTAGCATGTAGTTCAAGTATCCGCCGCTCTTCCTCTGGAGTGAATGCACCTTTCTTTAAATCTGGTCTCAGGTGATTTGCCCACCGCAAACGGCAACTTTTACCACAACGAGCAAGTCCTGAATGCTTCTGGACAGCATTCCAGTTCCCCTCACCATGTGTCATGACGTAATCCACTAAAATCGCATCTTCTGCAGCAGTCCAGGGACCTTTTTTAAGTGGTACACTTTCTCCTAAATCTCCACCACTAGCTTCATCTGGCGGATCCACATCAACCTTGGATGTCATCCTATCATTGGTTTCACTTGTGATGCTCATATCCTAAAAATGTTTAATAAAGAAAAAAATAGCATGTAATTGCCAATAGCAGGAGATGATGTTGTTTGTTATAAAGTCGAGGGGAAAATAGAGGCGATATGTTCCAAATAAGTAACCTCGTTCATGACGAATCAAGTCGCGCTTAATAACAGAAACTGCCAAAAAAAAATTTGGGATAAGTAAAAGGATTTTATTCAAATAACAGCAGCATAAAAGAGCTGAACCCACAGAATTTAGAATGGATAGATATAAACCACCAATTTCGGAAAGCAAGTTCACATAGACACTCACAGAATAACATAGAAAGGTAAAACAATAAATGATGAATAGGGATAACTTAATTCTGAATTCCCGACACATAATTTCAGTGCATCGAACTTCTAAAAACTCACCAGACCACGTTATCTCATCCAACTACCAAATGACACGACACAATCAGTCACTTCGGGTAAACTGAAATGTAACAGAGGAAGTAACATTGTTTATATCACGAAGCCAACAGAGAAATTCACTGAGCTCAGCCCTAGGTATATATAACAACTTTTATAATTTGACCAAAAGCAAATAAACATATACGTCATAGCTATCGATAACGACAAACAACATACGTCATAGCTATCAAATTAAATAAAGAAGCGGCTAACTTCTGAAAACAAATAAATAAAAGAAGCTGACGTTAGTATCGACCAATCATTGAGCTTCAAAATCAGCATAACACGAACTCAAGGGTTTAGCGGCTGAGGAAATCAATTTTATTGGAGAACCTTTTCCACCAATAGGCTCTTGTTGGTTTCACCATGCAAATTCCGAGTAAATTAACGTAGGGAAAAATGCACAAAATGTCCTGTTAATTGCATTGCACCAGCATAACCTTAGCTTAAAAAGTTGAAACACCTATACTTTTCTTTACTACACCAGGGCTGGGAAAGTCGATGTGGAAGCTACGCTACCGAAGGGGTTTGAGCCCACTACCTTCACTATGGAAGGCAGGGAGCTCACCAAGTGAGCTTAGTCCTCAACCCCATCAAAATACTTACTTACACAAAGGAACTCTTAGTTTAAAATTTACAGACTTCATGGTGTCCTACACGACGTGATCCAGATAAGTCAGGCTCCAATGCGGGTATCAAACACCAAATAACAAACTTCAGTAACACCAAGAAAACCCCATTTACACCTACCCACCCACCACTCACCATCCACTTCCCATCAAATCCCAAAAGAGAAAGACATTCCATGAAGATTTCATAATTAAGACGCGTGCGCGCACACACACACATACACAGATTTTTGGTTAAGGATTAAGAGACATATTAAATCATGCTAGTACAACCTGCTTAGACAAATCAGGAAAGCTGAGGTACATCGAAAACAATATCTCGACCCACTTGTGACATTACACTGATATATTCTCCTTGTTGGTTGTTAATATGAAAAGGAACTCCTAGTTCAAAATTTACAGACACTACCAATAAAACCCCATTCCCACTTACCCCACTCACCCCCACCACCCCACCACCCATCCCCCAGAAAAATGCTTAAACATTAAAGGCCTAATAAAACCAGGATACATAACAAGCTCAAACTAAAATTTCATCACACAATTAACATTGATCATACCAGAACAAAGAAAGCTGATGAAGCAGCCCAACAGATTCTTGAAGCTAGTAACCACTAATCAATCCCTTTAAAAAAACAACAACAGAATTCAATTGAATTCAACACAGAAAACACTGAAAATAAGCTTAAAACTGAATATACAAGAACCCCTTTTACAAAATGAAGTCAAAAACCCAAAATATGAATTATACAAAATACAAGACAAGAACTTTTTCAAGACCCATTAAACAACACTGAAAACTGAATGGGAATGCAAAAATCCAAGCTTTAAAATGAAGAAAAGGAAGAATCTTTAAAGAAAAACCCCAATTGTGGTTTAGTGAAGAAAAAGAAATCAAGATCCACTTATTAATGAAAAAAAGGGAAAAAAAGGAGAGTTTTGAGAAAAGAGAAACACAACGAGAGAGATAGCTAAGGTGTCAGCAGCTTAAGGAATTTCAAAAAAAGAAGCCAAAAGGGACAAAAGAGAGAGAAGTGTACATGACAACAAGAAGAGAGAGAGAATAAAGGAGAAAGATCAGGGATAGATAAACACCCACATCATTAAATTAAGGAAAAAGAAATCATTTGCTTGTTTTGTTAGTAGCTTTTCTACTCTTTATTTATTTTTATTGAATGTTGAGTATTTATATTGGAGTTTGACTAATTCAGAATAGTATTATATTAAAATTATTTAGAGGAATACTTTTTTCATTTCATTTTATATAGCACCCTTTGATTTGGTACTGTATTTAAGAAAAAGAGTAAGACTTTTGAAATTTACGGTCTCAAATCATTCTGAGAAATTTGTATGGTAGTGACTCATTTCAGTAAGATGATATTCTTTTTGGGACGAATTAAAAAAAACTCACATAAAATGAAACAAGGAAATATTCTTTTATTGAAGATTTAAAAAAAAAATTGTGATGATATTAGGGATGACTTAATGCCTTTAAAAATAAGGCATCTGCCTTAGGCATCAAATTTGGATGACTCTATTTTTCAGTAATATAGAATTATTATTCTCTTTTTATTTCAATTTATGTGGTATTTTTTATTTTTTTATAAATTAAATGGTTTAAGTTTGATACTAAATTTATGAATAAAATTTTTAAATTTTTTAAATAAAATTTTTATATATATAAACTGGATAGAAAATATTATAAGTTACAATAATTAATAATTTAAAAGATATATGAAAAATTTATTGTTAAAGATAGAACTTATTTGAATTTCCAAATTCGAAAGGTATCACATATTAAACAATGCTTATTCTTCTTCAAAAAATTTTCTATTATATTGTTTCATTTAATTTATTATGCTTACTCTTTTTTACGTCATTTTGAAATATTAAAGAATGTTTCTTTCTTTTGTATCAATTTTTAAATTTAATTTTCCACATGATATGTTTATGATGACAAGATTAAAAGATGTTTTGATATATATATATATATTCAACTTAAGATCATGAAATTAAAATTTTTTTTATACTTTTTAAGATTTCATAATATTAAATAATAATAATAGTAATAATAATAATAATATAGTTATTGTAATTTCAT
>JAABOM020000001.1:3396829-3427996 GCA_011800125.2 Solanum clarkiae
CCATTTAATTTCAAAATAAGGATAATTTAGTCATTAAGTCCATTAACCTATATGTGTTAATTGTTCTATATTGCATGTCATGCACCTATTTTGGAGCAAACACATAGCATTTGGAAAATAAACACGTATTGAGACCTCCATCTATTCCATGTGCTTTCTTTCTTTCTTTTTTTCGCGTGTATCATTAAAAAATAAAGGAAAGAACACGTGTATAGTTGGTATCCAACTCGAATTGATTTTATAGAGATTTTGTTAAATTATTTTTAAAAAAAATTAATATATATATAGAGAGAGAGTTAGAATAAAGAAAAATATAATTTAATTAAATACTAGAATATTAGAAAAGATCAAATAAAATAAATAAAAAATTAAATAAAAATTGGGTCTGATTGAATTTTGACCCGCTCTATAACCCATTACTCAAACCATTTTGATCCAACCTATTTTGACCCAAGCAATTCGAATTAAGTTAAATCTTAACATGTTAGTTGTTCTGGCCTTTTATTACCCGCTCAAAATTAACTCAATCCACCCCATTACCACTTCTACATAGAACAAAATTTTTCTACCACACTTGAAAAATTCTCTTTTCAAAAATTCTTCCTTATCTATGTCGAATATTTACAATTTCCTCCCTATATATATCTTATACCATATTTACATTTCGACCTTATAATACGTACTCAATTATTCAATCATTCGTGATAATAAAATCATACATGCTAAATATGGAATATAATCCCTAGTTTGTATAAAATTGGAAGAAATTTTCTTTTCCTTATATACAATACTTTTTTAATGTAATTTTCGACTTAAATAATGCATGTTATTTATTTTGTTTAATTTTTTATCTTATTATAGATTAATTTCAAAAATCAATGGAATTTTTTTATAATTTTATATATGTTTTTTGAATTGATAAATATTGTGATTTATAATATTTTATATTTAATTTATAAATATATATAAAAAATTAAAATAAGACAGACAAAATAAAATGAAAGAACTATCGAAAAAATATAAATATACCTTCAAAATGCTCAATCAAACATGTCGATCTGCTATTTGCTTAAGCAATTTCATGATCGCAAACACAACCCTGAAACAGATTCCAAACTCTGCCTTATTAGTTAGGAGAATTAGAGTTTTGATTTTTGTGTAATTTTTTCGTTACAAATTTTGGATCAAATTTTATGAGACTTATTTTATTTCTTTTATTGGTCATGATTGTTAGTTAGATAAAAGAGATCTAATATTTTAAAATTCAGATTATATAGTCTAAATTTTTTGAAAATTTAAGTGATACATTCAAACTGATTTATATTATATCGTGTAGGACATGTGTGTTTTAAATATCTACTTATGTATACCTAAAGTTGGAAAATAAAGGAGTATCCAGGGGAATTTCATAGATTCACGTGAATCATGTTTCTCTTCCTAAATCATATATAATATTATATTTTTTTAGAAATATTTAAATATAAATATGTAAACTCACATCGAAAGTATCACATTAAGCGATAACATTTGGATGCACCTCTAATTAAATAAAAAATTTAAATTTATATCTATCTTTTTTTTTCTTTTCAAAATTAGATAACACCTCTTTAAGTGGTAGCCAGTAACACTTTTGGCGTTTTAATTAAAAAAACTTTGCTTTAGTCTTTTACAATTTTCAAGTCTGTCATTTCTAATTTCTTTTAGCCCTATAAATATTTTATACAATTAAACTAAATGTGTATATTAAAATTACTATTTTAAACAGATAAGAATTAATTTTTGGATCTATCTATAATTTTAAAATTTAGCCGGACTTGGTGAAAATAGTCTAAGGATCAAATTAATTAAATCTATATCTTAGATTTATTTTTTTATAATTATGCACTTATTCTCTCAAAATTTTGAATATATATCTATTAGATGAAGAATATAAATGACAATTAAAATTAAATCAAAGATACATTTATATATTATACTAAAAATAAAATATATTATAAAAAGATCCTAAAATTAAAAAAAGATTGTAAGTGGTGCACAAAATAAATTCTCCCCGTGAAAAATGACAATAGAGCTTTTGGGGATGATTTTTTTTTCGATCTTTCAAAAATAATTTTTCTATATTTATAAGATAATAATAAAATTTATATATATTTTTTTTCTTAGACTTCACTTATGAGATTTTCACTGAATATCAGCTGTTACATAAGACAATTGAAATACTTGACATTTTTGTTATCCACAATCTTGGTGACAACATTTTATATAAGCCAAGTTCTCAACCACATTTTCCTCTCAAGCAATTTTATCCACTAACCATATATTATACATGTCATAAAGAGTGAACCAAAAAAAAATCAAAAAAAGAGATGGAATTAACTACAACTTCACAATCTATTTCCTATGCTAATCTCCAAAAAATATCATCTGTTTTCCCTTCTGGAGCTACTCTTTGTTCTTCTTCTTCCAATTCCATTAATTTTCTTGGATTTAATTGCATATCCAAAAAAATTAAATGTTGTACTAGGCAATTGAGGAATTTTGGACATATCTATGCTTCTGTGGTTGAGAGTAATTCAACTAATGGTAGTTCAGTATCATGGGTTCTAGAATTTATAGGTATGTATTTTCTTTTATATTTTTTAACATGTTTTTTTTTTAATGTATTATATTATATTTGTAAGTTTCCAATTACTTTCTGCCATAGTCATTTTTGTATCTATTATATTCTGTTTTGGGCTGATATACTTGAATTAAGGATTTCGGGAGCAACTTTTTTGTCTCGCATACGTATATTTTACACACTTCCGATCTTACTTGTGGAATTTTATCAGATGTATTATTATTTAACACGTAGAAGAAGTTGGTCATTAGTTTAGTATTGCGTTGTACTAAAAGACAAACAATTAGCTAAAATTTCACAACTAAACATTAAAAATTCCATGCTAACTTCATTTAATTTAAAGATGGATTAGCGACAAATTATATGAAAATTCAATTAGATAGGAGCTATTTAGTGACGGATTAGCTCGGGGGTACCGATCAAATCCATAGCTAATTCTATATTTCTAGTCAAATGGGGATAAAATGGAATCAAAATATTGTAAAAGAACAAATAAAATAAGTAAAACTTAGTAAAAGTTGGGTTGGTTGGGTCTTGACCCGTTCTATAACCCATTACATAACCTATTTTGACTCAAGCAAATTCGAGTTGGGTTGGGTCTTTGACCCGTTTGTTTGTCTTGATCTATTATGATCCATCCAAATTTGATCTAACTTGCTTAGTTGCCACCCCTACGGTCTACGGACACAACAAAACCTTATAAATGACGTTTTGAAATTTTAAATTTGAATACTACTACTTTATGTTGTTAAATGCAAGGGTAGTATGAGAAAAAAGTAATAAAACTCTTTTGATTTTGCTGAATGGACAAATAAAATAAAATATTTCTTCTTGGTATAGAGGTCAAGTAAAGTGAAACGGTGGAAGTAGTACTTAAAAAGGAAAAAAATGATGATGAATGGAATGAGTCCCACATTGGTGAAGGACAGAAACCCTCGACTCTTTATATGACTTGGACAATCTGCACTTAGGAACGTTGCCTAAAGGTTAATAAAATGGATGAAAGGTTGTGTCTTGATGGTCAATGAAGTAGACGATAATGATGACGAGTAGAGTGATCATGTACGAATGTTGGTAAGAGGTACCGGGTGAAATAGTCGAGTGTGACAACCTTATCCGGACACCAAGGTTACCAAAAGAAACAAAACCATTTCACTCACTCTTCTTTAGCAGCTCAAAGGCGTGGAAATTTCTTTTCCCGATTTTTCTAAGTAATCTATTATTGACAACCTCGTCCCACCAATAGTTCATTATCTAATAGATCTTTCCGTTCTAATACTCTAGAACCAGACTCTAGTGCTTTTTTAGTTAAACGTTATATGTGCTTAATCAAATAATATAGGGATCAAAATCAACGACCAAAATCGCTACTTTCCCTTATAGTTTTTTGTTTTTCTTTGTCCTCGACTTCATTACTACAAATAGTATGCTGTATGTACTGCTAATTGTTGATGCAAGGACCTAAAATGTTAGTGTATGTTACTTTCTGTCTTCATAATCAATGTGTAATAAGCTGCAGACTATAGTAAACTCTTTTAATGGTTGACGATATGAGGAGTTTTTAGCGTTTTGTTGATGTTATGTTACTTTCTTGTCTTCATAATCAATGTGTATAAGCTGCAGAGTATAGTAAAGTCGAGATATGATTGACGATACGAGGAGTTTTTAGCATTTTGTTGATGTTTAGCTTAGAGCTTTTGACTCACTATCAAGCATTGAATACATCGAAATTTAGGTGATGGAGACTCAAGGCACATCGGTTCTCCAACTGCAAAGCCACGCTCTCTTGAAATACCTTCCGTAAGTATTATGATGTGATGCTCTTTCCCAACGATCTGATTTCCACTTTCACGTATGTCATGTATGTTAACTGCAAGTCTTGTTACATCCTTTAGGGTGCGGTAACTGTTGGACGCGTTGCTGATAAGGCAGATGTAGTCATTCCGGTGCCAACAGGTAATAAAACCATTTGTGTGATAGCTTACAAAACGTACGTTTAGTTTCCACCTGTATCTGAAAATCTGTTGATGTACAAACAGTATCTGCTGTACACGCTCGGCTGCAGAACATGGAGGACTATCTCGTAGTGACAGATTTAGACAGCACGAATGGCACGTTCATCGGTGAGAAAAGGCTCGTACCTGGTGTGGCTGCTGCTGCATTGCCTGGAAGTCTTGTTACATTCGGTACAACTTTCATAGTCAATCTTACTCTCTACTTTCAGCGTCCTGCTTTCCTTTTTCTTTAAGAAGTTACCAAAATTGAAGTCAACTTATATACACTGACAATATAACCTATTTAGCGTGTTTCACATTTGATTTTTCGGGTAACTAGTTCTATTTGTTATGGTTATGGACAATTACTTGTAGTTATCTTTTAAGTGACCTGATAACTTAAAGGTCTCTTATAATATAAGGTATATATAAGCTAAACTCATGAAAATTTCATTGGTGTAGCAATAAATTAGTGAATAGGTCGAATTATAGAAAAACGTGTGTCGTTGATCAATATGTTACCATATTTTTCATGTGCTAGTGGGAAGTAGCAGGTACCCGATGAAATTAGTCGAGGTGTTTGCAAGCTGACAGTAACACCAGAGTTATCTAAAATGAAAGGAAAAAGATTTGAGCATAAATGGGGAAGGTTGGGATATTATCAATTAGGAAATACTTTCCATGAAGCAAATATCTAACTTAAGTATGTTGACAAAGCCTTGTTGCCAATGGCAAAGCTAGGTAGGGTAAGGCGAGTTTATTAGGACCCTCTTAGGCGTAAAACTACATTATTGATATATGGTCAAAACTATTTTTATGTATATATATAGTAGATGTTGAATTCCCTTTTGGCTTCTTCAATCGTGTTTTTACTTTATATTGTGAACCCCGTTATAGTGAAATTTCTAGTCCTGTCACTGCTTGTTGCATCATCTTTGGTAAAAAATGGCATACTTTACAAGAAGTACTCTTCAATCTTTCATTTCCATCCACTGAATCTTTTCTCATACTTTCTTATGTTTATGGATAGCAACACGACGAGAACGGATCCTTGCTTGTCCATGGGGTGGTTATATTTCTTGCGTGAGTTTATCAAGTATTTAACTTGTATATACTGACAATTTAAACATCATTTAAACTATCAATATATTTTAACCTATTTGCGTATGTTCTCATTTTTTTAAGGTTAGTAATCTCAACCTGATACTCTAAAAGTTCTTTTAAACCATCAATTTATAGAAGTTAAACTCTTGTATCGTATGTCTCAAACTTTCATCCACCCCGAGTTGATTAGTCTTTTCGAAACATCTTTGTTATTTAGGGGATACCAATTTGGCGATATTTCGAGTCGCGAAGATTGAGAAGTTGGAAACTACTGCATCTGAACCAGAAGAAGTTGAAGCTAATACACAAGAAGAGGAGCCAAGTAGCAGCTAAAAAGTTCAATTTTGTAAATAGTGGAAACACACACACATACATACATAGGTGTGTGTGTGTGTGTGAGATTTTTATTGAACTTATGATGTTCATTTTCTTCTTGACTTGGGGTTAATAACTCCTTTTGCGAATCAGTTGGAAATAATTTTTCATTGAAATTGTGAGGAACATTCTAATTTTTTCATATGAAGATATGTTTATTTCTTATTTTTCACATATTCAATCAAAATATTTGCGTGAATGAATATTTTTCAGAAGTTTTTAATAGTGTTTTTTCCCACCATATTTATTTATAAAAATTTTTGACAAATTATCCCTAGTTAAAATATGGAAAAGCCTTGGGAATATTTTACCAATTTAAATTTCACAAATAGTTGTTGGATTTTGAAGTGATAAAAGACTTGGAACTCAATAAATCATTTGTTGTATTTGAAACTTAACAAATTTACCATATAGATTCTGCATAGTTTGAACTAAGTAAACTAATTTTTGGGATGGATGAATGTTTGAAGTTCATGGATTATAGTTAGTGAAAATTTGAACTTCATGATCTATTCTTGAAGTTTGAACTGATAAATGTTTGAAGTTAATAAATTATAAAAAGGTTTGAAATATGAGCAAATTTTCGTACCAATTGGATACATCCCAATAATTATGAACTTTTATGATAGTTTCATTTTTAAATTTGGTCGATGTTGTAAATAAGGATGGAGAAAGCTAGCACAGTTTTATTCCGCAAGGAATGTGATCTCATAGTGCCTAAGCTAATAAAATTTATAATAATTTGAGACTAGGATTGTTTGCATTATCCCCATTGCAGCTATGAGAATAATTGCACAAATCTAACATTACTTTAGACAATTGTGAAAAAAATTATAATTGTAAGGTAACACCAAAATACAAATCCAGACTTACGCAGGTTGGATTGAAATTAGAAATGTTAAAATGAGTTGAAATAAAAATCGAGTTGAGTTATGACCCGTCCAACTTTACTTTGGGCTCAAATGGGCTAAATTTTGAGTTGGGTTGAATCTTGATCAAATTATCTTGAGCCCAACTCATAAGATTTTCGGCTGGTTACATATATTTGAGCTCATTTTGAGGCTCTGGCTGAGACATATAGTTGCATCAATGAGTTCTAAGTAATCTAAGTTGGATATATATGTCTGGGGATTTGTCCATTTTGAGATCACTCAGAAAGATGGTAACCAAAGAATCTACTTGCCAAAATAAAACACAATCAATAGATCCATGAGTCTTCAATGTTTTATCAGAAATCTCAGGTCACAAATTTCCTTCAATTTTAACTAATGCAAGTAGCAAGAACAAAACAAACCGGAAAATCTAGTCACAAATTAATTTTTACAGTAGCATAGCTTACCATTCTTGTCTCAACCATTCCAAGTTCTTATTAGCATATCTCCTGAAATTTTGCTACAACAAGATGGGGAGTTGGAGAAAAAATTGGAAATTCTACAAGCTTAATGCTAATGCAGAACCTGGAAAGATTTAGCAAGTAGGCACTGCTTGCTACCAAGGAAATCTGTAACTGCTAGCCCCCGGTCACAAGTCCTCTTCAACTAGAAGACCAACTATGAATGTCAATGCAGTTGGTCCCATTGATCGCAATCAAGTATCTGCTCTATGCTTCGACATCACGTAGTTGCATGTTGCATCAATGTAAGTTGCCTCTATCACTGGAAGAAATACAACATTCTCCATGTCTACTCTACAAACTCCTGTAATCTATTACAGTAACTTCATCTTCAGGCGCATCAAGATCTTGATAGCTGCAAAATTGTTTAACTGTGGGTCAGTATGGGAAGCATGGATAAGTTACCTCCCAATGGAAGTACGCATAGTGTTTGATCATTAGAAATTAAATCATGAAATGCCATAGAATGTATTCACGTAAACGCATTAAGGTCAGTCAAATCTCCATTCAAACATAAAACAATTACATCACAGGATCTAATCAGGACAGAAGTTCTTTGAATGAAACAAAAATGCTACCAAGATATAACCAGATGAATAATCATTAGCTGCACGAGCAATACAGCAATAATGCTCTTTTACAGCTCTCTTGTAATGCCACACTTTTTCAATCAAATTCTGAAAATAAATTCGAAGTTCAAGAACTTCCACACCAGATAGTCATTCAAATGACTCCAGCACATGAAAAACCAACAAAATGCTACATTTTGCAATAGAATCTTACTCGGACCTCCAGTTCAACTTCCTCAAAGATAATTCCATTTGTCGCACGGAATGGGATTCACAATTTTATAAACATTGTAGGAGTGATGACACATTGTTACCAAAACACACAATGCATGAAAACTGAATTCATAACACATGACCAACAACATTGCACACTGGTACTGAGGCATAATCATTTTTGCATAGTTGTATTTTGGAAGTGTGCAATTGCAACTCCAAAGAAAATCAGTGCTAGCAGATCAAGAGGAAAGAAACAACTTCAAAGAATTTCCAAAAGAAGCTCCATTTTGGCAAGTTGTAGACATTCCTCCATATATTTGAAAGGTAAAAGAATTTTCCTGATTCTGAATCTTGCCTCGAGAACATAAACAAAAAAAGTGGAACTTAACACAAACTGGACTTCATTTGTCTTCTTTTTTCCATCTGTCGATCTTCTCAACGTGGAACCAGTGATCAAAATTCAACTTTGACCTAATCTTCAAACATAGACAAACCAGCATGCATAGATTTATCTTGGACACAGCCCACCATGACCAGTATTCACAGGAATTGCTCCTCCAAAGCCGTGCATGAACAAGGCAATAGCTCCAAATTGTAACACAAATACCTTGTAGCGTTTTCATGGTTCCTTTTCTCGTTCTTTTTTTTAAATTAAGTAAGTATAATTTTACTGATAGAAGGAGAGCTCCCGTGTACAAGAGGTGTACAACAAAATAGAGAATATACAAAAACATCTGATTCTCAGTGAAGACACCAGTCTTCTGAACATATAGGAACCCCATATTCTCCATTATCAATAAAATTACACTTTACTCCATCTAAAAAAATTAACAGAAGTTCATTAGCTTCAAAAAGTCTCCTATTGCTTTCCCTCCATACTACCCACGTAAGAGCTAATGGTCCATGCGACAACATCCCATCCCGCATCTTTGCTTTCGTCCTGTAAAGGCCCAATACAGGATACACCCCCTCAAAGTAATCCCACAAGTGGCAATTGGTAGTGGTGGTTGCGGGGTACAGAGACCTTTTTTCTACCTTTGGAGATAGTGAGGCTGTTTTTGTTAAAGAATCTTGATTCAATAAAAGATTTTTCAACATAGGTTCAAAAAATACAAGAGTAAGGAAGCTATGATGAAAATATCAAAGGGAAGAAACATATACACAACAACATACCCAGTATAGTCCCACATGTTAGGTATGGAAAAGGTAGAGCGCATGCAGACCTTATCCCTACCTTGGCAGGTAGACAGGCTATTTCAGATAGACCCTCGGCAAAGGGAAGAAAGAAACATATTGATGGCAAAATTAGTAAGGAAACCCAAAGTAAAGGAAACAACACTAAAATTGAGGAATGAGATGATAGAATAATAATGTTAAAATGGGTAAGTAGAAGAGGAATCAAATTAGATGCTCTAAACTAGGTTAGTAAGTAACGGACATTAATAGGATACAATCAAGTACCAAAATGAAAATTACAAGGAAAATGTTATAGTTAGCAAGTAATAGACAGTTAAAAAAGCATGAAGCATGCCCAAGATATTCTAGATGAGTAAGGATTAGACAGCTAGAAGAGTTGAACTATACGTGGGCTGTTTCTGACATATAGATCTGTTAGCCTCACTTTTATGATAGTCTCAGAAATGTAATGTTTATAGCTCACAGGGAATCAAAACCTTGTGGCTTTCGGTCCCAAAAGAATAAGGGACAATCAATATAGTAAAAAAAGTATGTAACTTTTTTTTTGAAATTGGTATTTAAAAAAAGTCAATACTTCATTGCTATGTCAACGCAGACCTCCAAACCCACTTTCCAGGGACCTTTTTTTTTGAGAAGGTAACATTTTTTGTATAACTATTCGCTGCAAAAAGACTACAGATGTCCATACTTACAAGGGAATATAGGAAGATAAACCAAGTTATAACCTACTTACAGAGGTCCTAGAACATCAATAGAAGGTTCTATGTCTTCCATATATACACACAGAGACCATTTATAAGCTGATATGAGCCCTTGCTCACACAGCCTGAAACTCAGCCCTTCTATTATCTAGTTTTTTTTCCTGCATCTACACACCAAACAAGATGGTGCAAAGCCTTTATTTTAATCTTACATCAAACCATCCGAAGAGCCATTATTCTGGAGTCGGTTTTTTTACTAACATACTTTACAAGTCATCGAAATACTATACCAATACTTTGGAATCCAGATTGTTCCTCGCCCACGAGAAACAATTTTCATTCAAGCAGCACAAAAACAGTGCAAACTTCAATTGACTGCATTTTACTGATTTTAGCAGATGGAACATTTGAATGATGGTAACTAGTAATTTCACCATTATCAATCTGTAAATACTACAAGACACAAAGTACCTTCGCAAACGACGAGGATCCTGTCGAAATCCGGGAGGTAAAGCAATTATCGGGCCTCCAGGGCCAGACCTCCCATTTCTACCACCTTCAAAAGGAGTAGGGCCTCCTTGTTCTCGAATCATTCGCATTGCAACTTCAGGAGGCGCAGGAACAAATGGACCAAGAGGACTACATTTGCAGTGAAAATGAAAAAAAACAAAATCAAAATTCAATAGTGATATCCTAGTCGTAGCTAAGACTTGGGTTTTGCAAATTTAACAAGTTATGGGAAAGAATCATTTTAAGTTACCCAGCACCAGGAACAGGCATCAATACTGGTGGAGCCATATCTGAAGGGAAAGGAGCAACTGGAATCCCTTGTCCACCAAAAGTATCAAACATTTCTTCATCGGGATTCCCCCCAGCAGTACCATCATTATTGGACTGAAAATCCCCAGACTGTGGATTTTCAGACATATCAAACCTTTCTCCACCATTAGCACGTCCATCCTGATCTCTACGGTTCCCTCTGTCATCCTTCAATCGGCCATCTAGCCCCGGTCGACGTCTTAGCGGCTTCTCTTTCTGCATAGAACCATCATGCTGTTAAAATCACCACTGATTCGAAGTTTTATAAAAGGAGGACAGATTACTACATGAGATCAAAACGCTCTCTTATTCAATTAATTAACATATTAAGACGGACCAACTCCTTCAGGACAACATGCCCATGTCACATAAGCAAGAATACAAAAAGATAAACAGCATTGAAGCACAGATGACAAATAATAGAAGCAGCCTTATAACACAAGTGGTAACAACAAGAACAATCCCAGCTGATGCAAATTCATCACAGCAATGAAGATGTCACAGACAGAAAATTACTTGGTGGATGTTTGGATTGGCTTATTTTTACAGGCTTTTAAGCTCTTTTTTAGTTTTGGAAGTGTTTAGGTAACACTATCAGTGCTTTTAAGCACTTGTTCTTTAAAGCTGAAAAAGGACCACAAAAGCCAAAATTTGGGTGTTCCCAACTTATAACCCCCCCCCCCCCAAAAAAAAAAATAGCACTTACAAGCTTCCTATCAAATCTACAATCTCATCTACATCTTCTATACAAAGTTGTTTACAACAAAAAACACTTAAAGTACAAGACAATTCTATTTTGCTTAATGTACGGAATTGAACCTATCTTTAATACATCTCCCATTTCTTCCCTTCCATATTGACCACCATTTACATGATTGATATTAATCTCCACCATCTTTATTGACTTTTACTTCCTCCCCTCCTAATCCAACAACTCAAAAGATCTGATGTGTGCCTGGCATTATCCAGCTAATGCTTGTAATGTTGAGGAAAAGGTTCCATAACTAAGTGGTGAACTTGCAATGTAAAAGCAGATGCTTATTGGTTTACCCTGTTATGTTGCAAAGAAAACACCTGAGTTGTCTGCCCTTCTTTTGTAAGACTTCTTGAGTAAGAGTTACGGCTTTTGGCTTTTAACTTATAAGCCACCGAAAAAAGCCAAACACCCCCTCAGTTCAAACCAAACCAAACCAAATATGTTAAACATCACTAATTGGCATCACATGTGAAGGCAACATTTAGGGTTAAGGCATGCATTAACTGTCAACAATTTTCTGTCTGAGATGGCATGTGAGTAGTTTTTGCATCCAAACAAATACTTCACACATTCTTATAACACAAGGACAAATCAATCAAGAAGTGTTAACTTCATTATTGTTAAAACTTTCTCAATGATTTTAAAAACACTATCCTCCTTTCCCCAAAAAAAAAAATTAAAGGAACTATCTCCTTATTAGTTTATTCTAGAAAAGTGTCATTTTACTATATTTGGAACCAATTTAACTTGAACTTTCTATTTTACACTTAATGACAAGCATTTATACCACACAAATGTTATGGCATGTTTAAAACCACAGGTCTCAAAAGTATTGTAGCCACAACAAATGTTGCCATATCTAAGAGCATAAGTTTCAAAAGCCCCTTTTTTCCTTGAGGTCTATACCCTGTCAAAGTATTTAATTTTGTTTCTTTTGCAGGAGTAAGTAGAGAACCTATAATTTCAATAAAGATGTCAACTAAGAAAGACCAAAAGTCCATGTAGAGTCTAGGCATTCAAACTTTTAACTTGCTCATGTGACTCCCTTTTCATTTGGTAGGGCATGCCATATAAATGGAAATGGAGGTAGAATGAAGTACTGAAGCACACTTTTCCCAACCACCAGTGACATCAGTATATGTGTTTTTAATGACTGAAAAATCTGTTGTTTCTAGCTTCAATATTAGGTTGATAAATGGCACGATACCACTTCCTTCTCCAAAGAAATACTAGATTTGGTTCAGCTCATGAGATGTGTTGTGCCTACCACATATTTCGTCTTATACTACTTTTACCATTGAACTAAAGCCCTGGGGACCGGACAATAGTAAGTATAAGTTTCTAACCTGTTTGATACGTTTAGAACTTCAATTTCAGTTCCGTGCTCTTTTACATCACAAGAATACTACAGAGATGAAGATGTTGAAAAACCAAGATATGACTTGGAGAACATGCTAAGTTACTAGTTTTCCAAGCCTACCAACTCTATAACTAGTAGTTTCTAGAAGATGAAATGAGTTGTAGCATACAATATCATAATGTCTATCATGTAAAAAAGATGCCAGAGTTATTTGCATTCATACATCGAAGATGGACTCCAGTCTAAAAATCTTTATCACTTGGACAAATTCAAAGAGGTTCTTCCGCTTTCTGTTATTGAAAATAGTCATGGTATCAAATCACAAGTTTAATAATCAGGTACTTGTAGCCAAATTTGGTTTCCCTATGATCAATAACTGATAATAGCAATGACAGTACCTTCAAAACATCAAATATATCAACTCTTTTTTTCCTTCCAGTATGTTTTATGGCATTAAAATTTAAATGATAAGAATATTTTGGAAATATAGTTTTGGTTTAAAAGGGAAATGCATCATTTATCTATTCATATATCATTTTTCAATAACCGAGAAATCCCGGAGACCAATGGCACAAGGTTCAAAACGTGATGAATAATGGGAACCCTCTAACCTCTATTCATTGATCTTGTAATTTATTTTACCTCATTTTAAATTTTGTTTCTTTTTGTTCTTCTCTTTATTATAAATTGTTGATTAAAAGTTTGAGTTCTTTATTATATTATACTAATTATTTTATTTAAAAGAATATGGAAAGCAATCAATCCACTACACCTCAATCCCGAATTACTTGGAGCTTGTTACATAAATCCTATAACAAAAATCCTCCATATCCTTTACTCTATTTGGGACAAAGATGTACAAGAACTAAATCTGCATGTAACTTAAATAAAACAGATATTTAGATGATAATATATCCTTTTTAATACCATTAACCAAACATCTAACAACATTACAAACAAATAGCAGCCATTATTTACGGAATAATATCCTCTATTACAGTCCATGTATAATTTGTCCAGACCACAATCGACTGCAAAATTAATATGACAAAATCTTCCAGCTTGTTTTTTTTGAGATCCTTCAACACGAGGAATAATGGGAAAAAGCAGCAAAGTTCACAAGACACACTAGCTGGATACTACAGAATTACATAGTCATCATTAGTAAAGTATGAGAAGCAACCTGGAGTAGAGAGTTAAAGAGGTTCATACACACATGAAGCAAGAAACCTAAAAAATGTTAACAACAAGAAGGAGAAATGGGTGGATTACCGGCAGGGATGGCAGCATTACAGGAGTCCCACCAGGAGAATTTTCATCACTGAGATCATTTAAAGCCTTTAGCCTTGAAAATAAAAGTAAGAAGGTGGAAAATAAGATATTACTGTGCACTGCACTTACTTCATATAGTTTTGGAAGTACAAATCTTCACGCACTTTAGTAGTCAGATCCACCGACAGATCAGGGTGTTTCAACTTTAAATGTTTATGGACGAATTCAGATGCATGGAAGAGCTTTGTACAACCCTTGGCTCCACAACCATACTTCCAGCCGTACTTCTCATCCCGGATTTTACGGACATAGGGATCTAAGGCTTCAGCAGCAATAGCATCAAGTTTTTCCTTTGCAGCCATTATTTCCAACGGATCCTTCCCCTTCAGCCTGTCTTGCCAACGTGAATCTACTTTTGCTTCCCACTCTGCTCCATTGCTTGCTGCATCAGAAGCCCTGCCTTCCACTCTCACGTGCCGAAGACCCTTAGCTTCATTCGTCTCAGTCAGGCCATAATAATCCACCCCATGAATGCGCCACAGATAGGTTAGAAGTGTATCAAGTAGCTCAGTTCCCTCAAGACCCTTTACTGAAGTCAAACCCCTTATGATAATAACTGGGCCTGAGGAACCATGAGACTTGTCTCTGCTTCCCCTATCATTATCAGACCGAGATAAAATGTTATCCTCTATTCCCTTCTCTGAGTCAAGCTTCCTCACAAGTGCCTGTGCTTGTTCAACATCAATTAGAACTCTTCTGGGGTCAGAACTCACTACGTGAGCCTTTGGCGCAGCTGAAAGTAAGTCGGTGTCTTTAGTGGGTCCCCTCCCATGCCGCCTCCTTTTGCCATTTTCATCTGCTTCTTCATCAGAATTAGGCTCACTCGACTGTCCTGATTTGTTTGGAGGTGGTGTAACACCAGGACCTCTATTTTATGCAAAGATTTATTACTTCAGCAAGCAGTACATTATTTCATCTTGCACATTCCATAAATTAAGAACAAACAGATCTTACATGTCTAAATTTCCACTCTGCAAATCAAGTAAGAAATCCTTCGCCAATTTCCTTGCAAGCTCATTCCTCCTACAGGAAATTAAAACAGAAGGGAAGATTTAACAGAACCAAAATCATACGCCTGACTATAACAACAGGTAAAAGGTATAAAAGCAGTTAGTCCAAGTAACAAACAAGAGCACCTCCCCCTCTACAAAAATTCTGTGCAATTTATCAACTCGTACCTTTCAATAACAGAAATTAAGTTTGTCGGATGGTATTTGTCTTTCAACCTGCATATACAAAGAACTTCTATTAGAGAGCTCAAACAAATACAGATAGTAGGGCAAGCTAGGTGAGCTGGAAGTGTACCATTCTTCATCTTTATGAGCGTTAAAATAAGCTCTTTTTTGTGCTTCTATATAACCAGACTTGTATTCTTGATACCTGCATAATTTTACAGTGACATATATTTTTACATAAATGAGACAAAATGTACTCAAAACAAAAAGATATGCAAGTTACACCGAGTCCAATAAACTAAGCTTAAATTGAAGCATCCAAAGAACAAGATATCATCTAGTTTTCAGTCTCACCTGCGCTCAGCTTCAGCTGGCAAGATATCATCTTCAAGCTCCTGAATGAATTGCTTATAAGACTTCAATCCCTCTCTGCAGCATGTTCAAAAGAGTGCATTGATTATTAAAACCAAATGACAACTCCATTTCAAATTTTAAGAAAGACTGATGAAATAATACTATTCCCAAATCATTTCCATATAACAATTCAACTGAAAGCAAATCACACAAAAATTCATGGAAAAGTCTCATACTCTCATGCATAAAAGTACTATTTGGTTGAATGGAAAAGGAAAAGGAGGAGCATGGGAGTTAATCGTCTGGCATTTAATGAAGGAGAGGATCACATTTACAAACTTTGTTTTGTTGAAAAAGACACCTCTGAAAAAGTTCTTTTTTGCACAGGGAGGGGGAGTAGATGGTAAGAAGGTGATTCTGTAAGTTACCACCCCACATTCTTAGAGCCTGTTTGGATGGACTTATAACTTATGACTTTTGACTTATTTTTGTTATACTTTAGCTTAAAGTGCTTAAAAGCAATTATTTATTTTACCTAAACACACGAAAAGCGCTTGGCTTAAAAACATCTAAAATAAGCCTATTCAAACAGCCTCTTACTATTTTACTTTCCTTTTCCATCCAAGCAGACCTAGAAAAATATCTTCTCTTTTTCTTCACGTTTACCTCAAGTCACTTTCTCATAGAACACAATTTTCTTGTTTTATTCTTGATGCCACAAATGAAAACCAGAGACAAAGAAATCAGTCATCATAATGTTCCATGACAAAGATAACATGGGAGCAAGCACTTCCACTCAAATAATAGCATTCACCATGCAGCTGAGCTCGTTACTTGCAAACTAAACTCCTACTATAGGAATGTATAATACTTAATTTGTATTTAACTAGAAGGGAGTCTATGGAGGGGAAGGATGCTCGTTCACAATCATAGAAGTTGTTAGGAGGTATAAAGGCATAAAAGAGAACACTGGAAAGAGAGATGATTTATGAGACAAACTTGTACATTTGAGTGCTCCCTGGGCCAAAAGTATCTGCAAATCCTCCTCGACCAGGGCCCCAGTCTAGCAAAAAATAAATATAGGTCAAAACACCTTCCCTGGAAATGCCAAGTGCCAAAAGTAGTTTGGAACAAATAATTTGATCACGAAAAATATCACTAGACTAAAAGCTAAGAATTTCAAATCAACCAGGCTGCACCTAAAAGACTATCAGAAAGATTCACATATGAACATTCTCCCTCAAGTTTGTTGAAGACATGAATGGATTACAAGGGAACCATCTAAGACGACAAAAATAAAGGACAAAATTTGCTAATTAACAATCCTATATAGCAGTGATATTTATATAATGCACTCTAAAATATATATTACTCAAAATAAAAGTAAACTTTAAATAGCAGAAATACTACATGTTTAACACGCCCACTGATAGCCGATACTCAAAAAGAGTAAAATATAAATAAGACTGACCACCTCGATAGCCACCTGACGAGCGTCCTGCAAATCGTCCATGATGTCTCTCGTCAGCATAACCAGGTCTGCCCCCCATCTCACGCTCATAACCACCTTGATGGTCATAACCATATCTGCAATATCAAGAAGTTTCCAAAAGCAACATCATAAGAACACTCGCACGACAGTTCGCAACAAAAAATACCAAATTTGGAAATGCAGAAAAATCGTAAGAACAAGGGCAAACTCATAAGAACAATAATATTTTTAAGGAATGTCAAAGACAACACTACAAATGATGCTACTTTGGAAAACTAAAGAAGGGTACAAATAAAGACGAGAAAAAACAGGCAGAAATTCATTATTTTCCCTATTTATATTTTTTCTTACTTAACAGATAATAGCTGATCATGCTTTTATATATTTCCAATCTCCGTGTGTCATTCCTTAGCAAGGACTCTTCCACTGCACAAAATATACTTTCCAATATTCGGGAAGTGCAACTCAAAAGGTAAATATAAGGTTGGGAAATGGATATGTTTTCCAGAATAGAGAAGTTCACCACTGATGAGAACCTACCTGACACTTCCAAAAGGGGAAAAAGAACATTATCACAGTGAAAGATGCTACAAGCAGATCTGTATACTGAATAAGGTTAATAACCTCTGGTCATGGAAGCTGATACCGAGAACTAAATTGGCCACCAGGGATTTTATGGAAGCTGATACCGAGAACTAAATTGGCCACTTAATAATAATAAATTGGAAGATTTCCACTTAACTTACCATCCATAAAATCCTTTCATTTCCTACAATCAGTCTGTCATCACTGATCTAGGGCTCATAGGGTTTCCCGAGCAATGTTGAGTATTGTATGTGTTTTCTAAAGCTATTAGACGGGTCCCTTTTCTGTTCACCAGAGAAAGTAGCGACATATTTCTACTAACAACTCTTGTTAGATGGCAATGTGTTAAATGCAAGTAGAGTATTAAGAATTCCTAAAAAAATGCAGTTCATTATCCCGAAGCATGTATGGTACTGCTTCAAGTAATTATGCAAACAAAGTTTGTTCAGTTGTCATAAGCTTATTAATCTGACATAAGTGATCCTCAATGCTTTTAATGTCTCAGGACACCATGCTTACTGGTCAAAAGCAGCTTGTTTCCAGTTAACTCAGTCCAGAATATGCAGGTCTCATCGAGCATTCTTGGGTGTCAAACAAAAAATTAACCCCCACCCCAACAGTGTACTTGGGCATGCTTTAAGGGGCAAAACAGAAAAAAAAAATCTATTTGGAAAGGTGTAATAGAGAAATGTGAAAGGAGAGTAGCAAACTGGAAGTGACAATACCGTTCTCTTGGGGTCTCTTAATTCTTACAAAATCAAGTTTTGGATTCCATGCCATCTTATGTTACGTCTATTTTTCCAATATCCATCAAGGTAGAAAAGAAGCAAGATTTCCACTTAGTCAAATGGAGTACCGTCCATCAACAAAGAAAGGAATTAGCGATCAAGAACTTGAAAACACAAAATAGGAACCTATTGATGAAAAGGTTATGTAGATTTTATTCAGAAGACAGTGCACGAGGGAAGAGGGTAATTACAATGAAATAATTTCAATTGGATGAATGGTGAAGCATCAAAGTAGTATAGCCCAGCTTCTCCCAGAACATTAGTTACGAAATAGCAAGAAGAATCTCCTTGTTGATACTATTTGGTGCTTAATGAATACAACTTGTTAGTTCTGAAAAAAAAAACTCTCTATCCTCCAATTTCACATTTGCGTACAATGTTGGCACCTTAATATGTCTGCTATCGCAGACAGACAGAATAGCATCTGTCTTTAACATGTAATTGAGCTTGAAATAAACAAAAGGTTTGTCAGTCTTCAAATAAAGAGCCCATTATAGAGTATTGCAATGAAACAGACACAAAGAGGGCAGAATTGGTGTAGAGGATTGATATGACCAACCTAACAAAGTCATGATTAACGTGTTATCAATGTTGTTGTTTGAACAACAGATGTAATCAACGTCATTGTTTGAACAACAGAAATATGTGTATTAGAAGACCGACCAGTGTTTTGAGAAGCGAGAAGCAGAAAAAGGCGATGAGGGCTTGCTTTACAGAAGTAACAAGCGTGAAGCAAAGTGCACACTTTTTTTTCAAATAAACCGCTATTTAGTATAAAGATTAAAAAAAATATTAAATATGCATAGATAAAATACAATTTACTACAAGCAAAAACTCAAAAACAGCAGTGATTTCAGTCACTAAACGAAAAAATACACACTAATTCTTTTTTTAAAAAAAGAAAACAGAGCAGCAAATTTTTAAAAGAAAAGATAAAACAGAGCACAAAAAGCACTATAAAATATAAACAGAAGCGCAGAGAAACTGCACAGAGCTGAAAAAGGAAAACCCTAGCAGAAGAAGACGCAGAGAAACAGAAAATGAAATGAGAAGAAGAGAAGAATTGGAGGAGGAAGAGGAGGAGAAGAACTTACGTGGAGACTGGAGTCGCAGAAGAATAACTTACCTGGAGACTGGAGTCGCAGAAGAAGAACCAGCAGTCACAGTTCACGGTCATGCAAAAATATTTGGCTAATTTAAAGTCTTAACTATTTTTTTAAAAAAAAATCCTATACAGCGCTTAATTGAGCCTTTTGTTGCTTCTTGAAGCGCGCTTCACACTTCAGTATTAGAAGCATACTCTTTTTCCACTTTCTCGCTTCACAACACTGAGACCGACCAGACTGGAAGCTACAAAAGTTACCTTTTTCAGGAAATATGCACATTATACAAGGGACCAAAACTGGAACCTCACAGAAGCTACTTTTTTCAGCTTCACGTGGCTATTATAATAATACTAAACCCTCAAAAAGCCCAACCTTAGGCAACCTCCGTCAGCACCTAAGCATTTTCATGGCAATTTCTTAGGGGAAATGGGCAATGCCCTCGGAGTATACTGTGTTGCCTATACTAATCCAGCACACTGATGGACCAACCAATGCTATATTTCACCACATTTACATTAGTATATATGTAAGTTCCTACCACTTCTTATTGTAACCCAGAAATCTATCATATTTCAGCTTGAAACAAGGTGAATCATGGGTCTGCCTGCCCCTCTACTTCTCCACTTAGCCATTTATGTAATCCTACTGCTTAGCTATAAGCCTATAACAACCATAATTACGCCTCAGTACCAACCTAACTGGGGTCATCCATAAAAATCCCTACTGGTTGGCTAATCAGACTGATAATTGAAGATTTATAAGAGGAATTACAAACATACAGAGAGAAAAAGCTTCATGATTTACCTTCTATCGCCGTGCCCAAAACCACCTCTAGGGCTTCCACGGCGGCCATCATAGTCATCTCTACGAGAGCGCTTGTAAGGTGGAAAAGGAGGCGAACGGCGATGAGGAGGAGAATATCCACCACGGCGGTCTCGATAAGGATGAAGAGGGGGAGGAGGGCTATGGCTAGGCCTTCCACGCTTGTAGTCACGTTCTCGAATAGGCGGAGGATGAGGAGGAGACCTATTACGATCGTAATAGTCTCCACGACCTCCTCGACGATCAAAATCCCTATCATCCCTCCGTTCCCGTGAATCTCTATCACGGCCGCGTCTCGGCGGAGGAGGAGGCGGTGGGGGAGAAGATGCCGGAGGGTCTTCGGTAGACTTGTTCGGATTCTCTTTGCTTCGTTCACGGCGACGTTCTAAACCTTCCGCCGGAGCATCCATTACTTCAGCCATAGACGGTGGCGGAGGGAAATCGGAGAGAGAGAAACCCTAGCTCAGAGTGAAGTACTGTATTTGCGTTTTTTGTAGATGCAGAAATTAAGAGTGGGAAATGGAGAATTGAAGATTGGCGAGGGGTGGAAAGTAAATATTAGATTTTGGAGTTTTAAGGAGATAAAAGGTTTTCCTTTATCCCCCAAAAGTATTCTTTAATTACTTAATTTCCCACATAAAAAGGAGAAGTTGATTTTTACTCCCCTTGTTTTTTCTATCTGTACTTCTACTACAATATAGAAATGGCCAAATGGGAGTTGAGGCGGGACGAACATAACTTTGAGTCGTCTGGTGTGACGTAGGATAAGATGAAGTATTATTTTAGAGAAAAAATATGAAATGATTTTTGAATTGTCTTAAATTTCTGTATTTGTTTTCATGCAAATAAAGTGCGTGAATGAGAATTGTTTATTCTAAAAATGAATTAAAAAGCGTCACTATCAGTTCTTTTCCTTTTATTTAGTTACTTCCTCTTTCATCTTTCTCAATTCTTTCAAAAGAGTAGTTGGTTGAAAGTTTTTACAAAATTTTTATCTTCTGTCGAATGAAATCAACCAAGTAGGTAAGAACTTTCTAACTTCTTTCGACCACCCTCTCAAGAGATTCGAGGGGAATCAATTATCAATTTGGGACTGAACAGATGTTGCATTGTTATAAAAATTAAGCATATTTTTGTAAAATGCAGATTTGAGTTTAGAGAACAATATAATCAGCTATTTATTCGAATAGATCTTCTTTTAATTCACCATTGTTGACCGGAAGAAGTTGTTTCAGAACTTTCAATTTTTTCGAAACTGAACTGTAAATATCATCACCAGTGGCGCTGGTACTACTATCTACTACATTTTTTTGTCATTTGTCATCGACAGATTTTTTTTATCTGTAATTTCTCGTGATATTAAGGCCAATAGAAGTTTGAATCAAGTTAAGTTGCAAGCTCAATATTTTAAGTCGGGTTAAACTCATATTTTATTAATATTTTTATTAAATTACTTAATTAAAAGGAGAGTGTACATCACACACGTATTAACTTTTAGGATTGATGAAAAAATGAGTCAAAGTGGTCTATTTACAAAATTATTTAATATTTTTGTGGGGTAATAGGACGCCCATATAATTAAGATGTTTTTTTGAAAATTTAGGACAACTTTAGGTGTTATGTTTTGTTTTTTCTCATTATTTTATTCCATATTTGGTTGGCAACATTAGGTGGTCTTTAAATTATTTATCACATCATTTTTGTTTTAGTAATAGAGTAAGTTATTTTATATACATGGAGGAACAACTTATCCCAAGATAGTTCATTTTCAACCACATGACTCCTCAAAATTATACTATCGTTAATAGTATTTTTTGTATAAACATCATTTAATTTTTTTAAAAAAAAACTAAATATTGTATCATATGTTGCATAGAAAGTATTTTAGGTTGCAGAAAGAAATGTATCGTGGAAATGGCCCAATGGGAATTTGGGTGGGACAAACCCAGCTATAAAAATTGTACTCCCTTCGTTTAAAAAAATGATCTACTTTGATTTGGCACAAAATTTTTAAAAATTTAAAAAATATTTTTCAATTTTGTAATCTTAAATTAAAGTTATGTCAAATGTACCAAAATATCTTTTAATTTTGAGACCTTAAATACGCCATGTGGAAAGTGAAACTTAAAATATTATTAAAAGAAGGTCATTCTTTTTCAAACGAACTAGAATGAAGAACATGTCATTCTTTTTAAAATAAATAAAGTATCATTAATTGCGGAAAAGTATTTTAGCTACAAACTATATTTATTGTCAAAAGGACATTAAAAAAATTGTGCCATCATTTTAAAAAGGACACTTGTATTATAACAATAAATAATAATAATAATAATAATAATACATGTTTTTCCTTTTATTACTTAGTCACATTGAGGTTTGCTTGTCACATTCCAAACTCAAGGAGTGCAATTTAGTTTTGGTGCAATACTTGACTTTAAGTTGACCCATGGTAGACCGTTATATTATCACTTATAAACGTAATACCAAACATAAAATCAATCAAACAAATAAGTATATGTTGAGTTAAAAATAAGTTCTCGGACGACAAGATTTCTTTCAATATATTCTAAAATAAACTCAGGTAACCCCAATAATTTATACATAACAAAAATTAAATCATGTATAGATTGTCAAGGAATCATGATATCTATAATCAAACAACATTATGCAAGTTGTCGAGGTCACCATGATATCTAGAAACATGTAAACTGAATATATATATATATACACACACAATAAAGCCATATTTAAGGGGCCGAACAATAAGGCTAGCATAGCTAACAATGTACATCTATATTACTCAAAAACTACAAGCTTCTATGAGTAATATGCTTAGTTAGGATAATGCACCGACATACCCATTGTAATGATTCGGGTATTGCCCGACTTCATCGGAACTTGAGAACTTTGTTTTTGATAAAATTTGGACCAAGTGTCGTCTCAAGGAAGACCACACAGCCAGTTGAGGTCGCACGAGTCGTGCGACCTCCAGTGAAATGATACTTGTCCTTAATTTTGAGTGTTTGGTCTTGGAGTGGAGTTTCGGGATAAGGAACATCACACTTGGACTCTACATGAGCCATATTACACTTCACGAACCATGTGGAGGGTCGTGTGATGGTCTTGAGCTTGGAACATCAATATGTATAGCTAAGTAGTGGGACACGGCCACTTCACACGGACCGTGTGAAGGCACAGGGGCCGTATGACTAGCCATGTGGCCTTCAAGGTGGGAAAAATTCTAAGTGTTGCTTCACTCTTGACATGGAATATTTTATTTTGGTTAAGGTTAGTGTCACGGGCAGTGGTATGGACCATGTGAAGCCACCGACCCGTATGGCCAACCGTATGACTCACTTTTGGCTAAAAAATATTCTAAGTATGGGATCTTTAAGCTCAAGCTAAGTTCACTTTCAAGCCTTTAATTCAACCTATTTATGTTGTTTAAGGTCCTCATGGGTCTCCTACATCAAGTTAAGTTCAAAGGAATTTCATTGATTAAGTTTTTCACAAGTACCGATAGAAGGGTCAAGTTTAAAGGGTCATATCTCTTAGCACAAAAAGAATTGGGTGGCCTATGACCTATCAAATTAAAGCTCTTTGAATTAGATTTCCAACTCACTTGGTTTCCTCTTATTTAGAGTTCGGATGAAGAATTTATGGCCATTTTCGTAAAGCCCATTTATGCAGAGTTTTCTGAAAATCTGCCCAAGTGTTGCTATAGAGGTGGGTTTCACGGTCCGTGAAACCTTGTATGGACCATGAGACCTCTTCACGGACCCCTGGCAAGAAAATGATTTTTGCTTCATTAATGATATTTTTGTAATTTTGACTTCTCCTAAGGGTCTTTTATAACTTCCTACGCTATCTTAAGACCTCCAAATGACCAAAATCGTATTCCTAGCATTCAAAACTCACTCATCACATTTTAAACTCTCTCAAAATTCCTCTCAATAACTCTTGAAGATTTTCAACTTGGGGATCAAAGCAAATTCAAGTCTCCTTCAAACTTTTCTTGGAATTTCTTCAATTGGGTCTAGGATGTGGATTTGATCCTTGATTCATTCCAATCAAGGAGACCCAAATCTTTTCAATCAAATTTCATGAATTTAAGCTCTCTTTGAATATGAGTTTTTATTATTTGAATTTATTAAATTAAATTGATGTATGAGCTATACATATTTGATGATTTTAAGTTACTTTAAGCCCTATTATGATGATTTACATAGGTTTTATGAAATTAGGAATATGCATGTCCCTTTTTAAGACTTGTTTATGCATGGGTGATTATATTATGATTTTAAATGTGGATTTAATCATGTTTTCATTTAAATTTCATATTATATTGTCGATTTTAGATTGAATCTTAATTACCCATGTTTTCCTCACATCATTCATAGCATTTGCATTCGTGACATTGGATTATTATGGAAATTATGAAATGGGTTAAGCCCAATTATGTATTATGATATAATTTTGATAAGATATTGGTTATGATAAGAATGTGATCACACACATGTATATGATTATGACTCTTTGAGTATTATGGGTGTTTGCACTGTTATGTATGTATGAATAAGTTATTCTTATGCATGAGTATTATGACTATGAGCTATGATTTAGCATTTGAGCCTAAGTATGAATTGTTATAAATGTGGTTTGACCTTTAAGCCCAAGAATACATGAAAACGATTTGAAAACTTACGCCTCTTTTATAAGCATGTATATATATGTATTCTAATGGGATGATGACCTAACACCGATGGATTGGATGTCGGCGTGGACTATCCCCAAGGGTCCATACTCCTTTCTTTGAACTATGTGCCAACGTATAAATGGTAGTCATCACCGAAATGACCGGGTCGAAGGGATGACTATTCATTTATGATATAAAAAAATATGTTTTGATAAGGAAATCCTTCCGAAATGATGGGTCGTAAGGAAGGTGGTCGCCACATACGAAATGACCGGGTCGTAAGGTGTGGTGTAGATTACCTTTGGCAAGTAATCTTCTCTAACCCGATGAGAAGTCAACATCAGGCAAATTCATGTAATAGCTTACATGAGTTTGAGATGTCGGTTATGGCTACATCCCCACTATATATATATATAAGCCTCATTTTCATTTCATGCACCATGAATTTCATTGCATCTTGTTATATTACATTATTTGATATATGATTCTTTCTATATTATGTACCTTTATCATCTAACATTGAAGTGCAGGTTTGGTAAGTCACATGCATTTCACCTCGCATACTTAGTACACTCAAACGTACTAACGCATATTTTTGCCTACATGATCTCACCATGTAGGGACTAGAGGCTATCTTCATCCACCGTACAACAGCTAGATTGGATCTTGAGATAATTGTTGTGGTGAGCCATATCTTTCAAGGACAATCCACCATTCCTCTACCTATGATGTCTTGTCTATATTATTTACTTTGAGTGTGAGCCCGGGATGTGTCTTGCCCCCGTTCTATCTTTTGTCTAGAGACATTGTTGGACATCTTGTAGACTCTTGTCGGATCTATGTGTTATATGTTGTATTTGGAGCTTATGGTTATGGATATCTTTTGGATATGACTATTATGGATTGATTATGAGAATTATGATACATATGTATGTTTGATGTGGGAGTGTGGAAGATCCTAAGTCCTAAATTGTTCCCATAGAGTAAGTCATACTTACCCGCTCCTTAGTCTTTATATGCTATGTGTTATGTGAATCCTGTTAATCCCTTTCCTTATGATATCCCCATAGCGTGAGTCCTACTTTCCCGTCCCTTAGAACTATGTCTTTACTATTTAATATGTTTATGTTTCAAAATTGATGATGTGAATATGGGTACTTTGAGGCTTGTTTGGGGACTCTTGGGTTCCCATTTGCCATGTCACTTCTAGACCCCAGGTTCGGGTCATGACAACCATCATCTAAACGTGACAAAACACTAGTAAATCTCTAGGTCCAACAACTTTGAAAGGACGAAGGTTGATTAATCTGATGAGACTCAACTACAATATCAATGAGACTTGTATATGTGTTTATGGGGATCTGTAGGCAAGAATGAAACTATTTCACATGTCGAATATGAAGGTAATAAAATAACTGAGTATGTATCATGTATACTAAAAGCAATCATGTTAGAAAGTCAAGAATAAAATGAATGTACAAACCTACTCGTGAATCTAATATACTAAAACTAGTCAAACAACAATCTAATTGAACGCTTATAAGTTCAAAATGTACAAAATTAGTCATCAATTTGGGCCTCATAAGCTTGAAAAGTGCAAATTCAATCTATATATTTTTATTAACAGTCTTGAAGTATCATAGACAATCATTACATCTCAATAGCCCCTCAATCATTTTATAGCTCAAAATGAAATAACAACTTCTAATAGCCGCATAGGCATCTTATAACCCTCTTAGGCATTAATATGACTCTCTAGGCATCATAATCTTTTTAAGCATCAAATATCCTCGTAGGCATTATGCTCTTAGGGCCTAGCTCATGTTGTAAAAGGTGGAGAATTTGTAGATGAAGTCACGAATTTAAGTCCTGCATCATATAAAGTGAAGTCAGGTATTTAATAGAGAAGGGTAGAGAGGCAGACCTATTATCCACTGAGTTTCGAAGGTTGTGATTGGTTTAAAGGAAAGGCCACAAACGAATTTCTAAATGTATAAAAAAAATCTTCTAGGCATTACATATCCTTTCAGGCATCAGTATAATTGCATAAGCATTACATAGTCTTCTTGGGCATCAACATAGCCCCTTGGACATTATCACATAGCCCCGTGGACATTAATACATAGCCCATTAGGCAATCACATGCTCTGTGAATGATCGAATTTTAATATAATCGTGTAGGTAATAATATTAGTCTATTAATTTCATATTTGTTCTGAAGGCAATCATTCATTTCAATAACCCCTTAGACAAGCTCTATATAGGCTCGTACGCAAATATCATATTTTTGTAGCTTACTATATAATAACTACTGGGGCAACAACAAACAATCAAATAGTTTGAAGGCAAGCGGTATGATTATAAGTAACTTATATAAAAAATTATGGCGCCTTATCTAAGTATGAGATTGCTAATAATAGAATATATATTTCAACGAGGAATGTCTATACCAACCGCAATAGTTAACATCATCGAATAAGACAATGTGTAACTTGGCTACGATAACTAGCCACATTTTTCCTAAAATTTATTGTATCCTGAGCACGCTTAGCTCATGTTTCTCTATCTTGAGCCGTTTGAGCTTCTGTAGTTGTATATAAGTCTTTTGGACTCTTGTAACTATATTTCAAGCGCAAAAGACTCTACTGAGATTCATTAATCTCTGCTTAAGCATTAAAAAATTCAGAAGCGAGTAGACTTCAATATAGATCTACAAGTTTTTCAATATGATCCTTTTAGACATTGTATAACACTTGTAAGCAAAATATAATCCTTTTTGCAAGGTACATTTGTCAATTGATAATAGTTGACAAGATAACCTTTGTAGGCAATAGATACCACATGATATATTCAAATATTTTTAGCTTATATACTTATTGCTTTTGTCACTTGATTGTTAATTGAACATATTTTTGATAGTTGAAGGAATGAATATAGCATAAAAACTCTTATGTGGAGATATCTTTAAGATATTTTATGTCGGTATTATTTATGTATATTTTATAACTATTTTGAGTAAAAAATAAGCGATCAACGACAAAAGATACTTTAATTATGGGCTTTTCAATGGACCTCTTCATATCAGATTTGAGCAGAAAAATAAAATGATTTACTACCACACAAATATATGTTATGATTTATTTTGGAGTAAAAAATTTAAAATCGTTTAATCATCATCACTTAAAATTTATCAATATTAATAATATTTGTTTTAATTTAATCATATAACTTAATTATTACCACTTAAACAAAGAAAAAATTTATGCGGATAAGTAAACAAATACTAATTAATTAACAAAAGCAATTGTAGTTTGAATTAATTATGATTTGTAGCAAACAATTAGATATAATTATAGTTTGAGTTTTGTATAATTTGTGTGATTTATACAAATACTGTGCGTGAATCAAAATATATAGCGAATTATACAAACATTATGCATGAATCGTATAGTGAAATACACAAACATTGCAAATTATATAGCTAATTATACAAACGTATACAAATACTGCTATAACTATAGTTATGAAATATAATTATTCAAACTATAACTACTAAACATAATTAAAATACTTTCAAATGGTTATATGTGAATATTACTCAAAAATAAATTAATAAATAAATATTGAGCTCGTGCAAAATACGAGATTTTCATTAGTTTTTGGTGTTGCAAAAGTTAGGAACCAACATAAAAAAGGGACAAAAGTGTCAACGCCCCTTAAATGGACTTAACATTTGGGCTCGGAAGAATTTGGGCTTATCAGTCCTCAAAACCCAAACCCTAGAGCACCATCCGTTTATATATTCGAAACCCTCCACACATTTCTGGGTTTGTTCGCCGCCGTCGACGCAGTTTGCTTCTTCCAATCTTCTCCGACGTAGCTTTTCCTCACCGGACTCCACCATGGTTGCCGCAAAGAAGACCGTAAGTATCTCTTCTTCATCAATCAGTATGTGTGTGTGTATCAATCGGATCATGAAAAATGCTAAACTAGGGTTGGTTTGTTTTGTTGAATTTCGCAGAAGAAGACTCATGAGAGCATTAACAACAGGCTCGCTCTTGTTATGAAGAGCGGGAAATATACATTGGGATACAAAACTGTTCTCAAGACGATTAGAAGCTCTAAAGGTATTGTTTTTAGTGAACTCAATCACTCTCCGAAGAAATCATTTGCTATGTATCGGTGCTCCGTGTGTGGAATGTAGCAAGTAAAGACTAATATTTTAGGGGAGAAAGGTTAATATCCTATTGAGATATAGGATTTTGTAGCATTTGAGTCAACAATCTACACAAAGCTGTGTCAGTTCTCTGTGTTTGGAACTTAGCCATAAAATAGTACTCTTTAGCTGAGAAGGGTTTAATATTTAATTGAGGTATAGGATTCTGTAGCATTTGTGTCAACAATATAGCAGTGACCCTTATTAACGACTATTTGATCATATAATTTGGCAATTTTCTGCTGTGTTTGGAACGTAGACATAAAATAGTAATCTTTAGCTGAGAAGTGTTAAATATTAAATTGAGGTATAGGATTCTGTAGCTTTTGAGTCAAGAATATTACAGAGGCCCTTATTAACGACTATTGGATCATATAATTTGGTGATTTTCTCTTTGAGCATAATATAAACCTTTTTCCATTGTATTATTAAGAAGACCGGTAACTACTAAACTAGTGTTCTTGTGGGGGTTATTAAGCTGTTAATTTAGAAATAACTTCTCAATTTTGGACCAATCAGATGCTATTTTAATGTTTAATTAAACCAATTAAACAAGGGGCCAAAAGGTAATGAAGACTGTTTCATGAAGCTCGCTACATTGTTCTCACCTATACCCTTTCTTTGAGAATTTTGTTCTTATCTATACTCTTCAACTTGAGGATTGAAGATAACAATCACTGGTAGCAGCCTTCATAAATACTTAAGGAGAATTCTGGGATGTGTGACTATATCAATGCTGGCTAGTTTTGTAGCAAGGTTAATTAGGAATTGATGCTTGTGATATAAACCCCTTGTAGTTGGGGCAGTTGAATGAATCATCCTCTATTCATTTTGCTTTACGTGGGCTATAATTTGATTCTTTACTTAACAGCATCTTCATGTCCTTTGCTTTCTTGCAAATATCACGTCACAATCTAGAAATCTGCTCCCTTTCCATGTGAATGGTCCTTTCATTATTTTTGTGGGGTTAATAGGAATATTTGTTTATATTTTAAAAAAAAAGAGGAGCAGGATACAGATCTCCTGATAAGAATCCCCTGTTAGAGAGGGAGTAGTCATTGTTGTTTTCTAACTTGGGTTTCTTTTCTCTAACTTCGACCATTACAGCAAAACTTGTTATCATTGCCAACAACTGTCCTCCTATCAGGAAGTCCGAGATAGAGTACTATGCTATGTTGGCAAAGGTTGGAGTTCACCACTACAATGGAAGTGAGTTCTTGCCATTCATTGCATTCTTTTAGATGCCAATATATCACTTTATGCTCCCAAAAGTGTTGTTGGTCTTTTGATATTGCTTTCACTGAAATGATTTACTTTTTTTTGGTGCCTCTGGTAACAATTCTAACATTTGTTTTCTGTCTGAACTTCTTGTATTGATATTGTTTTGGATTTTTTGTTGATTTGTGTGTGGGTTCACTATTTTTAGCTTTGGGGTATGATGGAATAAAGCAAAATGGCTCTTTAAACTGTCTGCGCTTCTTTCAATTGTGAAGTAG
>JAABOM020000001.1:3434393-3451120 GCA_011800125.2 Solanum clarkiae
GCTTCCTAAGTCCTACAAGAACCTCAATTCTCTCACTTCATTTTAAGGCCGTAATCTCCTCACTTCGACACAAAACAGGTATATACTTGACCCTCTTAAGCACTAGACGCACATATAGCCCATTAACGCGAGATTCAAGCACTTTTAAAAATTTGTGCTAGTTCGACCAAATCATGTCATATTTCATTTGAATTGTACTAGTAGTGTAAGGTGTGGGGTGTTACAGATGAGTTGGTCAATCTATCCAGGAAGAGGTTCTTTGGTGTACGCTATTTGCAGATTACATGGTACTGGTTGATAAGACTCGAGCTAAAGTTAATAATATATTGGAGGTGTGGAGATATGCTTTGAAATCCAAAGGCTTCAAACTGAGTAGAACCAAAACAGAATACTTGGAGTACAAATTTAGTGTTGCGAGGGATGAAGTAAACATTTATGTGAGACTTGCCACTCAACCTATCCCCAAGATAGATAACTTTAAGTATCTTGGGTCTATCATCCAGATTAGTGGCGATATCGACAAATTGATGTCACACATCCTATTGCGACAGCATGGACAAAATGGAGGCTTGCCTCTGGAGTACTGTGTGATAAGAAGATACCACCTAAACTCAAAGGTATATTTTACAGAATGGTGGTTAGACCATCTTTGTTGTATGGGGTGGAGTGTTGGCCAATCAAAAACACACATGTCCAGAAGATGCAGGTCGCAAAGATGAGGATATTGAGATGGATGTGTGGTCATACCATGAGTGATAAAATTAGGAACGAAACTATTTGGGAGAAGCTAGAGGTGGCCCCTGTGGCTGATAAGATGAGAGAAGCGAGATTGCGATGGTTTGAACATGTACAGAGAAGGAGTATCTATGCTCCTGTTAGGAGGTGTGAGAGGTTGGATTTGGTAGGTACATGGAGAAGTATAGGCAGACCAAAGAAGTGTTGGGGGGAGGTGAGTCAGATAGGATATTAACAAACTTGATCTCACTGAGGTAATGATCTTAGATAGAAAGGAGTGGAGGTCGCAAAGTTAGAGTATCAGGCTAATAGGGTAGTAAGGTTAGGTGGATGTATGTTTGGCCTTGAGGTATAGTAGGGTAGTAGGAATAGTCGTGTTTTTATATCATGTGTTGTCATTATCCATCATATATATGTTGATTTTATCGTATTTACACACTATCATGTGCTTTGCATTGTTAGTCATTCTTTCTGTTTCCTTTCCCTTTTTTTCCATATCTAGTTTATTCTGCTTATGAGTTTTTGAGACGAGGGTTCCTAAGAAACAACTTTTCTGCCTTGTGAGGTAGTGGTGAGATCTGCGTACATTCTACCCTCCTAGACCACTTGTGAGATTTCACCGGGTATGTTGTTATTGTTGTTGTTTGTTGATCTCTTTACTCAAATTTCATAGGATAATTCTATTATCATTTCACTTCAAAATATAAAAAATTTCTACAAAGAAATATCTTATATTATTTTATCTAAACTATGCAAGCACAATCATCAAAAAATTATAATTAACTTTTTAGTTCATCTTAGATTAGTTTATGCTAAATTGTTTATAGAAATTGTCAGTTTATAAGTTGACTTCTCTTATAACTTGTATTAATTTAGTTTAAGTTATATATATCTTCTTATTTTTGTTCTTTTGCTTGTAACAAACAACTTTGTTCTTTATCGAGGAGAAAAAATATTTTAGATTTTGTCAAATTTCTTGAAGTTTTGACAAAATTTTAATTTGGTAAAATTACTTTTTCTCCGTTAAAAGTTGAACAAATTATGAAGTTCATTGATATAGCGTTGTGAAATTACAGAATTTTTTAACATTTTAGTTGACGTGATAAGTCCTTATTATCAAATGTTTTAAATTTCTTCCCTAACTTTTTTGAGGAAAAAAAAACAGAAAAAAGAAAAAAGAATGCCGATCTCAATTTGTAATAGCATAATGAATAACACTTTAAAAAAAAAAAAGAGCGTTGGACAAATTTTATCATTATTATAATCAGTTGAAGTCAATTTTATTGAACCCACTTACATGAACATTTAGGAACATAAAAATCAATGCAAGGGCTGTTGCTTTAACACTGGACAAATTAGATGAGTTGAAAAGAAATGAGGAAAGTGTAAAAGCTCACCAGAGTTGTCACAATATCATAAAAATACTGCAGTGGATTAATCTTCATAAAGGAAATTAAATTTGAATTGCATAAGAAGATTGGCATTCCAACATTCATTCAAAAAAATTAACAATATTTGGAATCTAAACATCCCATGTAAAGCTCTTCAACAGGCCAAATAATTCAACATTTAATATTTTAACATTCATGCTTTTATAATAAGACCATAGATAGATATACATATAGATGAACAAGCTAAAAAAGACACAAAACAAAAACAGTCTAGTCAAAGATGAACCAAGCTTTGTTGAAAACGATAGGGAACTACTATCTTTGAAATTTGGAGCAGTACACTAAGAAAAAAGTATGAACACTTGATGAAATCTAAAATACTTTACGAGGGAAGAAATATCCAACTGAAGAATCTAATCATCAAAACACTGAGTTTGCAGGATCATTAAATATGTTTCACTAGTCTAATAATGTAATCATATGTTTATGAAATACGTATTACACCAAATAGTCACAGTCTATATTAGCGTACCTATTACAGAAGTTTATTCATTTTTAGAGAAGAAATCTTCACAAGAACCTTCAAGGAAACCTTTCAAGAATTGGAGAAGAATGAAGTAGAGAAATGTTTGTCTGCTCTTTTAAACTTGAGAGAATGAAAAGTCACGTTCATTTCTCCGGTGACAAATAGTTGCACCTCTTCCTTAAACTTTATTAATATATAATACATAATTAATTTCTCTTCATGGATTCGGGGTGATCCACATGGGTGACCCGATCCAATCTCCTTCACTTAATCATTGATGACGATATAATGTACAAACTGCTAATGCATTGACGGAAAAAATGATGTCCGAAAAAAAAGTGTTAAATGCTAATAATAGAAAAATCATGCTTTCCTATACAAAGCTGTATAATAATTCTAGAGCACTGCCACTAATAAGATTTCAAAAGGAATGTATGTGCTTCACTTTTTCAATGATCTGCTTCACCTTCTTCAATGGCTCTTCGTGCAAGTAGGATGGATCATCTAGCTCTGCAGCCAGGCTCCGCTCCCCAAGAAAAGCACGAAATGATTCTGCAACTGAGTTTGACAGAGAACTGAGATTATATCCCCCTTCTAAGAAAAACACGCAACGTCCTCCACACAAATCTTTTGCAAGTTGCTTAATGTTAGAGGCTAGCATGTAATATGTTCCTGTTGTGAACTGCAAGCTGGCAAGTGGATCCAAAAGATGGGCATCATACCTGAAAATTCTAGATGACATGTTAATCGAATTACTCTTACACTTGTATTAGAAATTAGAAAGTCCTAAATACAGCAGTGTTATTTGACATGCCTAGCAAAGACTATATCCTTTTCTGCTCACAACATTTCAACACCAGAAACCAAATATAGGTGGCATGATACTAGTGACTAGACCAAATATTCCCACCTCACTACATCGTTAGTTTAGCAGACAACACAAGTATAATACATGATCCATTATTCATGTCAAAATAAAAAGGAACCACACAGTAGCAGACAGTAAGAAAACCAAAAGCAACTGTGTTTAAGTGGTATCCTTTTTATATTCCAAATGTTGAGCGTCTTGACAGACGAGAAAATTACCCAGCTGAAACAAGGATTATATCTGGCTTGAACCTTTGAGCACATGGTACAATAACTTCATCAAAAACTGTTCGCATTGCTGTATCACCAGATCCTCCAGGTAAAGGGAGATTTAGTGTTGATCCTTCACCACTTCCACAACCAATTTGATCTATCTTACCAGTCCCTGGATAACTTCCCGCCTACATCGTCCAAGGATAAGTGAGCATGAGTAATTAAATCCATGCAATTGTTAAGTTCCAGACTATTAATTCTACATATCAATGTGAATAGCTGGCATATAATGACAGAAATCTTGTTTTCCTCTGGTAGCAAAAATCAAACCCAACCCGCCCAACCTGCTCAATTCGATTAAGCTTGGGCAGATTAATCCATTTCAACCCATTAAAAATTGGGCTAATATGTTACCCAAGTTGACTCATGTAAAATTTTGTCAAAATATTTTTAAAAGTTCTTTCTAAAAAAATTGATATGTTATATACATAGCCGGAATTATTATTTTTTTTAAATCATATACTAAAATATTCTTGTTGAAGAATGACAAAAGTCCCACATTGGTGGTTAATGAGATGGGCGGACTCCTTATAAGGCTAGGACAATCCTCCTTTCTTGGAGCTAACTTTTGGGGTGAGAGTTAGAACCAAGACCTAATTTTACAATTCTAAAAGAATTTTAAAAATTAAATTTAGTAAAAATTGAGTTGGCTTGGGTATTGACCCGTTCTATTATTCATTATTGACTCATTTTGATCCAACTCATTTTAACCCAAGCAAATTTGAGTTGGGTTGAGTCTTGACCCTGTTGTTCAAATTTGACTCAACTTGCCCAATTGTCACTCTTAGGGTGAAAGGAGGAATGCATCAGTAGCTGTGAAGGTTGTTTCCTTGTTATGTAGTAAGCAAAAGAAGAAGACAACAACATCATACCTAGTGTGATTTCACAAGTAGGGTCTCAAGAGGATAGGACATATGTAGACCTTATCCCTACCTTTTGTGGGGTAGAGAGGATGCTTCGGATAAACCTTCGGCTTGAAAGGAAGCATAATAACTCGAAGCATGGTAGCACAAAAATATGACAGCAAATAACAAGATACAAGGCAAATGAAGCAAGAGATAGTAATACACATTGAAGAAAAGAAACTACGTGATTACTAAATAATACTACTAATAAGGAGAAGAGAAAAGGAGGCTAGCCATATGTCTCTCCCACACAAAGTATGACAACACTTGGCTACTAACTTTCTATCCTAATCATCATCCTCTCATCCTGTATAGGGTCGTGTCCTTAGTAAACTGAAGCTAGCACATGTCGTACCTAATCATATCCCCCTGTCTAATAACAAGATATAAGGAAAATGAAGCAACAGATAATAACATACATTGAAGATAAAGAAACTATGTGATTGCAAAATAATACTATTAATAAGAAGGGGAGAGGAGGCTAGCTCCATGCCTCTTCCACACAAAGTGTGACAATACTCGGCTACCTACTAACCTTCTAGCCTAATCGTCTTTGTCCACACCTTTCTATCTAGGGTAATATCCTCATTAAACTGAAGTTGCCACATGTCCTATCTAATTACCTCCCTCCGGTTCTTCTTCGGCCTATTCCTCCATTTGTTCCAACTATTGTTATAGTCAACCTCTTACACTTCTTTACTGACACATATTACTTGCAACAAGAACATAGAGTTTTTGCTCATATCCCAACCATTTCTTCTTCCTTAAGAAGTAAGTGGCTAAATGCAACAGTGTGAACACTTTTTGCTTGAAAAAACGTTGCTCTTCACCAAGTAATTCCCTAACACTGGTATCCAAGGAGGGAGACATATCACAATTTATCAAGTTAGAGAGAACACTCTCAAAATCAAATCGAAAGTTCATCAATAAAATTAGTCTCGCTTTCTTTGCTCATGAGCTGCTTGAATTATAAAAGGAGAATCAACAGGTATTTTAGCATAAATAATATTAGTGAATTTAGCTTATATCTGAAATCCAGAAAAATAATCCTAAGCAAAGAAATTTTCTTAAGTGTAATTAGCAATTCCATGCTCTAGCAGAAAGCTGCTTATACTATTGTCTTGGTTGTAATCTTTATGTAATAACCTTATATGGCCTTTGTAGTCTTGTATAGCTTCAGATTAAGGAAAATAAGAGGGCCAATTGACCTAAAATCCATGTTATCACTTGAGCATCTTTGACTTTCCACTAACCTAACTTTGCAGGATCCGAATCAGTTCCATCTATATGGTCCAACAATTTTTTTCCAATGACAAATAGTTAAAACTAAATTCCAAGTAGAATACTTTTTTCCATTGGAACGAACACTTAAGGACTCAAACTGATGTGAAAGTCATGCTTTTGAATAGTGAAAATAAAAAGCACAATGATAAAAAAAAATTGCTAGAATAACCAAGACCAAGAGCCCTAAGTATTTAGTCCCTATGTACTTAGGACTAATTGTTGATGAATAACCAAGAATACAAAAACCTTCCAAAGAAATTGAAAGTAACAATGAATCAAGAACTACATGATTCGAAGAAAAGAATGGTCTAATATCATGTCAAAAACAGAGAAAACACGAGAGAAACTGAAAAATAATTATCTCACTTTGTTGATTTAAATACATAAGAATACATTGATATTTATACACAAGAAAAATATTCTACACATAATTTAAATCCTACAAATTATTTTGCATAATATTCTACAACTAATACTACACAATATTATATGCTAAACATAGTATCTAATCTCTTACATATATATATATATAAAACTAAAAGCGGGAAGGTCCAAACACCAAAGTTGGATTACCATTTTGCCCCTACACTAATCAAATATCTAATTAATTTAATATTAAACAATAATATATTAACTATTTTTTGGATTGTAAATTATTAATTAAATAGTAAAATTTAAATTACTTATTAATCAATATAGTAATTTAAAAGTCATTTTCATACGTTCTTTGTTGTCATTTTCAAACGTTTTTTGCCTATCAGACAATTGTTACAAAGTCATTAAGTAGTATGACCTATTTATTATCATGGAATTACTTTCATATAGTAATAGTTATTGTAAAAGGTATTATTTGTGTCTATTTGATCAATTCGTATTTTTTGCAAGAAATGTTTGTACTCTTTTTGCCATTTCTTCTTTGTTAGTTAGTTTGTAGAAGTTAAGTATGGTTGAAAAATTGAAATACAAATCTATATTAATCTTAAATAAACTTACTATGTTAATAATGTACAAAAAAAATATGAATAATGAAAAGTTGGATTACCATTTTGCCCCCACACTAAATTAAATATCTAATTAATTTAAAATTGAATAATAATACATTAATTATTTTTTAGATTGTAAGTTATCTATTAGAAAGACAGGGAAATAGTCATTAATTAAATTGTAAGATATGAAGAATTGTTTCACATACTAATTCATTTATCCAGGAAATTAAAAGGGTTCTTTATCATTTTGCCCCTATATTATATTAAAATGTAATAAAAATAACTATCATCATATCACTAATATGACAATACATTTATTTCAAAGTGACTATTCATGATAGACATATCAATTTAATACCTTAACTCTATTTATTTAACACCTAAAAATGTTATAAATGGGAGTACATTAAATAGAAAAAGGATACAAATACGTAATTACTCCTCGAAGACAAGAAATTAAAGTAGATACATGTATTTTACAAAGTTAATGTTCATGTGTTATCTTTTTCCCTTTTTTATATTTGTCGAATACGATTTGACCTTTCAAATTTCTATGTGACTTTTCATATATTGCAATTCTTGCCCCATAAATTTAACTCTTCTAGAAAAGATTCATGTGTGCTACTCCTATAATTCTTGTGTGTAAGAGCTCTAAATCAGTGAAAAAAATATCACAATTTGTAGGGAAAGTTGCGACGTCTCCCTTGTACAGCCCTGGGATAGACAAATGTTGAGCTTGATGTTTTACTTTTATGCTTATTTGTAGAATTGAAATGAAATTATGATGAGACTTCTTTATCTCTATTTATATAGTTGATTTATTACTTTGTTTATAACTTTCCTTTAGTTTAGTTTTTTTTGTATGGTCAAAAACAGATTGTTTGTTACATTACATTTTGTTTTGCTTTCCGTTATCAAGACGAGCAAATAAGAATAATTAATTGTCTTCTTCTTTTCTTTTTGGTTCTTTCGTATCTGCAATGTCACCTTTAAAAATGGATTTGATAGAATAGTTACTCTTTCTCTTCTTCTTCAAAGATGAAGCATGTAATATTAGATTAATGATAGGTAAATTATAATATACTTATTACTACAAAATACACGCAAAAAGCGCGTACCCAAAAACTAGTATTCTAAAATAATGCTACAGAATATTATACAATAAATGAAGTATCTAAAATATATCTTACATATTTCATATCTATGTTACTCGACTCTTAAAAAATGTCGGCGGGTGCGTGTTGGATCCTCCAAAAGTTGCGTATTTTGAAGGATCCGACACGAGTGCGGCAACATTTTTGGAGAGTCCGAGCAACTTAGTTTCATATTGAGAATATTTAATATAGATCCTACAAAATATTCTACGATTTGTCCATCATGCTAACATACACCTCTTCCTCGAATGCCCGAACCATCTCAATCTCATTTCCCTTATCTTGTCGCCATAGGCACCACTCCCACTTTACCCCCATTATAACTTCATTTCTAATCATATCTCTAGTAATAAGCCCATAAATCCATTTGAGCATCACTGTTACATTCATCTTTTAAATGTTGGCATTCTTGACTGACCAACATTCTATCTCATACAACAATATTGTCTAGCCACCACTCTACAGAATTACTTTAAGCCTTGGCGACACAATCTTACAGCCCAATACCCCAGATGAGAGCCTTCATTTCACCCACCGAGTTCCAATATAATACACGATATCCTCATCAATCTCCCCATCTCCTTGGATTACACATTACTGGGCCAAGTACTTGAAACATTCTTTGTTGCCTTGACTTGTGCATCGACCTTCACTTCACCCAAAAAAGTGGAGAGGCATACAAATCCACCAAACCAGAAATTAACCTTGCTGATGTTGAACAAGATAATTGTAACTACCAAACACTTTCATTTTTAGTATTTGTATCTCATTATGAGTTTTAAGACTTCAAATAAGTTGAAAATGAATTTTGGGACTTGTTTGAATGGTTTTAGTTGGTACATCAAGGGACTCGGATGAGTTTCAGCACTTTTAGAACACTTGGAAGATGCCAGTACCATCTAGCAGGTATTTTGGATGTGACAACAATCATAGTTGATGTGTTTTATTTCTGCTCGTTTGTAAAAACTAAAATGAAGGAAAGCGCCGGAGGAGTAATAACCAAGTCCCGCACACCCTTGAACTGAAAGTGTCAAGGATAATCATTTTTGTTGATCACTAGATCTAGCTGAATTATTAAACAAAACCAAATGTTTTTTCGTTCTCAACTACATTCATAATAACAATTGATTTCAGAAGCAAAATCTCAAAAGATTTCCTAAGCAATTTGTTCAATGTGATGTGTAGCTTACTTGGTGGGTTGAAAGGAAAAATATATCTGGGTCCTCGTAGAAGGCGTCATTGGTTCCATTTCCATGATGAACATCAAAGTCTATGATAAAAACACGTTTCAATCCATGCATACGTTGAGCATAACGAGCAGCAATAGCAATATTTCCAAATACACAAAAGCCCATGGCCCCCTTTGGAACAGCATGATGACCAGGAGGTCGAATCAGTGCAAAAGCGACAGGAGGATCCTTGCTAACTTTAGATGCTGCAACCTGAAATATCAGATGAAGCAATTACTCCAGCTGCAAGTGACAGGTGTTTACCAACAAAATGCACCCTGAAGTGATTGCTACATTTCTAACTTCTGAATGGAGTATTCCCATTAAACTAAAATATCACTACAGCTTAGACTAAGACATTACCACTGAATCAACCAAGGAAATTCCAGCTCCAGCGGCCAATAATGACTCTTGGAATGTCTGCATCATTGGAGTCAATATCAGATTTCAGATTGCCATAGAACACTTTGTGCTAAATCCTTCACAGAAATCAATAATTTTAGGAACCTTATCAGCTCATAAAAATTCAAAAACTTGCCTTATGAAATACTAATTATTTCATTAAATATTAGAGAACTTAGAGGATGAAATTTACTTACTGGAATGTTAATGTCAATGGGGTTATGCAGAGGACTAGGCTTTCATAGTTACACTCCTCCATCATCATGCATAATGAATTTTTAAACAGTATCTCCATAATGTTTTGTTGATCAACATAAAGCACCATATATGACATAGTTACACTCCTCCATCATCATGCATAATGAATTTTTAAACAGTATCTCCATAATGTTTAGTTGATCAACATAAAGCACCATATATGACATACTTGTGTCTCATATAGGAAGTGACAAAATCAAACCCAACCTATTTAAGTTTGGCGGGTTATTGACTCGCCTATATATTAGCTCGACCCAACCCATTTCAACCCATTAAAAAATTGGTTTGATATGCAACCTAAATTGACGTATGGGAAATCTTGTCAAAATAATTTTTACGGAACTTTTTTTTAATTTGATACATTATATAATCATAATAAAGAGAAAAACTTATTAGGTACAAAAATATTTCACCTTGAACCGTAGTTTTTTTGTGACATTATGCAACGACGGAGAACGATACAGTTTGTCCAAACATTATGATATATTATGGACAATACGTAACAACCATCCAAACGTGTAATTAACGCACTTAAATAGCACCCTACTCTATAGGATATCCTAAAATAGAATCAATCCACTGAAAACACACTTAAAAATCTTGAATCAAGTTTGGATATCATCCAACTCCACAAAATACACCAATCATCACAGGTAAGCTACCTCTACTTATTCTAGGAAACCTAGTTTTCATATTGTCTAATTATTACATAGTACTGACTTAAAAGTCCCTAATTAGACTAAAATGGAAATGGCTCAAAATAAAGTTTCTGGACTTGGTATAAAGAATCTAAGGAAACAAAATCAACGTTTGCTACTGAAGTGGTTACGGAGATGAACAAACGAAGAACAATCACTCTGAAAGAAAGTAATTAAAGAGAAGTATAAAGAAGATGCATGGAAGACAGAATGCAGAGAAGAGGAATACCCCTATGCTCTATCTGCCATCTCTGTGGAAAAAATGCAGAAACAAATAGTCTTCTTTTTTTCTGGCATTGCAAGGTGACTTCTCGACTGTGGGACATATTTCTATCCATGATTGGTTTGAGCTGGACAGTGCTATATACACTAGACATGCCATCTAGTTGGAGGTAGAAAGGGAGGAACAAAAGCTCAAAAAACTAGTTGGAGTGCAATCTCAGGCTAAATATGGTGGACTATCCAGTAGATGTTTAGAGAACAAAAGCAACCCTATCCAGAAGATAAAGCTTAATGTATTCTACTTTTGCAACTTTGGTGTAAACAAGAGTATATAACTTCCAGACTCTCAAACAGTTCGTAGAGTCTGTAGTTTTTGTTCAGTTAGCCTTACTTCCCATGTAATTTTGGCCTCCACAGGCCCGTTGATCTAAATACACTGATGTTACTCCCTCCATCTCATTTTATGTGGCACTGTTTGACTTGGGACGGTGTTCAAGAAAAAAAGGAAGACTTAATCATCCATAGATATCTGTGTGGTTGAAAATAGTTTCACTATGGGTAAAAATAGAATTTTAAAGTTAAATTGTTTCTAATTCAAGTAAGTTGATATTCTTTTTGAGACAGAATAAAAAGAAAAATGTGCCACATAAAATAGGACGGAGAAAGTACCATTTTTAAAAAAAGCCTTCATTTCCGACCAACAGAAGTTCTTTGCCTTCATTCCATCTTCTATTTTTTTTTCAAGTGCATAAATAGAAGTTGTTCCCCCTTTTTCTCAAGCCTCCTCTCTCACCCACCGAAGGAAACATAATGCAACAGACACCCACCATATTTGCACCATTGGCACCCTTCCCTCACAACCACCACTACAGCTTCTTCCTTACCACTCATCATCCTTCCATCATGCTCACAGAACGAAGTACCAGCAAAACCAATCTTCCTCACCCCCTTGAACACCTTCATCATACAATAAGGTCCCAAAAAGTCTTTCAAACACCCAGCAGCAAACACCAAAAACAGTTGGAAAATGGGGGAAAATAACCTTAAAAAAAGTGAAATGTGACGCATGTGTGTAACACCATAAAGTTGATCAGGTTATTGGTCTCTCAGCCCATGATAGAGACTGGCATCAAGAAGAGTCAACTTAAGAAATGTATTCTTACTGTGGCAGTAGCATATGTGGGTCCAGATCCATCAATCAAAATTAGACCTTTCTCTGAAGCTTGATCCATAGCCTGCATATGATAGTCAAACAAATCAAGAGAATATAGAATGAACAAGAATAATGGTGACAAAGATGATGTTGACAATCATGATAATACTAATAATAAAAATAAATAAATGAATATTAACAACTGTTACAATGACATCACAAAAAACAAAGAACAATAGGAATGGTAACAATAGTAAGGATGATGACAACAATGATGCAAAGTAGAAATAATGGCATGGAAAGATTCTCTTGGTTTCAAAAGGAATGGCCAAGTTAGGAATGTGAGAGTCTAACCATTAATTTGTTATGGTGATTCGGACACTGATTTCTTTATTTTTCTAAAATTAAAATTATATAAAAAGTATTGTTAGTCGTTTTTTTACTACTAAAACTATTTAAATAATATACACATTTCGGATAAAAAGAGAGAAATGACATTTGAGATGATTTAGCCATATGTCTTAATGTGAAACTATAGCAAGTGAAGGTGTTAACAAAGAACAAGGTAAATCTAAAATCATATGAAAGAAAGTTGTCTCGAAAGACCTATAGTCTCTTGAAATCCATACAGGCCTAAGCTAAAAAGAGAACCCACCATTTCTCCAAGTGTTACAATTTTTTTTTTTTTTAAATCCAAAAAAAAGTAAAAAGTCTTTTTGCTAGACTCTTTACAGTATACGACAGCTATGCATGATAAAAATTAAAATAATACTTTGTATTATGTGGACTCTTCATTTTCATGTGCACTCTTGAAGAATGGGAGTGACATGGTTATGGGTGCTTCACATGCTACTTCAAGATAGAAATCCAACTAAAAATGAAAGTGGTCATGTAGAATATGCACCAATATCAGCTTTTCAAACCCATATTAAGTAAGACCAGAATAATAGATGACTATTAAGCAATAGCCAAAAATGGGAAAAAAGAGGAATGCCAAGCATGATATCATCTCTATCATACGGACCAAAAACCAACCCCAATCCATGATTGCAGGGGGATTGAGAAGATTAAGGGAATGTGACTTTGACGAAATTCAAAGTTTGTTTGTAGGATTGAAGTAATTTCCATAGTAACTATTTTTTGAGAAAATGTTTCCTGGTATTCGAATGGTGAGTGGAAAATAGTTTTAGAAAAAAACAAAGATACATTAAAATTTAATAATAATATTAGCAAACCAAGTAGCGCTTTGATAGAAAATTTTAGTAGTAAAAACTAATAATATCTAAGTGTTACTTGGAACAAATAATGTGAAGTTGAAAATTCTTACTATATATAAGAGGCTACAAAGCGGCTGAAGCAAGCAGCTGTTGGACGACATGCCTGCTTCAGCTGCTTGCCCATTGACCCGCCTGCTTTAGCTGCTTGATTTTAAAATTTTTAAAAACAAATAAAAAATTCAATTGAGTATTGAAATTAATCTATCATGTTACATAAACGGAGACAGAAGAAATAATATGTATTATTTAATTAGGAAACTACGTAAAAATTACCATGAATCTAGATAAGTATAAAAAATACTACAATCATGATATTTGACAACTTCAAATTTTTTAAAATCAAACACAAAATTTAATTGATTATTGAAATTAATCTATCAGCGTCACATAAAAGGGGACAAAAGAAATAGCATGTATTATTTAATTAGGAAACTACGTAAAAATTACCATGAATCTACATAATTAACCATAGTAATATATTTATATATAAAAATTAAATAAAAAATACTATAAATCACAAGAATTAACAACTTAAAATATTTTTAACACTCGAATCAGTGTCTCATAAATAAAGATAGATGAATAACATATGCTATGTAAAAAATGGCATAAACATGATATAGATCATAATAATTAAAAAATTTAAAAGTAAAAAACATAAAAAAAATTGACTTTCGAAATTTTATCAGTGCCACATAAATTGGGACAAGAGGAATAACATATTTTATTCAAAAATTAGGTAAAAAAGCACTATAATTCACAATAATTAATAATTTAAAATATTAAAAAATCATATTAAAATTTAATTGACTTTCTAAATTCTATCTATATCACATAAATTGAGATGCAAAAATAACAAATATTGAGCCCGCGCTGGCGCGGGCACCGACATCTAGTTTATTTAATAGTTTCCAATAAAAATATAAAGTTAGAAGTGAAAGTAGAAGTTCAGAAATGACTTTCATCGATATAAAGAGGACAGTCATTTTTCTCATTTTGATGGAAAACATTTTCTAGAAACCAAAAATGTCGTCGTCATGGAAAACATTTTCTTAAAAAGTGACTTCCATCAATCAAACACTCCACCAGAGAAGTTCTGCATTATTGTACAACATCATTAAAAAGAAGAAAACCAAACCTTATGGCTATGCTACCTTCTCAAGCCCTGAAATATAGGGCCCAGCATGTACGCTTCCTATGTCATCTGTTGTAGCTGGTCTGAAATTCTGCACTTCAACAACATCTAAGCCTCGAAACTGGAACACAAGATAGCTTAATTAGTTGTAAAGGTGTCCAATAACATCAAAAGGTGTCCAATAACATCACTATATGGATCTTAGTAATGCACATGAAGATTTTAGACATTTTAATCAGACCCATATCTCAACCCCCTGATCCCGAAAAACCCAAATGGGTAGAGTTCTACCAGGAATTCTCCTGCCCTCCTATTACCAGCCCTAGTGGTAAGGGTCCTACGACAAAGGAAAATTCACTGGATCAGACTTTATGATATTTCCCATAAGTTCCTTGAATAAACTGCTTCACTCTAGCGTAGGACAGTAGCTCCTATAAAATCCTTCTCATATGTTGCTTAACACTCAAGAATAGGAGGTAGCTCACACAAGGTTTAGCTAAATAACTGAAATGGGAGTCAGTAGGTGGCACATCATGAAGGAGAGTAATGACACCATTTGGGATGGTGATCCAGGCCCGTGTCACAAGAGGACCTTGGTTTAGTTGGTCAAATATCTGTGTGCATCCCGGATGACGTGAAGTGTTACGTGCAGACATGGCTTTTGTGCTGACAGGACAAGCTTGAGCAGAAACAGCCTGGAGGACTTTTGAAACCATTGCCAGTTGCGGAGCATCCATGGGAGAGCATGGATAAACTTTATCATATGTTAACCGAAGATTGAAGGTATGGCACTATCATGGTGGCCGTGGATAGATTTTTGACGTATGCCCTGCTTCGTGCATGCCTCACTGAATTGCACCACCAAAGAAGCTGTCAAGCTATTCCATAAGAATGCGGTGAAGTATTGGGACTTGGAAAGGCATATATTAGTTATTGAGACCCTCGCTTTATTGGGAACTTTTGGAGAGAGTTTCGACATTCTTGGCACGGAGTTGCACTTTTTTACTAGCTTCCACCCATAATTGGATGGACAAATAGCACGAGTCAATGCCTTTTCTACTAGCTTCCACAATATAGTCACAATTAGTATAGCTCAGAGCCTCAGAATCATATTCAACATAACCAAACAAAATATAATGAAATTGGTTGGCACTTCGTCAAAGAGAAAGTTACTATGGCGCCTTGAGTTTGTTTTATGTAGCAAATCAACTAGCATATGTGTTTACAAAAGGCCTCAGTAAAAGGACTTTTCATACTTTAGTTGCAAGTTGGGCATGTGCAATATCTTTGCTCCAACTTGATGGAAGAAGTTGATTGCATTAATTAATTAGCATGATTTTAGGAGACTTATTTTTTCCTTTTCCCAGCGTAAATTATAGGAATAGAATATTATTTTTATGGTAATTATTTCTTTCTTTAATTAGTTAGGATTCAACTGTATAAATACTCCTTTGTTAGCATCCAAGTTTTGATGTTTTACATTTGCAGGAAATACACAAAAAGGAAAAGAAAATCAGGCCGCAATAATCAAGGAATCAACAAGACTCACAAGGAAGAAATAATCAAGAAAACTATCAAGACATAGAAAGAGGAAGAAATCTTTAGGCAAGAATCAAGGGACCACCAAGACTTACAAGGAAAGAAAAAAACTGCTGCACAAATCTAGCCGAAAGTCAGGAAGCCAACAGAGCAACCAAGGAAGGAAGGAATCTCTTCATATCAAGACCGATTCCCAATCAAGGAGCATTACAAATCCTTGATTGGAAGAAAATCCCTTGGGTCAAGAAAAGCTCTAACGGTCTTATTCCAACAAGACCTTATATTCCCCCCAAGTTCACTCTGAAGAAGCATAGACACTCACCGAAAAGTTCTAGCCGCAATATTGTTTCTTCTACTCTTAGCAAAAGTTTGTACGTGTGAACAAAATAAAGAGAGAGAGAAAAATTGAGACTAGCGAAAAAACAGAGAGTGCTTAGAAAAAGTCTAAATTCAAAAGTTCAAAACGCTGTACTGAATATTCACTACTTGAGCTTTGAAAGGAACCCTTGTGACCCAAGGGACTGGAAGTAGGCACCACACCAGTTTTCTGAACAGTATAAAAATTGTGTCATTTCCTTTTCTGCTTTAACTATTTCTAAATTGTTTTACTTATTCCAAAGTTGAAGTCAAGTCGACTAACTGTATTGAGAGTTAGCTCAAAGTTTCAGTTCACCCCCCCCCCCCCCCCCCCGC
>JAABOM020000001.1:3462841-3490694 GCA_011800125.2 Solanum clarkiae
TTCTCCCACAAAATACTTAAGAGCATTTTGAGTGTGTAACATCTTCTCCATAAGTCTTCTTGTATATCAATTGTGTTTTTTCAATCTTCAACAAGGGACAGTGAGCTGGTGCTCTATTCCAGCTTCTTCACAAAAGGAATTTAACCTATCAGATGTATATTCAGTTCCATTATCTGATCTAATGACTTGAATCTTGCAGGCACTTTGATTCTCTATCCAAGCTTTGAACTTCATGAAAATTCCAGCAACTTCAGACTTAAAACTTCATAAAATGTATCCAACACATTCTTGTTATATCATCAATGAAGATAATATAATACCCTGCTGCCATTAAGCGACAAAGTTCTTTGTGGACCATATAGATCGGTATAGTTTTTCATATGGAACTTTTAAATGGAAATCTAGTCTGCTTGCCAAGCAAACAAGCCTTACATCTTGAGGTATGCTCCTCTAAACTTGGTAAACCATTTACCATTTTGCTCCTTTGTATAAACAACAGAGCTTTGTGATGAAAATGCCCCAACCTTTTGTGCCAAATTTCTGCGACTATGGACTGACTTTGAAATGCTATTTGTTCTTCCTCCAATGGATTCAAAGAAAAGCTTTTGCCTTGCATTTTAATCCTAAATAGCTCCTGATCACTTGGATCAATTATCAGACACGCCTTATCTTCAAAAAATAATTTGAATCCATTCTCGAATAGTTGTCCAACACTTAGTAAACTTTGATCAAGTTCAAGAACAAACAGCACTTCAGAAATAAGTTTTGTACCTGTAAAACTTTCAATTGCTATGGTCCCCTTTCTGTCGCTGGGAGGTATTCTCCATTTTCGATTCTGACTCTTGATTTAAGTGATCTGTCAAGCTCCCTAAAAAGCTTTTCATCACTAGTCATGTGGTTTGTACAACCACCATCAATAAGCCAGCTTTCATTTGAACTCTTGCTTGCATAACATGTAGCCACGAACAATTGTTCTTCTTGTTCTTGATCTGCAATTTGTGCTTCAGTTTGCTGCTGTGAACCCTTCTCTTTCCGAATAATCTTGTCATGACCAAGCTTTTGACACTTTCGGCATTTCATGTCAAGCTTTCTCCAACACTTGAAGTATGTATGATTTCTCCTATCACAATGTCGACAAGAAGGATATTTGCCTTCTTTGTTGTTAATGGTGGGAGTAACATTATTTCTTGCAGAAGTGGCTTCATAGTTTCCTTTCTTTCTTTTTCCTTTATTTCCCCTGGCAGCACCTGAACCAAGCTGCAACTTGGCTTGCAGGGCTCCTTCAATGGATCCCTCTTGCCTCATCATCCTTCGTTGTTCTTATGACTGCCGAGCACTCAATAACTCTATCAAACTAAGTGTTGACAGATCTTTCGTGTTTTCCAATGAAGCAATAGTTGCCTCATATCTCTCAGGTAAGGTTACAAGTATCTTTGGAACTATTCTATTGTCATTAAGTTCAGTTGCAAGTATCCTTACCTTATTTGCAATCAGAAGTAACCTGTCAGAATAATCCTTAATGGTTTCGGATTCCTTCATTAGCTGCATCTTGAATTCTGTAACCGAGTTCAGCACTTTCATTCCTCTGATTCTTTCATCCCTCATACTCCTTGAGGAAATCCCAAATTTCTTTAGCTGACTTACATGTCAGCTGAAAATGGTGGCAGAAACTACAGCAAAGAGACAAGATTTAGCTTTGGACTTAGTCGTCTTCCTTTTCTTGTGAGTTTTAATTTGAGCCATGGTTGGATTCCCCAGCAGAGGAAGCACTTCATAGTCTTCCTCAACAGCCTCCCACAAATCGTATGCCTCCAAACAAGCCTGCATTTTCATTGCCAAGCTTGGTAATTTTCTCCATCAAAAACTGGCGGAGCCATAGCTCAAAAAGGACCTGCGTTCTCCATTATGTGAATGATGTTTGCAGCCACAGATTTGGATAAACAAAACTCACAAGTCCCTTAAGAAGTAAGGGCCCTGATACCAGTTTGTAGATGCTTACAGAGCAAAAACCACACAACAACAGAAGAAGAAATAGAGATCTATTTTATTAAGTTGGAAAAAAGTTGTTTAAATAGAACTCCTAAACAGATCTTCCTAATAACTAGGAACCAATCTTCCTACAACTACATGCCTAAAAACTAGGAACCAAGTCTTCCAACAACTACATGCCTAAAAACTAGGAAAATCAAAACTGAAAGACTAAAATACAATCTTATTTTCTAGAAACATAAAAGAACAGATCAGCAACCATGTCACCAACATTAATTGACAGCTCATGAGGCAGATTTTAGAATTGGCACGTAGTTGTTGCTTACATGAATATCTTTTTGACTAATGCCTTTATCATAACTTCGAATAATGTAAAAACTTTTATACAGTATGATAAACATATTGATAGCTTCGACATTTCACTTAAATTTTTCTTAGTTTGGTATTGGATTACTTAGCATTATGTGTTGCAGCAAAGGGTCACTTATGAAAAAATACAGAACATAAAAGAGATGTTGAGATGTTTAGTACTAGAATTTTGGTAAGTTTGAATGTCACTAACCATAACTTTACAAATTGTTGCACTTTTCTTGAGGAAGTGACTCGTCTCGTAGAGTTCTATAAAATTTTTATCTCTTTAAATTGTTCCTACTTCAAGGATTGTCGGGTATTGATGAAACTCAAAGACAAGACTTGAACTACTCAAAAAAATAGAGCTTCCTTCTTTGTGGTTTTGTGGCTTCAAATTTGCAGACGTAATTTGTGAGAAAAGAGATGAAGGACAGATTTGGTCCCATTGGACGACAAGTCAATTTGTGTGCACTATTTTTTCTCAAATACAAACAATCCATTGCAATCAAAAAATGAATAAAAAGAATAATTTTATTCATAAAAATTGTGAGTACAAATTTGTTTATCCCTTATTTCTTCTCTATTAAGATTTCTCTGAGATCGAGGCTGCTAGTGTCGTATTTCTCGAACTAGGATGATGTGAACTCCTTTGGGATTTATTTGATCTTCATGAAAGAATTTTGTAGATCTTCATGAAATATTTGATCATTGAGAAGAGCTCACCCATCTTGATATCTTTGTGAGTGCTTCATGAAATTATGGAATTTCCAAGACGCCTCTTCAAGGGAATATATTACCCTTTATATAGGTCTTGGACTCATCTTCTAGAGTCCCACAAAATTTTGTTGTCTGAAATGCCTGAGTTCTTGTCACATGAAAAAATTCTATTCTTTTTTATGACCTTTCTGATCACATAGTTCACTTAACTCTCTTACTGGCTGGAGTTCTATCATTTGAGGTGTAATCAACGGTTCCATAACAGGTCTTGTGCTCACAAAATGTAGTATCTTTGTCGAAGCCAAAATCAACAAAGATCGCACCAGCAAGGGACTGAATAACATCTCCAAGCACCTTTGGGAAAGACAGCCTAAACTGCTGATTGAGCATAATAGTCTTTGTTTATAGAAGCAGACCTCACAGGAGTAAGTCCCTGACATTTGAAATAGAGATGTGCTGTAACAACATAATGTAGCACTGCATTTCCAAGAAATTCCAAGTGTTGATAGCATCATGGAATCTCGAGTACCATGTAAGATCCGTGAGTTAGTTCTTCAACAAGTAGTGAAGGGACATGGGACTTGTAATGTATCTGGGATTCCAAGTACCGGACATTGACTAGCTTCTCAACATTCACGGGGAAGTGCCTTTGCACAGGTGCATCAACAAAATCAATGTCCATCACTAGACATTTCATAAATGATAAAGTCGTAACCTCCCAGCCCGAGCTGAGGTAGGTACCTATTAGTGCCTCAACCACATCAGCTACTCTCTTACTTCAAGTCTTTTGTTGAACCTTACGACTCATTTCTACAGAAGGCATGAGGAACTCTTCGTCAAGTCTGTGAAACTTGAGAATTATAACCATGAACTAGCCACAATATAAGATCGAATGGTTCATTACGGATAAATCCTGGTATTTTACGAACACATTCAAGCCTGCACAGCACAACATTGGAAATGGTTTTATTTTTCTTAAGAAGACCCTCGTAATGATTTTCTTAAGTCTTGAACAGCTGTATACTGACAACAAAATTTGAGAAAAAAGTCTACAAGTGTCTTCAGTGATTCCAAATGAAACTTCTCGAGACATTTCTTTGTTGTCATTGGTTCCAAAAACCTTAGCAATTGGGATAAAAACTTTTAGTTTGCAGTACTGATCCAAAAACATTCTTTTCAAGTTTAATCTGGATGACTGCTCGCCCTATAAAGAATGAAAGTTCTAGCATGGCAGATAGTTATTGGGAAAGATCTTGACCTCGAGAATCTTATGAATTCTAATGTTTACACGTAAGTATATATCGCATTCTCAAATTCGAAGCTGAAGATATCCCATTCTCAAATTTTAAGGTATACACATATGTAGATGTTTATAAAAGCTTTATTTAAGGTAGATGTTGGCAGGCTTTCAAGAAATATTGACATGTTTACCTATCTTCAGCTTTGGATTTGAGAATGGGATGTAGCCCGCCAGAATAGATTAACTGTCGTACATGTAAAACTTAGAATTCATAAGATTCTTGAGGTCAAGAATCTTTAGCTAATAACTATTTTCCACGCTTGAACCTTTAGACTTTATAGGATAAGCAATCATCCCGATCAAACTTGAAAATGAATGCTTTTGGATCACTGCAAATTAAAAGTTTTTATCCCAACTGATAATGCTTTTGGAAGCAATGATAACAAAGAAATGTCTCGTGATGTTTCATTTAGAATCACTAGAGACACTTGGAGATTGTTTTCTCAGATATGTTGTTAGTATACAGTTGTTCAAGACTTAAGAAAATCATCAAAAGGGTCTTCTCAGCATTAGGAAAAATAAAATCCTTTCCTATGTTGTTGCACTGTGCAAGCTTGGATGTGCTCGTAAAGTATCGAGATTTATCCATAATGAACCATTCAATCTTAAAATGTGGCTCAGTCATGGTGATAATTCTCAAGTTTCACAAATTTGATGAAGAGTTCCCCAAGCCTTCAGTAGAAATGTATCGTAGGGTACAATAGAAGACTTGAAGTAAGTGAGTAGCTGATGTGGTTGAGGCATTAATAGGCGCCTACCTCAACTTGGGCAAAGAAGTAATGGCTTTATCATTTATGAAATGACTAGTGATGGACATTGATTTGGTTGATGCACCTGTACCAAGGCACTTCCCCATGAATGCTGAGAAGCTAGTCAATGTCCATACTTGGAATCCTTGTTGCATTACAATTCCCATGACCCTTCACTACTTGATGAAGCACTAACTCACGGATCTTACATGCTACCTGAGATTCCAGGATACTATCAATTCTTGAAATTTCTTGGAGATGCAGTGCTACATTATTTTGTTACAGCACATCTCTATTTCAAATGTCCAGGACTTACTCCTATGAGGTCTGCTTCTGTAAACAAAGAATGCTATGCTCAATCAGCAGTTTATGCTGGCTTTCCCAAAGGTGCTTGGAGATGTCATTGAGTCCCTTGCTGGTGCAATCTTTGTTGATTTTGGCTTTGACAAAGATACTACATTTCTGAGCATAAGATCTCTTATGGAACCGTTGATTACACCTCAAACGATAAAACTCTAGCTAGTAAGAGAGTTAAGTGAACTATGTGACCAAAAAGGTTAGGTAAAGAAGAAACCAATTTTTTCATGGGACAAGAACTCAACATTTGAGACATCAAAATTTTGTGAGACTCTACGAGATAAAAAGAGGGATTCCTAGAGAAAAGAAAAAGACAGAAAAAATATAAGTTCTCTCAAATACTTGCCCACAAAGTCATTGGCTAGAATAGTTCTTCATAAAATAGTAGAAGACCAAAATCCTGGATTCGTCTTTGGATTCATTCAACTAATATTGAAGGGGCTGTTGTTGACAGCTTCAAGAGGTTAGTAGTTTTTTCTGAAATTCAGTAGTTTTTCATGATATTAATCATGTTGCTTCATTATAATATTGTAAGAAACTTGGTCCTGTTAGTTGCTTCTGTTGTATGATTTCTAACACCAACAACAACAACATATCCAGTGAAATCTCACAAGTGGGATTTAGGGAGAGTAGAATATAGACAGATCTTAGCACTACCTAATAAAGATAGAAAAATTATTTCCAGAAAACCCTCAACTCAAATACTCAAATATATTTGGGCAAAAGCAGAAAAATATTAAATATAGAATAACGACTAGAATGAAAAGCAATTGATAGTTTCTAATACACTATAAATGACAGACAATAATAATACAATATATAAAGACACCGCTAGCCCTACTAACCTACTACTGTAAGAAACACACAACTGAAGCAATTAACAAGATCGTAACTCTTACATAATCACGACGCAATATTACTAGTATCACGTATCTATCGAATTTCGGTAAGAACCACTTACCTGTTGAAGCTTTCAACAATGGTTTCTTCAACGTTGGCAGAATCAATAAACGAGTCAAGGACTCCAACTTTCTACTAGTTCCTGATTGAATATCTAGCAGTGACTTGTGTGGGCAAGTATTTTGAGGATTTAATTTCTTTTCAGTGTCCTTTCTTTTCTCCAGGAACTCCCTTTTAATCCTCAACCTCAGAAGAAGAGGATAGGAAAACAACGGTTAAGGGGTCATTAAGGGGCAGTCAAAACCCAATAAAAACCCACAATTCGTTTTTATTCCCTAGTAAAAGAAAAAACTGATTTTAAAATAGTTAGGAGTATTCAATACACCATAAACCCCAAAAATATTTTTCTTTCTTTTTTTCTTAATTTTGAAATATTCCCAAATCATAATTTTATTTTACAATAAAACTTACTGATTTTATTTCCAAAAAAAATTATTTTTGATCTTTTATATTTTGAAATATTTTCAAATCAGTGTTTTGATATATATATATACACACACACTTAGATATAGGACCAAAAATGGGTAACATAGTGTAATCCACCCTAGGCATACTCTTTGTGTTGAAGAAATCGAGTTACATCCTTTCTCTCGCCATTGATGAGATTGTACGAGGTTTTTCGAGAGTTTAGTTGAGAGTTTGTAGTGTATGTGCACGTGCAGGCACGAGTAAAATGAGAAATTTGAATGAAAAAAGCATGAATAAATTATAATGATACTTTTTACAGATTGTGTAGGGTAAAAAGTATCATTATAATTTATTCATGCTTTTTTCATTCAAATTTCTCATTTTACTCGTGCCTGCAACTACACTACAAACTCTCAACTAAACTCTCAAAAGAGCTCGTCCAATCTCATCAATGGCGAGAGAAAGGATGGAACTCGATTTCTTCAACACAAAGAGTATGTCTAGGGTGGATTACACTATGTTACCCATTGTTAGTCCTATGTCTAAGTAATTTATTTCAATGTGATTAAAAACATTGTGAATTACACTATGGCGTGGATTACACTATGTTATATATATATATATATATATATAACGTTTTGGGGGTTTATGGGATATTGAGTAGTCCCAACTATTTTAAAACCAGTTTTTTTCCTTTTAATAGGGGAATAAAAACGGATCTGGGGTTTTTATTGGGTTTTGATTGCCCCTTAATGACCCCTTAACCATTGTTTCCTATCTTCATCTTCTTCTGAGGTTGAGGATAAAAAAGAAGTTCTTGGAGAAAAGAAAGGACACTGATAAAAAAACTAAGTCCTCAAAATACTAGCCCACATAAGTCAATGCTAGTAATCAATCAGGAAGTAGTAGAAGACCGGAGTTCTGGACTCGTTTGTTGATTCTGCCAGCATTGAAGAAACCATTGTTGAAAGCTTCAACAGGTAAGTAGTTCTTTTGAAATTCGATAGATATGTGGTACTAGTAATATTGCATTATGATTATGTAAGGGTTACAATCCTATTAATTGCTTTCATTGGTATTTCTAACAACTACATCACAAGGTAAGACAACATATGTCCTTACTTGCCTATTCAAACACATTCTACCCTAAAACGTGACCTCTATTTTTTTCTATCTAAGGTCATGTCCTTGGTAATATGAAACTGCACCATGTCCTGTCTAATCAACTCTCCCAAATACTTTTTTCGTCTACCTCTACCTCTCCGTGTAATTCCCAAATTTAACCTCTCGCACCTCCTAACAAAAGCGACAACACTCCTCCACTATACACACCCAAGCCATCTTAGTCTCGCTTTCTTCATCTTCTCTTCCATAGATTCCACCCCTAACTTCTCCTGAATAATCTTACTCCTAATCTTATTACACTTGGTATATCTATACATTCATCAACATTCTCATCTCTGCAACCTGTATCTTCTGAACATGCAAATTTTTTACTAGCCAATACTCCACACCATAAAGCAAACATGGTCTAACAACATTTTTTTAAAAACTTACCTTTAAGTTTATGTTGTATCATCTTATCACATAAAACTGCACAGACAAGTCTCTAATTCATCCATGCTACCCAATATAATGTGTGACATCGTCATCGATATCACTACTACTATCATGATGGACTCAAGATATTTAAAGTTTTCTCTCTTGGGAATAGATTGAGTGGCAAGCCTCATTTCGATGTTCACTTCATCCCTCGCAATACTAAATTTGTAGTCCAAGTATTTTGTTTTGGTCCTTCTTAGTTTAAACCCTTTGGACTCCAGAGTATATCTCCAAACCTTCAATCTATCATTAATTTAAACCCAAGTTTATAAATTAGTACTATATCATCTGTAAATAGCATACACTACAGAACCTCTTCCTGAATAAGTCGTGTTAGCTCATCCATCACTAAGACAAAAAGAAAAGGGCTATCCTTGATGAAGTTCCATCTTCACAGGAAAATACGTTGAATCTCCTCCTACCATTCTTACCTGAGTTTTAACTCTGACATATATGTCCTTTATCACCCTAATATACACCATTAGAACACCTTTTTCCTCTAGAAACCTCCACAGGACATCCCTCATAACTTTATCATAAGTCTTCTCAAGATCAATAAATACCATATGAAGGTCCCTCTTTCTATCCCTATATTTCTCTACCAAAACAAGATGGATTAGTTCAGTAGTCAATAGTCCAGATATGAATCTGAATTGATTCTCTAAAATAGACACTTCTCTTCTCACCCTCGTTTCACCACTCTCTACTAGACCTTTATAATATAGCTTAGCAACTTCATACCCCTGTAACTAATACATTTTTTTAATATCACCATTGTTCTTATATAATGGAACCATTTACTATTCTTCCATTCATTGGGCATCTTAGTAGTCTTCAAAATATCATTAAACAACCTAGTCAATTACTATATTCCATCCTTCTTAGTGCTATTCCAAAATTCCACTGGAATCGTACCAGGCTCGATCGTTCCCCCTCTGCTCATCTTACTAATAGCATGTCTAATGTAACACCTTGAAAATTTATAAGTTAAGATCTAAACTTTTCTATTATGCGTATAGGAACATACCAAGTTATTCTAACCCTTCATATAGGTATTAAAGTCTATTCTGTAGGGTGATAATAGATTTTGAGATGAATAAATGTCATAAAAATTCCTCAACACAAAGTTGAGTTGAAACCTCCCTTACTGATTGAGTTTGATATGAGACTCTATGAAGTTAGGTGATCCAATAACTTAAAAGTTATGAATATATTTAAGTTATTTTCCTAAGTAATTGAAGTGTGTTAAATGTGGTTTAAGGTCATACGGGACACCTAAGGTCAAGCCAAGTTCAAAATATTTCTATCGGCTAAGTTTCGATATGAGTTCATAGAAGAGTCGACTTCAAATAGTTATATCTCTCAGCACATGATGATTTAGGTTACATATAACCTATCAAATTAAATATCTTTGAATTAGCTTTTTAATGCATCTAATTTTGACTTATTTGGAATTCGAAGTAAAAAGTTATGATCATTTTATTGAAACGTGATTGAGCTGTAAAATTCGGCAATCCACCAAATTTGATCGCTGAATTGTTCTGATAAACCTTAAAAACTGTAAGGAAAAAAAGTCAGTCAAAAGGTCCTATTCAGTGTACACCCAAATGGTTCGGTGACGAGACTCCTAGATCGTCGATTTTGCCAACAAAACTCATTAAAAGGTTATTTTTTTAATATGATGATTATTTGACTTTCCCAAAAGGGTATTTTTGACCTTTTACCCTTAATTAACTTACCTAAGTTTATCCTACAGACTAATAACCTCTCATTGATGTAGAAACCTCAGACAAAAACCTATTTTTTTACGTTCAAAGTTCTCCCAAAGAAGAAGCTAGGGGTCTTTATCTTCAAGTTCATGTCAAGGAGTTTTTCTCTTCTAGGTATGTAAAGCTAACTAAAGCATGAATTTTGTTCTCCCATGTATCCCATGTATATGATTGATTGAATTGTGAACAAACTGAGCCTTCCATGAATGTTTTCTTGAGATCTTTTCTTAAATCCTAGTGTATTCCTACATAATCTTACATGAATGATGGTTTTTATAAATTAAACACTTATAATAGATGATTTTGTTTTTCTACATGAATCATAGATTGAATTCTTGTATTTCTTATATATTGCACCCAAATGGGTATACATGAGTATGACTTGAGCCTAAAGAGTCTATAAAAATTATAAATGTTTTAACTTTATTTTGTAGCTGAATATTATGAGTTTGAATGATGGATGATAGAGAGTCTTGATGAGTCATGAAATGATCCTAAACGAATGTTCCTAACAAAAGAGTTGATAGTTGATGCAATGAATTGAATTTGACAAATGTCCAGTGAGACTAATTGAATGAGTTAGTCGAAGGGATTGATGTCTTATTAGCATATTAAGTTTTGGGAGGAGTATTGAATGTCAAATTGAGTGAGAGAAAATAATAGCATAAACTTAGTAACTACATCGCCAACATAGGAGAGAATTGAACGGTAAAATATTTCCCCATTGTCCTGAAAGAGGACTTGATGTTATTGATTATGGATCCACTGATGGGATGTCCTTTACGTTGGTAAGGTATTTGATGGATGTGGAGACAACATCGCTTTGTTGTATTATCACCAACTTATAGGTGATGATTGTCGGTTAGAGAAATTTCCATATAAGTCTTGATAGTACTCTAAATGATTGGATAGAATTGTATATGATTAGTCATTGTCTAATCCTTATTCTTACTTTAGACTTATGACACTCTATTGAGTTTTTGTCTTCCTGATAGAGGTTGTCTGAGTTGATGTTGTTCTTTCCTGATGCATGTTTCCTTCTGTCGTATTACATACTCATCCATTCCTTGTACTGATATCCATTTGGACTTGCATCTTTTCATAATGCAGAGATAGGTACTAGAGATCATCAATAGGCACTTTGTTAAGGATCTTATCCCCCATCAGCTGATTGGTGAGTCCTTCACTGCATTTAGAGGATATCACCTATGTCTTTCTTATTTTTGAGTTAGTATTTGTTTTCATCATTGGTAGTCATGAACCTGTCATGAGCACCATCTAAACAGTAGAATTAGACGCTTTATAGACTATATTACCGAGTTGTGATTGGATATTATTTTTGTCTAGCTTCTTTCATGCTAGTCTTATTTAGTTGATTTGATTGCTAATTTGGTTATTTATTTCTATTGAGTTATTCTGTAATTGTTGATGTCTTCCGCTATTAGATTATGATTGAATAAATATAATGAGGCCAAATGGTTCGCTTGGGATCAGAAATAGTTTTTCGAGTGTCGGTCACGCTAAGGGTACCCGGGGCATGACATCTAAACTCCTCAATCTGAAATGCGTGCATTAACCGAAGTCTCGATGACTATCAGAGTGCGCCAAATAACCCAGATCTATATCTCTATCCCCTTTTTTTATTTAAGAGTTTGTAGAAGTAAGCTTGCCACTTTATCTTAATGGAAGTCTTGTCCAAGTCTTTTCCACCAACACCTAACCATCCTCATCCTTGATGCACTTCACTTGGTCCAAGTCACGAGCTTTTCTCTCTCTCTTTCACGAGCCTATACAATCTCCTGTCCCCACCTTTTTCTCCTAGCTTGATATACAATCGTTCAAATGTTGTTGCCTTAACTTAGCACTCATTACCACTAACTTTGCTTCTATTTTCGCCATCTTATAGATATCCTTAAGCCTCGTTTTTCATCCTCATCCATACACTCCAACCACTTCGTATGGACAACCTTCTTAGCTTTCGCTTTGCCTTGTACTTCTCCATTCCACCACCAATCAACTTAACATCCACCAAGGGCTCCTCTCAATACCCCTAGTACCTCGATAGCTACTTTTTTAATGCAACTAGCAATTGTATCCCACATGTTATTCACTTCCCCGCTATTACTCCAAGCCCCAAACTACTTAGCTTTTCCCTCATCTCCCGAGAAAGGGTAGGAGTCAGGCCTCCCCATCTAATCCTTGGTCAGTCATCTTTCTTCCTCTTATCCGTCTTAATTAATGGAAATATTTTCACTCAGAATGACCTTGTAATTCTTACAAAGACTTTTTTTACCCTTCTGAAGGAGTAGGTAATCAATCTGAGTCTTTGCTATTGTACTACGAAAGATAATCAAGTGATTTTCCCTCTTCAAAAAACATGAGTTAGTAATAACCAACTTAAAGACCTTATAAAAATTCAAGAGAGATGCCCCACCTCTGTTCCTTTCCCAAAAACCAAAGCCTCCATGGACATCACTGAAATAACTAGAAGTTGCACCAATATGCCCATTAAAGTCTCCCCCGATGAAGCTTTTTTCTGTGTCTGATATAACTCTCATAACTTTATCCAAATCCTCCCAAAAAAGCTTTTTGACCTCCTTATCCAGGCATCTTGAGGCACATAGGCACTAACGACATTCATTCATTACATGTCTACCGATGATAAGCTTAATAAATATCTTTTGGTTAATTATCCTCCTGACCTCAACCACATACACCCTAAGGTCCTCTTCTACTAGGATACCTACTCTGTTTCTATCCCTAGAGCTTCCTAATTATCATTATTTAAACTCACCTATGTCTCAAGCTTTGGTACCTACCCATTTGGTCTCCTGAACACACGTCATATTAATTTGTCTCCTCTTAAAACTTTCACTAGCTATATGGACTTCCCTATAAGTAATTCTATGTTGACCCAACTCTCAACTTAAGTAAGCCCCTCCCCCTTTTTACCACTACTACCCCTCACCTTCGACCCCAACCACAAAAATGACCTTAGTCCACCATCAGTCTTCAACACTATTAAACTAGATAAAGCATACATTCGCTCAAAATCAACAATCCAATGATACATTAATATATGTAATAGTAAAATATAAGACAGGAATAATAGTGAGCAATTTAATAAACTCTCTAAAAATAGATTTTCCCAATAAACAAGTAACAAAAGAGAAACCCAATTCAATTTCACAATAACAAGTTAAAATATAACACCTGATTCAAGAAATTTAATAAATTTTCACAGCAAACAAGTCAAAGAAGAAAAAATCCAATTCAATTACACAACAAATAAGTAAAATATCAATAAAGCAATTCACGAAAGTTGATATATGTTCGAAATAGACAAATCAAAGAAGAAAATCAAAATCAATTTCACAATAAATGCAACACCTCGTGCAATTACCAAAACGCCCCTAAAACGTAATCATGCGTACAACGTGTTTTTCAAAGCTCCGATTGAAAATCCAAGAACGGATTTACAATCAGCGAGAAAACTGGAGTCGAAAAATGATCTCGATCCGATTTAAGAGCAACTAGAGCAAAAAATAATTTTCACTAAATAAATGTTGGACAGTGTTTGTCTGCGCCCCTGGCACGAGCGGAGGAAGCGCGGAGTGACACTTTAGTTTTTCTTAAAAAAAATTGACGGGATTTGAAAATTGACAAAAATTGTGAAAATACACTGGTCCACGACGCGCGTACATTTCAAACTTTTTCTTTTAATTTCGAGAAGGGTATTTTGGTTATTTTCCAACCCAATTTTAAGTCCCAAAACGTATTTTAAGTACTATTTTCATACGAAGGGTTTCAAGGACCCATATTTTCTTAAGTTTAAACGTGCTTTCTGAGAGAGGAGAAGAAGAAGAGTTGAGGGTTTCAGAGCTTGGGTCCAGATTCTTGTTGAAGGTTTGTACAATCTTCATCCCAAGTATGTAAAGGCTACCCAGAACATGAAATTGTTCTTCCATGTGTCCTAATACCTGTAGTAGGATGATTAGTTGATATTTGAGAAGTCTTGAATTGTAATTCTTGAAAATTATCATGAAATCTATCTTTAATTTCTATATATTATCTTAAATTGATGATCATCATCCTTATATTTACTGTTTATGTGTATCATTGTATGATTGTATACCTAAATTATATGATTTCCTTGTTAAATACTTCAAGAATGAACGTAGGAGTAATGTCTAGAGCCTTGATTGCCTGAATGTGTTGATTGTCGGAGTCTGAGTCCTGAGATGAGTGTATTGATGGTTGCAACTGATGGAATTAGTGTTCTTAGAGTCAAAATGAGGTTGAACCTTAGTTTTGAAGGAATAATCCTACTCTTTGAGTTGATAGATAACGAGATGAGTTGAGTGCTCTTGCCTGTAAGGACTGGGTGATGGAAATTCTTGATATATTGATAGACTTATAAGCATATCGAGTCCTAGGAGGAGTATTAGCACTGAAATGGGTAACAGTGAGTTACACTCATACTTATTAACTTCGTGCAGCATAGGAGAAGATTAGACCGTGAAAATGGATGTTTCCTTTGCCCCGCAGAGGGCTTGATAGACTTCTTTTGGGATCCCCAATAGATTCGTTCTTTACCCAGGAAACTAAACAGATGTAGCAACAACATCTCTTCGTTGTATCATCACCGACTCCTAGGTGGTGGTTGTCAATTATAGAAACTCCCAGATAGGTTTCGTGACGATAATACTCAGAGGTTGATGTGATTATATGATGTCTTGAGGGATAGTGATGTGATTGAGTCTCGTTTCTTACTCTGAGTTGAGGATGAGTGATTGATGAGCTGATGATCATTTTATATTATTTACTTTAGCCCATTTTACATATAGTATATTCCACGTGCTAACGCCCCTTTGGAGCTGTATCGTTTTATGATGCAGATTCTGTAGATAGGGTACTTCAACAGCCTAATCCTTGAGGTCCAGAGCTCTTGGTTTCAGACCATGGTGAGTCCTCCCCTGCATTCGGAGGATGGTTATTTCTTTAATTTTACTTCATTATCCTCTTTGATTGTGGTAGTCATGGCCTGTCATGGTACCTCCTTAAACAGTAGTTATAGAGGCTTCATAGACATAAAAGTATGATAGTTGATGTTTGGGGTCTTTCCCCCTTTTCTTTCTTTACACAAAGGTTGTTCTTTCTTCCTTTTCGTAATCATAGTTTGTAGCCCACTGATAGATTGCTATTTTCTTTGTCATTTTCCGCTATTGAATGGATTGAACGAATGTGATGAGACTAGGTGGTTCGCTTTGGGACTAGCAATAGTCGCTGAGTGTCAGTTGCGCCTAGGGTACCCTCCCGTGCCGTGAGAATACAACAAGCACAATAAGTGCAAGCCAATTCAAGAAAATTGAAATATTTTCACAAATATATATTAATTTTCAAATATTTGGACAAGAAATAGAGAGGAGAAAGGAATGATAGAACCTGGTCAATGTTACAATAAAATGCAGTTTCTTGAATGAATTGTTGGAATCAGTTGAATCCAGAAAAAATTTGATGTAGAAATTGATCGCCAAAATCTTCTGCTACTGTCAAAAAATCCCAAAATGGTGATTTTTCATGAAATTATAGAAACAAAGAAGAACATTTCCAGATGACAGTACCCACCACCTCCAATTGTCGATTGAAACCCTTGTGTTTAGAGAAACGTCTCGAACAATCCACACTATTTCGAGTTTCCAAAACTTTCCACAGTGACCAAAGCTTTGGGTTACCTATGAAGTTTTGAGATTTCGGTGCATCCATCAAAAAAGGGTTTTAGAGATTACCAAAAGAGGGAAACACAATCATGTACGACATGGAGGAGCAGACACTTCAAGCGTACTGAGAAAAGAACACCATTTGCTGCACCAGTGGGTCAGAAAAAACAAGTGAGAAGAGTAAAGCTCGAGATTAACAGGATAAGTCAAAGTATTAAGAGAGCTTACAGATCAAACTTGATAGAAATGCACATCTTCTTTTCTAGATAGAGTTGTGAAGAAGGCCATAAAGGAGCATCACAAGGTACACTGGAGAGAACACAAATCAACGCATGGAAGGCAAGACAAGGAAGAAAGAAGACGGATGGAGATACTTACAAGAGCATCATGTAGAGGACAAAAATCATGGCAAGTATCAAAATGAGTTTTGGAGGCTGGAATAGTGGACTGCCATTGAAGATGAACCGCCGACATCTGGACAGCTGAGGATCTAAAAGTGGGAAAGAAAGGTGTGGAAGTATCTGGAAAACCCTATGAAATAGGGTAAAAAAACATCAGCTGACTTGGGCCCCTCTGGGTCATTTTGTAAATAAAATGGGCCACAAGCCCACTATTTAATTAAGAAAAAAAAACCTATGAAGTTTCAAAGCTTCAAGAAATATCATGTCTCTTCTATTGGTTCTGACAATACTATTTCACCACCAGTAAGATTAAACGATTGCCGTCAAAGACAAGAATAGGGTTGAAATAAAGAAAAAAAAATGAAAAATTTCCCTTTAACGGTTAAAGATGTTATATCTTATTACCTAATATTTTTTATTTATTACTACCTAATAATTCCTAATTATAAAAAAATTAATTCCTATTTTTGGGAAAACATAACTACTTATGCCAAAGGATATGTTTACTACCATTTGCCACCCTGAAGTCATTTTCTCTAACGATTCAAATTCTTGCAGAAAAAGGATCTCCAAAAGTTGTTGCTTTTCTGAATAAATCAGCAAAATTTAAGGATGGAAAGTGGGTTTACTGCAGAAGATCTGCCCAAGATTGGCGGTATTGCGACCGTATCACTGCTTCATTCCTTCATCCCAACTCATTGGTTGCCATTTTCCATTGTGGGTCGTGCTCAAAAATGGTCTCTTTCAAGAACCCTTTTCGTCAGTCAGTACCCTCCTCCTCTCTGTTTTAATTGTATAATGTTTTTGTTTGTAAAGATCTTGCACATATTTCCATGAAAATGAGCTGAAAATTAGTAATGGGTGGGTTTGATTATGTGATTGAAATTAAGTTGGGTTTGTTTGTTGATGGGGGTGATTGATTTACCAATTAGCACGCCCCCTTTGGTTAATCTGCTGCATTTCATTAGGTGTAGAAAGGAAGAAGAATTTGGGGAATTTTGAGTAATGGGTGAATTTTGTTTGTGTTAGGAATTGGAGTGTTTGGTGTTGGGAGCTGAGTTTCCAACATCTCTAACTTTATGAGGTAGGGGTAAGGCTGTGTATGCACTACCTTTCCCAGACCCCACTTATGGAATTACATCGGGTATGTGGTTACATTGTGTTGCGAGTTGAGGATCTATTGGAAGCAGTCTCTCTACCTTTATGAGTTAGGGATAAGGTTGTATGCACCATCCTCCCCAGACCCCACTTATGCAATTACATCGGGTACGTTGTTACATTGTATTGTGAGTTGAGGATCTATTGGAAACAGTATCTCTACCTTTATGAGTTAGGGGTAAGGTTGTGTATGCACCACCCTCCCCAAACCCCACTTATGGAATTAAATCGGGTACGTTGTTACATTGTATTGTGAGTTGAGGATCTATTGGAAACAGTCTCTCTACCTTTATGACTTAGGGGTAAGGTTGTATGCACCACCCTCCCCAGACCCCACTTATGGAATTACATCGGGTACATTGTTACATCGTATTGTGAGCTGAGGATCTATTGGAAATAGTCTCTCTATCTTTATGAGTTAGGGGTAAGGTTGTGTATGCACCACCCTCCCCAGACCCCACTTATGGAATTACATCGTCTACGTTGTTATATTGTATTGTGAGTTGAGGATCTGTTGGAAACAATCTCTATACCTTTATGAGTTAGGGGTAAGGTTATGTATGCACCACCCTCTCCAGACCCCACTAATGGAATTACATTGGGTACGTTGTTACATTGTATTGTGAGTTGAGGATCTATTGGAAATAGTCTCTCTGCCTTTATGAGTTAGGGGTAAGATTGAATGCACCATCCTCCCCAGACCCCACTTATGGAATTACACCGGGTACGTTGTTACATTGTATTGTGAGTTGAGGATCTATTGGAAACAGTCTCTCTATCTTTATGAGTTAGGGGTAAGGTTGTGTATGCACCACCCTCCCCAGACCCACTTATGGAATTACATCGACTACATTGTTACATTGTATTATGATCTGAGGATCTATTGGAAACAGTCTCTCTACCTTTATGAGTTAGGGGTGAGGTTGTGTATGTACCACCCTCCCCAGACCCCACTTATGGAATTACATCGGGTACGTTGTTACATTGTATTGTGAGCTGAGGATCTATTGGAAACAGTCTCTCTACCTTTATGAGTTAGGGGTGAGGTTGTGTATGCACCACCCTCCCCAGACCCCACTTATGCAATTACATCGGCTACGTTGTTGCACTGTATTGTGAGCTGAGGATCTATTTGAAACAATCTCTCTACCTTTATGAGTTAGGGGTAAGGTTGTGTATGCACCACCCTCCCCAGACCCTCACTTATGGAATTACATCGGCTACGTTGTTACATTGTGTTGTGAGCTGAGGATCTATTGGAAACAGTCTCTCTACCTTTATGGGATAGGGGTAAGGTTGTTTGTGCACTATCCTCCCCAGACCCCACTTATGGAATTACATCAGCTACGTTGTTACATTGTGTTGTGAGTTGAGGATCTATTGGAAACAGTCTCTCTACCTTTATGGGGTAGGGGTAAGGTTGTTTGTGCACCATCCTCCCCAGACCCCCCTTAGGGAATTACATCAGATACGTTGTTACATTGTGTTGTGAGTTGAGGATCTATTGGAAACAGTCTCTCTACCTTTATGGGGTAGGGGTAAGGTTGTTTGTGCACCACCCTCCCCAGACTTCACTTGTAGGATTATGTAAGGTACGTTGTTATAATTGAGTGTTGTGTTGCTGGGTTAATTTCGATATGTATTTTCCCATTCCTTAATCCACTAATGCTACATCCTGTAAGTAAAGGTGTCAGGAAAACTGCCTACGAAAGCTTAGTGAGCGGAGATTCACACTGAATGTTGTAGCTGGAATTTGAACCTAGATTTCTTTGGGTTGTTAATCCTATGCCTCAACCAATCAGTCATTATCTTGGGACGATAGGATAAGAGATTGTGATATCACATATGGCATGATGAATATAGAGTAGTCATAAAGCAGTACTGAATTAGTTTGGGATTGACGTGTAATTATTGGTGATAATGGGTTTTCATGGCTAGCCTAAGAGACAATTGTGTTTGATTATGCTGATAATTCTTAATGCTCCTCGAGGGACCTATTGCAGGCTGTTTTTTTTTTTTTTTTTAAATGCTACAATTTACATGCTCACAGGCTCTGACTGCCTGCCAAATGTAATCTTGGATGGACATTTTGCTATTAGGACGACTAAATTGATATGTATGCTGACTATGTACTTCAAAGATGTTGAAATCTGTTTCGTGTAAATGAAAGGTAGTTGCTCTAGGCAACAATATTTAATGATTAAACTAACTATTATCTCAGTAGAAGAATGTAATTAGTGATTTACTCTATAATAGGAAAAAGTATTGACTTTGGTGAAGAAAAGAGAACACTAGTATTACTTTAGTTCACAAGGAGATCCCAAAAGGAATGGTTGAGTGATTGAGGCATAGGAGCAATAATCTAGATATCCCAAGTTCGAACCTATACATAATTCTTTGTGTGAACTCATCTGTTTTGGCCTGGTGGGCAGGTTCACCTGACAGAAGTACTTATATGCTGTAACAAGTGACACAATGGATTAGTCGAGGTGTATACAGAAGGCAAAGACGCCGTTGCCATAAAAATTGTTCGTAAGGAGGAAACATGGATTGATCAACTTACATTTAGATTTTATTTTCTGTAGGTCTTAGATCAGCTAATTTTTTCACTTTTGTTGTTCACCCTTCCTCAGGAAAATTTAATTAACAGTTGATTCTACTTTGTCACTAAAAATTTTTAATCTTATTTCTTTTCCAAATGTAATCCAATCTAGAACTTTTTTTTTTCTGCCTCAAAAGATACCCCCTTATATCATTTTGGTATGAAATTCTGACCTTTTAGTTTGTTTGAAAAAGAATGGCAACTCCATGTCTAATCAAACACCACTATATAAAACGATACAAAGGGGTTACATCCTTAGTGACACGTAGTTTCTGCTTTTGTACTTGTATATCTGGCTATCTCCTATTTACTGCCAATATACAATCATGTGAGCGGCTAAGAGTTTTCTGCCATATTTTTTTAACAAAGTAATTGGAAATTGTACCACATCCATTCTTGTTATTACTTTTATCTGTATATTTTATTCGTTATTGTTGTGAAATGGCCCTGAATATAGAGGAATGGATACAGAGAATTTGTATAGCCAGTCCTACTAGTCTGGGATTGTTGCATAGGTGATTGACTGTTTTTCTTTATGAAATCAAATGTGTAGCTGCTTTGATCCAGTTGTCTTCTGATTGTCATGTTGATTGCTGGTGAGAGAATCAGTTAGTGTCATTGATATTGCTGTTTGAAACATAAATGACAAACAAGATTATAAGAAGCTTTACTTGGAAAACACCTAGGATGGGAAATTACTTTGAGCTTCCTAACGGGTATTAATTTGTTATTTGAGATTTCTGGAGATGACTTCCTGAGGTCTAGTCTAGACTAATTTTGCATTTCTTCTATTTCCCAAATCCTCTTTAAGTTTGCTGAATCATCCAAAAATTCTATGTTGCTCGGACTCTTCAAAAATATCGACAGGATCCTCCAAAAATAGTGTATTTTTGAAGGATCCGACATGGGTGCGGCAGCATTTTTGGAGAGTCCGAGCAACTTATCCAAAATAACCACTGTGCTGGATGTTTATCGAAGCTTGGATACAAGCGCTATCAAAGTGTGATATAGTTAGGTCATTAACTTATTTGAGTAGTGAGTCATTTTTAAAAGCCAAATGTTTCCCAAGTTAGACATACAAAAGCCTTTCACATCATTCAGTAAGAGAAGTATGTTATTATGTAGGTTCTCTACTTTTTGCTAAATGACCATAAAATTATTTACCTTGTCAAATATGAAGTAGAATTTATATCCTCTTACTGTTTGCTTATTTGAAATCAATGAATTTCTATTATTAAAGTATCATTTGAGTTTCTCTGGTCAACCACTTTTTCTCTCATATTAAGAATTTTGAACGACTTGAAGAATTTTATATGCCCCTTTTCCTATTTGTTTTTGTGCTTCGACCTAGTTGATATTTTAAAAGGTAAACTTGTGTCTCCTTAGGCCACAACTTTCTCGAATGTCCAATATTATGTGGTTTGTAGTACCTTCCTTTATAGTTTCCGAATATCTAAATTTCACCTTAACATTTAACTAATGATGGTTGAATTTAGTACATTAGACCCTCATTACCGAATTGGATCATTCATTTTTCACACTAAAAAGCAATTAAAATTCAGTTGAGATCCGTTGAATTAAGTGATAATAACTGAATTTATCCCTGTTGGATGCAGCTGCATTTGGAGCAGTATTGCACGTGTTATCCACCTCACTTCTTGGCATAACGGCAATAACGATTACAAACACAATTGCCGGGGAGGAAACAGTGCACAAACTGGCTTCCTTACTGCTTGTAGTTCTTGGTGGTAGCTATATCGTCTTGCATCTCCTTGGAAAGGGTGGTCATAGCCATTCACACAATCAACCAATGGAGAAGATGGCTGTGGCAGGGCTTATACTTGTTCCTGCATTGTCTCCTTGTGCAACCACTCTGCCGGTATTTCTTGCTGTTGGAAATTCATCCTCCATGATGGTGCTTGCCATCATAGTTTTGCTTTTCAGGTATTAGTTTGATTTTAATTTCATTGTCCACTTCGTAACTGTACACCAAACCTTTCTGTTTTCATTTTCTTGATGTATTAATCTTGGTATGTTGCAACAAAACTTGGTCTTGTTTGAAAAAAAGGAGGAATCAAGGGCTGTGGTTTAGCCGACGTGTACCTTGTACTGTAATCTTATTGAGTTTTTCTGGAGAAACAGTTTTTTCATGGAGTAAGCATAGTGAATAAGGCAGATTTAAAGGTATTTGGCAGGTTTTAACCAATAAGATAGTCTTAGATATACTTGGAATGGTTCAAATCCAGTTACATTTGCTATTAACCCTTTGACACAACATCATTTGTGCTCCTTAGAAGTATCTAATTGCATTTCGTTGGATTTCTTTTGATGTTTCATGGACTGCTGGAAATGAACTTTTAGACTTGCATTACTTCCCTCAAGACTGTTTCAGTGTTTTGGATTAGTAACGAGGATGCAACAGAGGATGTGAAGATTAGGTGCATGTCACGAGTTCAAATCCTGAAAAAGATGAGCGCTGGTATTTAAGCTAGGATCAGGGTAGAGAGACAGGTTCACACTCCTAGGAGTGCCAAACTCGTGCACCAGCTGGAATCGGACCAGAAGCTCAATCTTTTTTGTGGTAGAATAGATGTAATTTCCCCCCTCTCATGATGAAAGCCCAATGTCAAGTAGGTTGGTTCATGAACATCTACGCTTAGGAATCGAAGAAATTAGTTTCTCTATTTATGCACCTGTATTCTTTACTTCATTTATGTTTCCGAATGTTGCCAATGTGTAACACAAGTTTATCCTTCATTTGCAGCACTATTACTGTAATGACGTCATTGGTGGCTCTATCATATTATGGCGCAAGTCAACTCAAGTTTAAATGGGTGGAACGCTATGATAAGCTCCTCGTTGGTTCTGTGCTGTGTTTAGTGGGAATTTTAACCCTACTTTTTCACAATCACGATGAAGTAGGTTCCTCCGGAGTCCACCTGCACAGAAAACTAAGTTTGCTGTAGGTTCCTCCAGAGTCCACGTGCGAGTGAATCTGGTATGTGAAGAAATACAGGAACTTCCCCTTTTTTGGTTGTTATGCAATAGTAAGTGTTCAAATATGTTATCATCCCCCCACCCACCATATTCCAGACGCTGGGGTCGACTTTCCTGTATGAGCATTCTCCATTTTCCGGTTGAGTAGTCTCCTCCTGCAACAAGCTCATGATGCTCTGGGCATGGTTAAAGCCAGCATGGGAATTAGGGAAGTTAATTTTAGTCTTCAACATAGCAGCTTCAATAGGTTCTGTATTTGAAACGATATTCCTTTGAACCCTTTTTTTCTCTGTAAATGTTAAGTGGACAATACTCATCGAGGGAATAAACCCTTCTCTTCTTATAAGGTCTTGGCAGTCCTCACTTTTTATAGAGCTAGTTTTTGCGGTTGTGTTAGATCCATGGTTCATTTTCTTTACGGTAAAGGCAAAATGAGACTAAGAAGTTCCTTCTTGTGTTTTTAGTATTGAATTTGGAGATTGAAGGAAATGAACATCAGTGACAAAAGCTAGTAGAAGAATATAGTTAGAGAAATAATGTTTGTTAGGGAATGAGATAATACATAAACATACATTTCAACTTTGAGAATGCACGTTTAGACACCTTATTTTGATCTTTACTGGTAAGTAAATATCTCAATTTGTCCCTGCCTCGTAGACATCTGATGCTGATATGAAAAATAAATTTTGAAGCGGGTCTGAATGATCTTTTTATAAGCTAAAGGGTTCAACTGACTCAGTAGAGATGAGTGAGGTGTCTCTAGACTTACATATTCAAAGTTAAAATATTTACTTATAATCAATGAAAAATTGCAGTGGGATGAATGGCATCCTTGACTAGAGCACGGCTCTAGTGATATAAATGTAGAAAATTTTTGTAGAAAGTAATTTTTTTTAGAAGAAAGAGACAAATGAGACTGAAAGGAAAGGGTAAGCGATAGAAAGGATAAGCGACAGAAAGGATAGTCCCTCGCGTGAACTACTACTGCTACTAGAAAATGGTGAGACCATTAGTAGAATTCTATCTGTCACGAGAAGGAGGAGTCAATTTTGTTTGAAGATCGAGGAATATGGTGTCAGACAATTCCCTTGTAATGAGTCAAATTAATCAAATTGTGAAATCCAAAATAGAGGAAAATAAAACCATTGTTCAAATTTATTTGTTATTCAATTTCTCTATAAATGAATTCACTAACATTTTTTAGTATATAAAAATACAACCATTTTTCTCAAAGCAAAAGAGAAAAAAGTATTACATAATTTCTACATTGTTTTTAACAAAATAAAATCAAATTAAAGATGTGATTAAAGTTTAAACCCTCTACCAAAGCCTCACACTATAATCACAATCTTTAGAAATTAATTTAGACTTAACAGTCAAAGCATCCACCGTTACATCACAGTTAACTTTAACGGTGATTTCCCACGTCTTCACCGCCCCAATCTTAATCTTAACCGGCGCTTTAATATTCACTCTAAACGGCACTTCCCCTTTATTCTGTTCATTTCTTAATGTCGACTTAACGGCGCTTCCAAGTATAACATTCGAACCCTTTAACGCCGTTTGAAAAACCGTTACATTATTCGCCGGCTGGTAAAACGCCGGTAACGCACCGGTGGATAGGTCAACGTCGGAGTACACTACCGTAACGGAACTTCCTTTCCGGTAGTAAATTCCGATTTTGTTGTTCGGATTTTCAGCTCTGACGGAAATGTCAAACTCCGGCGAGATCTTAGAAGATGCTGCCGTGACGTTGAAATTCTTAATGGCAATGCTGGAGATGGTGTACTTCGGTGCTTCAGGGCGGTACACAAGGTAGAGAACTCCGGCGGTTATTCCGATTGATATAATAAGCACAAGGAGAATAGAGAAAGTGAAGCAGAGACAACGGCAGCAGCAGCTCCGGCGAGGCTTCCGTTTGGTTAGAGACTCATACCGACGAGAATTCTCCGGTGGAGGATACTTATAAATTTGATCCTTCGGAACTTGAACTACGTAAGTTCCCGCCGGTGGTTGTACAGGTTTCGCCGGCGATGGAAATGATGGCTTTTTCGGTGAAACTACTTCGCCGGAGTTGTTCGAAGACGGTGGATTGCTCGATGATGATGGTAAATCCATAGGGTGTACTCGCTCAGTCATTATGTTATTCAACAGCAATCTATCAATACAAACACAAAATCGAAATGAAAATTACGATTTCACAATCGAATTCTCTAAATAAATACAAATTTTACTATGAACAAATGAAGTTTTTCGATTTCAAAATCGAATCAATTCTATTATTATGAGTGTGATGTGGACACGAAAAAAAACGTGAAGAGATGATGGTATGTTGAGAAGTGTGTGACTGTGTGAATTTAAATACATGTTATTCGCCGTGTAATAAAAGGAAACCGCGTTAGATGTAACGCGCAATATTATCGGCTGTTTTTTCTAACAATTAATTTCATTAATTTTATTTATTAATTAATGAAAACTTTTAATACAAAAAAATTGGGATGGTTTGGTACAGAGAAGGAGCAGCAATGCTCATGTTGGAAGGTGTCAGATGTTAGATATAGGAGTTACATGGAAGGGTAGAGGTAGACCGAAAAAATATTGGGAGAGGTGATCAGACAAAATATAGTGAAACTTGCTCTCACACCGAGGACATGACCTTAGATAGAAAAAAGTAGAAGTCGTTAGAGTAACAGGCTAATAGGTTAGTATGGTTACATTGATGTCTGGTCGTAGGGTATAGTAGGATAGTAGGTTTAGTCGTGTCTTTATATCTTGTGTTGTATTATCCATTTTATGTATGTTAATTTTATTGTTATTAGTCGCTTTTTCAGTTTTCTTCCCTTTCTTTCATATCTAGTTTATTCTGCTTATAGATTTTTAAGACGAGAATTCCCAAGAAATCTAAGATCTGCGTATATTCTACCCTCTTCAAACCCCTAATTATGAGATTCCACTGTTGTTGTTGTTGATTTATTAATGTAGTTAGGTTGTTTTTTTTTTTTCTTTGGGAGGTTGGTACGTTATTCAATATGTTGTAGAGCACAAATGAATTAATGCAATAATTAATCACTAAAGTAACTGCAAATACGAACAAGGAATTTTTAAATAAAAATTAAGAAAAGAGTATTATAAATTAGAATATTTATATTTCAAAATAATTAAAAGACACAAAAAAGTTATGGGTCAATAAAAAACTCGTTTGACTCTATAAAAGGGGTCGCGTTCAGGGGCAGAGCTATACTATCTTGTCTGAACCCTCTCTAGCGGAAAACTATAGTATTTATGCATGATTAAAATAATTTTTATGTATATACAATATATGTTAAACCTCCTTCAACTAGTTTATGTTGGCGAAAATTCTGATTTCGTTACAGGTCACGTTTAAGTAATTGGATTTTAAAAAGTCATAAGCTAGGTTGTGAGTTCTACTACTTAATCCAATTGTCATTATCTTATGAACTCATATAGATGACTTAATTACACTTTAATTAATATATATTGACTATAAATTCAGACTATTTCTCACTTTGTAGGTAGAATTTATCAAACCTTTGAGTTTTTAAGAAGTAATTAATATTGGTGGATGGAGAGTAAAGTGGAATGGGTAAAAGCTTAAGGGGCGTTTGGTGTGAGAGATAAGGAAGGTTAATCTCGAAATAATTTTTTAGTGGTTTTTAATTTTTTGTTTAGTTATATAGGATGGAATAACCCAGGATTAACAATTAGTCCTGGGATAAGTTATTCCTTCTGGGAGGTGGAATAATAATTTCAGGATAACTTATCGTGGGATAAAACATGTGAAATAACAAAAATAACCCCCTTAAACTCTCTTTTATACATTATTTTTATATTTATGTATATTATCATATTTTAAAATAATATTTATAATAATATTCATAATCTTAACTAATCATTGTTTTTACATATTTTTTATTAAAAATTATATTTTATAAATACAATTTTTATTTATGAATATAGTATAAGTTGAATTTATTTGTCTAAAACTTATGTTTATTTATATTTTGATTTCTCTTAAAATAATCACCCCACTACTAAATTCTATATTTTAAATTAACTAGTTTATTACTCACTTAAAAATTAAAAATATATGGAACTTAAATGGAATTTTTATTTTTAAGCTAAATAAGATGGAAATTTTTATTTTTAAGCTAAATAAGATGCAAGTTTTATTTTTAAGCTAAATAAGATGGAAGTTTTTTTTTAAACTAAATAAGATGAAAATTTTACTTTTTTAAGTTAAATAAAATGAAAAGTTTATTTAAAGCTAAATAGGATGGAAGTTTATTTTTAAGTTAAATAAGATGAAAGTTTATTTTAAAAACACATGGCATAATCATGAAAATGCATAAATATATATTAAATAAGATAACATTTATTTTTAACTATAAACAATTAATGTTTGCAAAGAAAATTTAAAAAAAAAACTAAATAAGGTGAAGGGTATGTTAGTAAACAAACATTTTATACTTAGAAATTGCACATGAATAGTAGTTCAAATATGCCAAACCAAACAAACAATAAAAACTACCTTCAGCATAACTAATCCTAACATAACTTATCACAGGATAACTTGTGTCCAAACCAAACGACTTTGACACCCAATTTTTACCCTCCACGGTGTCAAATTAATCATCGAATTTTTTTTCTCTCTTTAGGATCTTTATTCCGTAATTGGAGGATAAAGATTGAAATAATTGATTTCTAAGATTTGAAATTCAAATCTTTTTTATTTCAAAATTCATTCGAATCCCA
>JAABOM020000001.1:3490794-3502450 GCA_011800125.2 Solanum clarkiae
GCGTACATCCGACCCCCCCTCACCCCGCAATGAGCGGGAGCCTTTTGAGGCACTGGGGTATGTTGTTGTTGTTGTAAAATTTCAACTCCTTTGACTCTTAAACAAGAAAAATAAAGGTAGAAAATTATAGATGCACAAGAAAATTGGATACAATTAATTTATAGCTAAAATAATTTGTTTCTTTAAGGTATTAGAAGGGGTGGAAATTGGATCATTCAGATTGGATATAAAAATTTTAATTTGAATGTTTGATTTTTAAATTGAAAAAATTATAAATTATATTTCATAGAGGGTTAACTTCTTTAAAATATGTGAAATTGAACAAATTTTCTGCACTCCTTATAAGACTTGTGTAATTCTTCTTTCTTTAAGTTGATTTTTAATAATTTAACATGATATTAGAGCCGTGTCCATTGAATTTGATGTGATGTCTCTGAACTGTGTGGAGTTGTAAATATACTCCTGATTCTTGAATCAGAGTAATGTTTCGAATCGAATAGAATAATCTCAAATAAATAATGTTTGAATCCAAATGTGAAGGGGTTGTAGAAGAAAAGTGTCTCTGATCGAAATAATTTTTGAGCTCCTTATAAAAATTTGACAATTGAAAAGTGAATCAAACATTTGAAAGAACTGATTTGACAATTTTTCCGAGAGAAGAAAATAAATATATCCATTTTTTTCATCAAGTCAAATGGATTCCTATTCAACTTCCTTGATTTGATTTTTTTTTCTAATAAAATAAAAGAAAATGAATATTACCCATGGTCAACTCCAATTATTTTTGTTGAAAACTCTTTAGCAAAAGTAGTGACTTTTTGGGGAAATGACTTGGATTCACATTCACTCAAAATGGTGAAAAGTGCTTTTCTTGATGATTTTCTTTTCACAATGCTAATTTTGCTCATCAAATTTCAAGTCTTTTGACTCTTTCAACCAATAGGAAAAAGAAAAGTAAGGGATGCAAATTTTACTTTTAAAAGTCAAAACCAATTTTTGCCATTTTGAGTTTTGACAAGCAAAGTTATTTGCTTCAATTTGTTTGTGTTAATTTTTTAATTTTTTAGTTCATCATAAAAATATTTTTTTTATATAACAGCAATATATCCAATAGAAACTCACAAGTGAAGAGAGAAAAAAAATATACGCAGATCTTATTACTACCTCGTGAAGATAACGAGGTTGTTTCCAGAAAAAAAATTTGATAATTTTCTTAATTTTAATTTTCTACTTGACATGTTTAAGACTACATAATTAACGAATATTTTCATACATATCACATATCATAAATTTAAAATTTAAAGATTTAAAAATCTTCTTTTTTTAAAAAAAAATATGATGTGTCAAAGTCAAAACAACACAATCAAATTGAAATCACTTTTACCTTGGTTACTTGACTATCCAATGAAATTCTAGTAAAGCTTTTATACTTCATTTTCAATCTCAATTTATATATACTAAAATCACAAAATGAGTGAAACAATCAAAGTACGTGCAAACTTATAGCAAATATGTGTCAAAAGTTAAAAGACTAGAGTATTATTTAGCCAAACTTTAAACAGAAGATGCGAGTAAACTTTTTTTTCGAATACACAAGTAAATGAGACTTTTTTTTCTTTTTCAGGAAGTAGCTATGAGCGTATTTGTGCGTACCTCGACTACTTTCATCAAGTATGTGCTATGCTTTGGAACACCAAAGTTGAGATGCACTAATTTTTATCTTCTTTTGTGGGGCCTTCTTATCTGTATATTTCTTGATGTTTTTTTGTGCCAATTGTTTTGGGGGAGTAATAGACAAAAGGGTTGATTTTTGTGCCAAAAGAATATACTATTGCATATTAGAAAGAACATACTTCTTCTATTGGATAACAAGCCAAACGTTAATCGATGGGACCATCATAAAGATAAAAGAAAGACACCAAATTCAACCAAATTGAACAAATGATAGGTCAAAATAATGTTGATGTTCGCGATTCTTTATCCACCGATGGATAAAATGCTTCAATTTTTCGTTCTCATATGAGGCCGGAAAGTGAATTGAGAACAGATCGGCACGAAGTGATTCATCATGCTCAAACATGAGCCAATCACTCGTTACTCTAATTTGGAGAAAGAGAACATAGCAAAATAGAGCATAACACTTAATTGTTAAGCCACAGCATATAGGATGGCTAATAACATATCAAACAAGCTTTGGCCAACACATTACACAATCACCATGACATTCAACAAAGAGACCTGCACCAGCAGGGAATAGTAACAGTTTCGACTTGCGCTTTCAGAACCAAACATAGGCATAAAAGAGCTAATAAGTCTCCGAACCAGATTGTCTATGAAATAAAGCTAAACCTATACAGAAACATATGAGAATATACTGACAGCTACCTTATTTAAAAACATCTATAAGTTCTTTCTAACCAGCAGCACGGCGAATATTTGAGGACATCTCTTACTACTCCCTGGTTTATTATGCCACGGGGGATCCTCCAGCCTCTGCAACTACACATAGTAACAGAAAATCAAACTGAGAACTATAGGCAATTGAAATCCACCTGATGAAGGCAAATTTTGTAGATGTTTCCTCTTGATAACAAGTCTGAAACTACATGTTCATTTGAGTAATCTCTTTGCTAGTACCAGATTGGAACATCTTGCTTCGTCATGTCATCTTGTGAAATCCCAGAAAGACAGTCAGACAAATCGGTGGATTGAAAATTGAGTGGAGATCCAAACATGAAGTTGAAATCGTCGTTAGAGCCTGCATTGAATGGTGAAGCTAAAACCTTGCTCTGATCAAACCGATCTCCTTGTGTGAATATGGAATTGTTAACAGAGATACTGGTGTCCCCGAAGATACTTCCCTCCAACACAATTCCTTGGCTTTGAAGGTGATTGTTCTGTTGAACACTAGGTTGTTGAAGAGGCTGCTCTTTAGACATCACAACATTTCCTGACATTGAGTTTCTATTTCCGTGTACATTACTATCATAGAGTGACATAAGATCATTGATCGCCCTTTGCCCATCTGCAGGAACCCCAAGTCCAGATATATCAAAGGAAGGTGGAGCCGCATTAACTGGAAGCGAAACCTGCTTTGGCGGGACATACTGTTGAGGGAAGACAACTGGCTTGACTTCATCCATGTGAAAGTTTGGGACTCCAAATTGGGGAGTATTTCTGAAAAGACAAGTTAATTGATGATTGTCTCTGGTGGATCGGTCTGGAAAACCATTGTGAAGCTCACTATGAGGGCATTGAAGACACTCGCAAGTGTATATCTTCTGATCCATCATAAAAGTCAAGTCATCAGCTGACTTCCTCTTGCGAGTGAAATCGAAGTTGACAAAAACGTCATCCTTCATTGGCTGAGATTGTTGTTGCAGAGGCAGCTTCTCCTTGAACATCTCAACATTAACATTCAGCAAACTGAGATGGTTTGGTTTTTGCTCTTGAACATCAAAGATCGGGTCATCGACAGCACCTTCAACATCATACTCACTGCTGTCGTTCATAGTGAAAGTTCCACTACCACCACCTGAGGACAAAGGTGGACAGTGATCAGGATAAAGTTCACGAGCCAAAACTTCCTCCTGATTGATGATGGCAAGCCAAGTTACACTTTCTTTTGCTGTCATCTTGTCCTGCAAGCACTTGGATTGCCTTACCAGCTTGCGAATCTTAGCAATGTCAGGAGATATGTGCTTGATCACCGCTGTGAGGACACCAACCTTCCAGGCCTTCTTCAGATCATGAGGCTTCTTATAAGGTGGAGGACCTTGATCATTCGGCAGTCCCAATTGAGGCCACCAATCCTCCTGTCCATTTGGCCACCATGGAGGTGAAACACCTTTTTCCAACGGAAAGCGCCTCTGAGGAGGATCACAATGTTGCATCAAAGCTGACAACAAAGAACCAAGGGTGGTATCTTGAAGCTCCTGCAAGGTGTGAGGGGTAGGACCAATCGGATTAGAACCCTCATTCTTGCCAGGGATGGCATTATCAGCTTGGTACTTTGCTATGGCAGCAGGTCCGTTGCGATCAAACCTCACTTTATCCTTCCACCACTCCCTGAGATTATCAGATGCCCCAGTCACCGGTTTGCCTTTCTCCGGGATAATTCCATAAACGAAACCCTGAGCTTTACATACCTCCATCATCTTCAACATGTACTTCAAGATCCCATCTTGTGCCCTTGACATTTTCTTCCTCCTTGCTTGCTCCTGAGACTGTCGTTGTTTGACAGCATCAACACCTTCCTTACCCTTTCTCATTTCTTTCAGCCTTTTCAATTTCATCTTGTCCCTCCACATCCTCCTCTCCAGCTCATCCACATCAATCTCCTCATCACTATAGTCATCATCCATCAACGGCTCCGGCTCAACTGGTGGTGGAACAGCTACTGCTGTTTCCACCTCTTTTAGCGGAGCAGGAAAGAAATCAAGATCACCACAAAACCCAATATCTTCAAACATCATCATCTTCGCAACCTCAACAGCAATCTTCAATAAACAAAATAGGATTTAACAGCTATCCTCAAATTCCACAGATTCTTTCTTCACATAAATTGGAAGATAAACCGAAATATGTCGTAGTTGGTCAATTAGATGATGACCTTCCCTCCTGCAAATACAAATATAAGAAAAAATCAAAATTTATCACATCTATCTAGATAATAAGTGGCCATAAAAGAGGTGAAGCATCAATATCAGATGAACCTATATAAATATAGAACTGACATCACAAAAACAAAAAACAAAAGAAAAAGTGAGAAGACATGTGAAGATCACAACAAACACATGGACATGGAGCTCAACTAAAAGGTAAGAGGAAAAAAGTATCCCTTTTGGCAGATAGATAGTACTGACATCTGTGATATAACACATCCATCAAAAGAAGCCTAGATTTGTACACATCAGTTACCAAGATCATCTTTTTACTTTTGTAAAAAGTAAAAAAGATCATCTTGGTAAAAAATGGATCTTTACTTCATTTTACCACAACTCATTTTTGGCAAAACTTGACAAATTACTAGATCTGACATATCAAAAATTGATGTAGCCCCACAACCAGAAATCACAAGGAGGGGGGGTGTTCAAAAACCTTGTAACTGATTCTTATCTAACACCAGAGAACTGAAGAAACCATAAGATTCATTTCATATGTTAGATTTATGAAATTCAACTAAAACAATCTACAACAGAAAAATCCAATCTTGAAACAAAAACATCAATTTTTATACATAAACTCAAGGCAAAAAAACAACAGAGGAAGCAATTTAGTAAAACCAAGATAAAAAATGAAGTCAAATAAAAGAAAAATCCAATCTTGAAACAAAAGCTCCAATTTTTACACTGAAAAACACAACAGAGAAAGATATTCAGTAAAACCAAGATCAAAAATGAAGTCAAATAACAGAAAAATCCAATCTTGAAACAAAAGCTCCAATTTTTACACTTGTACACAAGGCAAAAACACAACACAGAAAGCTATTCAAGCAAAACCAAGATCAAAATCATGTCAAATAATAGAAAAAATCCAATCTTTATACTGAAAAACAAGGCATAAACACAACAAACAAATCTATCCACTAAAACCAAGATCAACAAATCATAAAATTCAAAATGTATCTACATCAAAACCCAATAAAAAAACTAATCTTTACAAAGTTAAAAGGCAAGAAAAAGAAGAATACCTCAAAGGGGTTTCTTCTTTTTGGTTCCAAAACTTTGTCCAACAATTGACCTTTCAGAATATTGAAGGTAGAGACAGAGAGAGAAAAAGAGAGAACAAAGGAATAGTTTTTTTATTACAAGAGATATAAATACTATTTGTTGTGTGGGTTGTGGCGGTGGTGTTATAATATTTAGGGAAAAGAGTCAAAATCTTTTCTTTGTTAAAAGCCAAACCAAAATATGGAACTTATTTCCTTTTCTTCTTTTTTGTTCTTTTGCTTTCATGGATTTTCTTTATTTGAAAATGAAGATTATGGTATATATTATAGATATGATCAAGTGATAAATATGTTTAATTAGGGATAAAAATTTTTTAGATGGAAATTTTTTGAAAATAGTCTCTCTATTTCTATGAGGTAGTGGTAAGATTTACGTATGGTTTACCCTCTCGAGACGTCACTTGTGAAATTTTCACTGAATATGTTGTTATTGAATTTGAAATGTGATAATAAGGTGTCTTTTGTGATGAAGGATCACAAATACTTACTTATAATAGAAATAATCTTTTAATGTCTGAGATAAGAATATCTAGAAATATTTTATACGATTGAGTATAGTATTTTGCAAGGTTTTAATGTACTTTTGACACATGTCAACGAAAAAAATTTTAGAAGTCGTGTCAAAGACAGTATGTAAAGATGTTTTTTTCAATACGAGATTCAAGGATTTTTCTTGTCCAGAATATAGTTTGAGCTATTGAAAATCGATGAATTTCTCATGTTATTTCTAGCGGTTCAATATCGAGAAAAAATGACGAAGAAGATGAAGCAGACAGAAGAAAAGGTAAATAAAACTAATACGTGTAGTATTTTGCTATGTTTTTGACACGTATTATTATTTCGGGAAAAACTTTAACGGTCGCGTCAAAAATAGTTAATTGATCGTAAGAATATCTTTAAGTAATTTATTTGATCATAAAACACTATTTATTGATATATGAGACCTAAAAGAAATTCTTACGAAAATACAATTTGAACGTTTGAGAAGAGAGAATGTTACACCCTGAAAATTACTAAAATACCCCTAGACAAAAGATTACTCATGTAATGCATCATTCCAAATTTTTTTGGCAAATTCGAGGCTGGAATATCGATTAGAGCGAAAAAATTATAAGGAGGAAAGTGGTAAATAACAACATACCCAGTGGAATTCCACAAGTGGGCATGTGGGAGGAGGAAAGTGGTCTCGGTTGAATTTTAGGTCAATCAGATCAAAAGATGATTTTTTTCAGAGAAAAGTTGCACAACCAGAAGATTATGCGACAGGCCAGCATCGCGAACCTGCTCCGTCATAATTGATTTTTGCATTTTATTATTCATAAAACGCGTTAGACAAGTGTGGTTTAAATAAATATGTATAAAACACACTCAATGAGTGCGATATATGCCTTATTTTATAGAAATACATATTCTGAACGCGTTTTATGTTTTTCGTAAAAAAAAAAACTAAAATAGAACAAGTCCGCAGGTACTTGACGTTCAGTTTTAAAATTAAGGGCGTACTAGTCATTTTTCCCATCTATTTTAGACCAAAATCTCGTCGTTTTGTGGTCGTTTTTGCCCTAAAATTAGTAATCTACGCTCATTCTCTTTTATTTCAAGTAATTCATTCAGAGCAATTAGGGAGAAAAGGAAAAGAGTTAGATCTTGAGAAAATCTCTCAAATTCTTCAAGAAAATTCGCGCCCAAGTATGTAAGGCTGCTCAAAAATTATTTTACGTTCGTTTTCTCACTAACGAACTATTAGTTTCTGCCCAAACTGAACTATGGGTTGAGTTCAAATCTTCTTCTCTTATTTTGAGTAAATTCCTTAAGTTAATATGCTCATTTTATCTATTTAAAGTGAATTACTGTAATTCATTACTCTATTGTCAAGCTTAGCTTTGAATGTCAAGACATCATGTTCATATATCTATGACTCTAAAAGAATTCATGAAAAGTATCCAATCCAAAGTATGATTTGGTTTCAAGACATATCACAACATGAGTTATACAAGTAGTCTATTTACGTATTTGCTTTTGAGCATGGGATGTTTATTTTGAAAAGAGTAGTCCAATCAATTAAAGATTTTGCATAACTACTCATTATGCATAAATTACAAAGTTTGAGGAAAACTTGATAGTTCTTAGTATATTATTTTATCAGTAGAGAGCATGACTACTTTCTTTTTAAAGAAAGCATTACCAGTTATGAGAAAGTGTTATCACTTTTAAGAAAGAAAAGTCAGTTTAGGAAAAATATGTTGAGTCAAGGCTTCAAGTATCATATATTTCAGTTTTTCCCCTAAAGTGGGATACTTATATAGTTATGAGTATATAAATATAGTTTGGGAGCAATATTGAGCAAAGAAATGGGAAAGAGTAATAATAACTAGAACTTATAAACTACATACGATAGGATCATACCAATATTGTACGACTCCTCATATGCCATTGAGATGGCCCAGTTTAGATGGATCCATAAGTTCAGCTTCGTCCCTTATCCTAGCAAGGTATTGGGTGACTCTGGCAATATGGGCAAGACGTTGTATCATCATTATGCTCATACTAATGATTGTCAGTTAGAGAAACTCTCCAAGTTAAAGTATATATTATATTCAGACACAGACTGAGTTACACTTATTTATACATTAAATCAGATATTTTATAATATTACATTGCTTATATTATTCAGTTATTTTCTATATTAAGCATGTGGTTTGAGCATTATATTCCGAATTTCTTGTTTTGACTATTTTACATACTCGTACATTTCACGTACTGATGTCCTTTGGACCTGCCTCATTTTACAATACAAACACAGGCAACAGAGCTCCTCAGTCGGTGTATTATCAGACGATCCAGCATTCCTACTATTCAGTGGTGAGACCTTTTTGTAGTCAAAGGCTCTTTATTGTTATTCCTTTTAGTTCTAGTTATTTTCTATTAGTTTGAGGTAGCCATGACATGTGCGACACCTATCCTCTAGTCATGACTTGTAGAGGCTTCAGATTTATTGAGGTATCTTTTTCTTCAAACTGTTAACTTTTTAGTTGGTTTGCTTACTATGATTTCAGACGCTAATATAGCAATTGTGTTTAATTCTAGCCTATTCTTATTGTTTAATTCTTTTGTTGAGTTAAGTATCCAGACCGGGTGGTTTGTATAGGGCAAGAAATGATTTTTAAGTGTTGGCATCGTATAGACTCTAAGCGTGACAAAGAATCTATTAAAGAATTAATATTTTGGGACAAACTTCAATGATCACGTCAAAAATAATTATTTTATCATAAAATATTTCTTCTTTATACGTTATATTCAAACACAATTTCTTATTGATAATGTAACAATCTTTGAGAGGGAAGGATCTCTGAAAGGACATGTATTTATCATAAGGATATGTGCTAGGTATTTCATATACTAAGTGTGTTTGGTACAAAGGAAAATCTTTTTTTAAAAAATACTTTTTAATTTTTTTTCTCAGATTCTATTTGTGAAATTTCATTGAATATATTATTGTACTTTTAATTTTTTTTATGTTTGATTGATTTAAATATTTAAAAAAAAAAATTAAATTAACTTACTTTTCTCAGATTTAAAAAAAATGACTTTTGAGTACACCCTCCTAAAATTTAGAAGGACATTAAAGATCACACATATTTTATGAAAAAAAAAGTATTTTTTTTAACACATACTCCAATTGATTATGAAAAAACAAAAAATTATGTCCAAGAAAAAATCTATGTGAATATCTTTATATAGTTATGTGTAGTATTTGTAAGTTTTTAATGTATTAATTTAACACCTTTTAGCATTTCAATAAAAAATTTAGGAACTTCAAGTTGAAAGTGTAGAATATTTATCATTTGAACAACTCTCTCGTGAGACGAGATCCAAGATTTTTCCTTATTGAGAATGTAGTTTAAAATGCATTTTTTTCATAAGGATGTATGTATATATTTCATATAGTTACTTCTAGTACTTTTGTTAAGTTTTAATAGTGAATTTTGAATAACAAATCACATGTATTGATCATGAAATTTTTTTTTTTAGTTTCTAAGATAAGGATATATACAAATATTTTATATTATTATGTATAATATTTTGTTAAATTGAAGTGTATTTATATATATTAGTATTTTGAGAAAAATTTAAGAATCAAAATTGATAGTAAAATAATTTTATTGATGAACGACATTTAAAAAAATATTCCACACAATATCCAAAATATGTTCCACATCATCAATTTTGGTAATTTGTTAAATTTTAGTGTATTGACAACGTGTATAAAGTAGGGATTAGGGAGACTTAAGAAAATAAATAATGGACTGTAAAAATAGTTCTAGAAATGTACAAATAATTTATAAGATTACATTTAGTATTTTACTAAATTTTAATGTATTTCAACATGTATTAATATTTTGAAAAAATTTCAAGAATTACACCAAAAATAGTATAACAATCTTTTATAGTAAATGAGATAATAATATAGTTACGTTTCATATTTTGCTTAGTTATAGTGCATATTTACCAAATATCTAATACTTAAATTATATAGGAACATAAAAGTGAAATAATAAATCTTGCAAGATATAAGGAATAAATTTTTCAACTATGTCCTATGGGAACTCATTAATTAATAATAACATTAATTTAAGAGGAAAAAAAAAGAAATAAAGAGGTAGATACATTTGATGAGTATAATTAATAAAGAAGTTAGTGTTATGAAATAGGAAAATTAAGTGATATAATAGTGACGTCAATGATTACATCTTTTTATCTTTTATGTGATATTGATTTTTTTAAGTTTATTTGAGAAATTTCACTGAAAATATTGTTATTATTATATTTGGTATCTAACTTTCATAGCAATGCTTGATTAATCCAAAACGCTATTTGAAAGAAAAAAGATTCATAATGAACACTTTAATTCCAAAATCACTAATTAACAATATGTCATTTTAAGTTAAAATAAATTAAATTAATTCAAATATTATTATTCTAAGAAAACCCAATACATTAATATAATTAATATATAATTTTTTTAATAAGTATGCCAAAATCTTAAACGATAAATATAAGATCTTAGAGAGAGAGAGAGAATTAGTTGACTATAATGAATTAATTCACGTTTTTTCTCAATTTTATAATGGTGTTGACATGACATAAACATTAAAAATGAAATAAAAAAGAATTAAAATTTGATATTTAAAATTAGTTATACAAATATATATATGTGGATATAACTATTCTAATTGAAAATTTTAGTAAATATAAATAACCAATTCTTTTTTAGTGTAACACACTCCTTAAAAAAAAAAAAATTAATGACATCAATTAAAGAATAATGTAAATATTACCATCTCGTTTCTTTCCAAAGAAGAAGTTAAATAGTGTTCGTGAAAAAAAATATTCAAGCGAGGGATCATTTTAGTAAAAAATTAGATTAGTTAGTTCTATTTCTCAATAAGGCAGGGAAAAGATATAACTCAGCGGTGAATATCACTTTAATATGATGGAAGTCATCCGTTTGAGCCTGATTTAACGATACATCCTTATACTTTTTTTAAAAAAAATATTTTGAATCATAAAAAAATGTCAAAAGTTAATTTATTTTAAGTGAGAAAAATATCATAAAATTAAGAAATAATATAATTTGAGGTATACAAGTGGGAATGCATTGAAGTGTTGAATGTGGGGATAGACAAAGGGACATAACATTTTGTAGTTTTCTTATGATCTTGACACTATTTTTGGAATTTATCTTTTGGGTAGTTGTTCTTTGGAGTCCTTATTTTTGGGTATTTGGTCTATTTGGATAAGCTTCATCTATATATTATTTTTTTAAAAATATTTAGGGTTAATTACCTTAGATATAATTTGATTATATTTTAAAATTAAATATTTATATTCATTATACTATGAAAATATTATAGTATAAGTATG
>JAABOM020000001.1:3518795-3543370 GCA_011800125.2 Solanum clarkiae
ATTCTTGGACTTGATGAGTTACGATGATGTTTTGCAAATCGACATGACTCACATTCCAATGTAGACATATTCTGAAATTGAGAATATAACTTCTTTAATACAGGTAAAGAAGGATGTCCCAATCGGCAATGTGCTTGAAATGGAGAAAAACACTAGAGCAAACAATAAATCGAGGTTCCCATTCATCAAGGATATAAAGATCGTCAGATACATGTCCTTTACCAATAACCTGATTTGTCTTGAGATCACGAAACAGACAATAGTCAGGAAAGAACGAAATGTAACAATTAAGATCTCTGATCACTTTGCTAACAGAAATCAAATTAAAGGCTAACTTTGGCAAACTCAATACAAATGACAGGGTAATAGAGGATGTTGGTTTCATAGTTCCGAATGCAACAATGCTACAAGTTGATCCATCAGCTACAGTAAAAGGAGAGGGTGCTTTGTGTGACTGAAAGCTAGAAAACATATTAGGATTAGCTGTCATGTGATTTGTTACACCTGAATCAATCACCCATTTATTTGAAGACGTCATAAGGCATGTTTTATCTGACTCCATAAAAGCATTAACGGTAATGGGTTCCTTCAATGATTTCTGATGAGAGGTTTTAGCAAATTCTTTTGCTGAAACCATATTCCCAAACTCACAAATAGAACATTCCTGAGAAAATCAAAATATCCCAAAATAGTGTTCAGGAATACCCAGTAGTTCACAGAGTAACAAGAAACTAAAAGATGAATAGCCAAAGGTTCTGGACAGAGAACCAATTTAGCTTCAGAAAGGGGATTTGAACCAGCAACAGCGAAATCGGAGAATTTCAAAATAATGAAGTCGTCGGAAAGCCAGGCCAAAGTGGAATCTGAATTCCAGTTATCGAAGAAAAAAAAAAGTAGAGATAGGCTCAAAATATCTAGCAACTACGTTAATTTCCAAAAAGGAACTGACTCGAAAGAGATTGTATTGTGAACAACCACCTAGAAAGAGAGAACTTGACCTTTGAGATAGAAACTGACCCTAAGGCTGTGAGGGAGATAACTTACCTCAAAAAGGCAGTAATGGTTGATAAGACATGGAGAGAATAACTTGTTTATTATTCAAAGAGAACAATGATATAAATATATGGAGAGGACAAGCTAACTAAGGTAACTAAATAAGCTAACTATGGTAACTAAATATTCAAATCCCTAACAATCAACTATATTATCTATCAAATCTCTATACTATCCATGTACATTACAAATTTTGTAACAGTCATATTCGATGAAGTTTACCCTACCCACGCTGTTGTAGCCACATAATAAATTGACTCTTATTAGTGTTGTCAAAGGCACACTTAAACCTTGAAGCGAGGCTCAAAGCATGTTGAGCGCTTCGTGTTGCTTGATTTGCGCTTCATAGTTCATTGACATCAATCGTCATCAATGCTCTAAGACATCCTTTTTCTTTATTGTTATTTCTTTTTAATTTCTTCGTCCATATATTTGTTGTTCTTGCTTATAATTACTAGTCTTTGACTAAACATATATATATTGTGCTTTTTCTCCATTCAGTCCTATTTTCATTAAAACTCATGCTTTAATTGCCCTTTGCGCTTGAAGCCTCAACGACCTTGAGTTTTTTGCACTTCTTGCTTCTGATACCACTGACTCTTATTGGTCTAGAAACCATCTTATTGCTGTGTTGCTGAACACTCATGCTTTTAGTGTTTTTATAACTCAGTGAAGTGTGGTCCTTGAAAAATGTCTTTACTAGCAGTTAAACTTCATAACATTCTTGTCGAAGCTTGTTTAATTTCTCCTTCTGCTATTGTTCCTGTTTGCAGGCATTCTTCTCCGCTAACGCTGCAGCTCGCACATCCAGAAAATCCTCTCCGAGAGTGACCAACGAGGCTGTGCAGAAGGCTGTAAGTATATTTCGGTGATATCCATCTTATTATAGATTTAGCTCTTTGGAATTATCAACTCATAATCTGCCTTTCATGTTCAGGCTGCTGCTTTGAAGGGGTCTGATCATCGCAGAGCCACAACTGTCAGTACCAGGTTGGAAGTTCAACAGAAGAAGCTGAGTCTTCCTGCTCTTCCAACCACTACCATTGGTTCTTTCCCTCAGACATTGGAGCTTAGGAAAGTTCGCCGAGAATACAAGGCTAACAAGTTAACTATCTACTTGTGCAGTTATTCCTTTTAGCTTGTTGTGGTTTGTGTCTGCATATTAATTTTTTTTCTCCCTCCGACTATTGAAGGATCTCTGAGGAAGATTATGTCAAATATATTACGGAGGAAATCAGCAAAGTAGTCAAACTCCAGGAAGAGCTAGACATTGATGTTCTTGTGCATGGAGAGCCAGAGGTGAGATACATAAGTTACGTTTAATTGTCTTTATGGTTCTGCTAAAGAAACTGAGAACCCTGACATTTCATCATTAAAACGCAGAGAAACGATATGGTTGAGTACTTTGGGGAGCAATTATCTGGTTTTGCTTTTACAGCCAATGGATGGGTTCAATCATATGGATCTCGCTGTGTTAAGCCACCAATAATCTACGGTGATGTCAGTCGCCCAAAACCAATGACTGTCTTCTGGTCTTCACGAGCACAGAGCATGAGCAAGCGCCCAATGAAGGGAATGCTTACAGGACCTGTTACCATTTTGAACTGGTCTTTTGTTAGAGATGACCAGCCGAGGTTCGAACTTTTAAGCTTCGACACAGTATCATATCTTTCTTTCTCTGGCGCACATCTAATTATTGTTCCTTTTAGATACGAGACTTGCTACCAAATAGCTTTGGCTATTAAAAATGAGGTTGAAGATCTTGAGAAGGCTGGCATTAATGTCATTCAGATTGATGAAGCTGCTTTAAGAGAGGGTTTGCCTCTTAGAAAATCCGAGGAAGCTTTCTATTTGAACTGGGCTGTACATTCATTCAGGATTACCAACTGTGGTGTTCAAGACACTACCCAGGTCCGTATTTATTCTAGTTTTCATTCGCCATATCAAATACAACAATACACGTAATGTAAATGTAATCCGACAAGTGGGGTCTAGCCGTCTAGGGAGTGTAAGGTGTACGCGGACCTTGGGAGGTAGAGAGGCTGTTTCCTGACTTCCCGTCATCCAGAAACTAAGTTACTGATGAATCCAGCTATGATCATCTCATAGATGAGGGTTCTGAACAAATTCCTGGAGAACAATTCTAAAGGTTTTCTTCTTTGATGAGATTGATATTATTGATCCTCAGCTCAAGGAAAAGCATTTCAAAGCAGTTCGGAAAAAGAAATAGGAAGCAAAGAAGCTGTGGCAAAAACAAAATAAAGCATGACAAAGTATGCTGAAAAGAATTGAACAATAACTACAACAAAATAATAAGGTAATCAAAATACGAGAAAACAGCAACAGACAGTAACAATAGTTGTAGAACAAGAACCTACGAGAATATATACTTTTGGTCATTCTTTATGTCAAATGAATATAACTGTGTCGAAACCTGTCGAGCTTGTCTACTTCTCCAAAAGTTCCTTCCTACACTAGTTCTATCTTGGATGGTCTATGTATATTCCTACCCAGCTAGCCTCTGGAATTCATGCACCCTTAATTCACAGAAGTAGAAGAAAAAGGATAAGAATTGATAAACTAGAAGAGGTTTAAGGAACATGATGTTTCCCAAGATGTTCGATGTCCAGCAATATTGCAACAGTGGGATCGAAAGATTCATAAACAAGTTCTGATGTGTGGAACTGCTGCTTTGTTCCTAATAGTTGTCCGGTAAAACTAAGAGCTAGGTAGAATTGGGTGGCTTTTGTTTTATTGGGGAGAGTTTTTTTCGTTGTCCCCGGTGCTTTGGTTCAGTGTAGGGGTGTCAAATGGACAGGTCGGGCTGAAATTGGGGAGGTTAAAATGGGTTGCATCAAATATCGGGTTGGGTTTTGACCCGCCCAAATTTATTTTGGGCTCAAATGGGCTAAATTCGGGTTGGTTCATGACCCGCCCAATTTAACCTGCTTAATTTAAGACTAGCATTGAACATACAAAATAAGTGATACATTGGGCTAAAGTGAGAATTTTCTTGGGCTCAGCTCAGAATTATTTTATAATGGGCTAAATTGTATTGGGCTGAAAATTAGCCCAATTCTAAATCATACTGAACCCAACCCATAAAATTATGGGCGGGTTGCTTATGTTTAAGCTTATTGTGCCACCTCTAGTTCAGTGATAATGAGTACAACACATGATGTATGGGTTATGCGCACTTGTAGTTCAAACCTTGTTCTGTACAGAAGTTTGGATTTAAGCGGAGAAGGGTAGAGGGGCGAGTCATTTTCCATCGAGTTTCAAATTGTGCGCCAGCTGGCTCTCAAGGATTTATTGGTTATAGACCCTTATGGTCGAGCCCTTCCGCAGACCCTGCTCGTAGCGGGAGCTTTAGTACACCGGACTTTACTTATACAAAAGGTAGTATTCTTCTTTGTTTACCTACTTCTAATGATCTTTGCCACTTGTGACAGATTCACACCCACATGTGCTATTCAAACTTCAATGACATCATCCATTCAATCATCGACATGGATGCTGACGTGATCACCATTGAGAACTCAAGGTCTGATGAGAAACTTCTTTCTGTGTTCCGCGAGGGAGTGAAGTATGGCGCTGGCATTGGCCCTGGAGTATACGACATCCATTCACCAAGAATTCCATCTAAAGAAGAAATCGCTGACAGAATCAGCAAGATGCTTGCAGTCCTCGATACCAACATCCTCTGGGTCAACCCTGACTGTGGACTCAAGACACGCAAGTATACTGAAGTTAAGCCTGCACTCAGCAACATGGTGGCAGCTGCTAAGCTCCTCCGCGACCAGTTGGCCAGTACAAAATGAGCGTTGAAGGACGATAGTCGATCCAACGTGACGTCCCATTTGAGATTACCATGGCTGTTTTATACTCTTTACTTGCAAAAATTAGGGAGAATACTCTTCTTCAAGAAATAATATGTAGGTTTGCTACATTGGCTCCTTCTTCATCATTGCTTCTTGTATTTATCAAAGTAGGAAATATAAATCTCAATGTGACATTCCATTTTGATTGTGTCTTCCCAATGTTCGACACACCTCATCTTCATCCCAATCATCATTCGTATAGCCCTCATCGCCACCATCCCACACCCCTCTTGTCCACCACCCATAGTATTTGCTTGCTTATTGAATTTGAACCCAAGAAAATAAGTAAGAAATTACACCCAGGGAAGTGATCTAATGGTCAATGAGGCAGATTAAGAACAATGTGGTCATTTGTCCAAATTTCAGTAGAGGCAAAAATAACAGGTGATTCCTATTGGTCCTAATCTTTATGGATGAAGTTTTTCGATACTTGTCATTGGTGAAAGATGGCGACTATCCCATGAAACTAATTGAGTTGCGTACAAATTGATTTAGACACTATGATTTCAAAAATAAAATAAATTAAGTAAAAAATTTACTTATTTTTTTAAAAAATATTTTCCAAAAAAACATTTGAATTTACATCCTATCAAACACACCCTAATTGTGAAAGTGATTAAATGAATAACTAAACCATACTTTCAACAAACTATATAGCCTACATAAATCCATTATTTTTCATTTGTTCTCTTTTTGGTTAAAGTCTATATGGATTTTTTTTTAAAAAAAAATAATTCCTCTGAGATAATTTTTTTTTGATATTATTTTTTGTGTATTATGTTTTTTCTGAACACATTTTAGTTAACGAGTCTTGGGAATGTTTGTTGTACGTTTATTTCAAAATACTTTATATAAATTTTGTAATGCAATTAGTATTTTATTCCCTTCAAATTTATTGATATTTACTAAAAAAGAGTTCATCATTTTTACGATAAAAAGTGTATATATCTTCCTAATAAAAAGAATACATTCTTAATTATAAAATTGTCTAAAAGGGCATAAAATAAAAATAAATAACTATTATACAAATACAATATTCAAATAAAGATACTAAAATACTATATGTAAGGGTAATGTATAAAAAGCAACAAACCTATGTAAATTCTCAATAATAATAACAAAACATAGCTTGTGCAATAAACATTGAACAAAACAAATTAAATGAGACGAGAATAGAACATAGAGATTTCCTCATATATAATTTTCAACAGTTCCAAGTGTACATAATATGGTGTCAAATGTCATTATTTATAAGACAAAATTGTGAAACACAAGGAATTGTCGTGAATATGACATTAATCTTTTCGTAGTGAGACTATTCATTCCCTCAAGAATCTACAAAATTTTGAAAACTCTCAATTTAGAAAAGGGCTAAATTTTGTATGCTCTTAATCGTTGTAAGCGTTTATAAAATACAGTAAAAAAAAATGAGAAGTCATTATCAATGGAATCTCAAAAGACGAAAACGGAAGTGGATGAACCTTAAAAAAAGGTGTATACGTTTAACTTGCATTAGTACTAATAGTAATATCATGCATTAACTATTTAACTATTTGTAGATGAACAATTCTTCCGTTAATTATTTGATTCAATACAATTGATGAGATTATATTTAACACAAAACTTTGTTATTAATTCCAAATACTCCATATTCTTTATATTTATATTATTGAATATTTAATTAATTAAATGATCTATAATATTTTAATTTAGTGTACTGATAAAATGATAATTCAACTTTGGACTTGAACCTTCCCCATGTGTTACTCGCCATGTCAGCATATCATCATAATGATGGAAATTCACTTCGCCTACGTGGCAAATGACTTGTCATTATCTGGTCCATGAAATTATTTATATTTGCTGAGTAATTAATTTCACAGTTTTATTACTTTGTAACAAATGGTACATTCACAATATCAGCTTTGTAACAGAACTTTTTTGTTCCTCCTTTCTAAAAGTACTAAAACATGCAGAAAATTATGGGAATTGGGGTGGGGTGGGGGTTCGGTGGTGGGGGGTTTCAAGATTCTCAATACTAAATGCATGAACCATAGTGTGTGTTTGGGGTGGGGGTAGGGGGCATAGGTATTAGGGGGTTTCATCTGAACCCCTTTGGTGAAAAATTATACTATATTTTCATATGGTAAAAATATATGTCGAACCCCTTTCGATTAGTTCGTATATCTGCTTATTTGAAACCCGCTATAGAAAATCTTGGCTCCGCCACCTAGGGGTTTTAAAATTTTGAACCCCTTATAGAAAATCCTGACTCTGCCACTGGCGTGTGTGTGGGGGAGTGGGGCATCTATGTATGTGTTTATATACCTATACAAATGGAAGTTGAAGCAAAAAAGACAGACAAACTTAGAAGCAAAGGAAAAAGAAAGTATGTTTAAGTCTAAGCTTCAAGAATTGTGTCAAAACAAGAAATGGAGACTTCCAGTATATTGTTGTATGAGAGATGGAGCAGATCACAATCCACAATTTAAAGCTTCTGTTGTTGTCAATGGCATCAATTTCGACTCTCCGCCTTCGTGCAAATCATCAAAAGAAGCACATAATGAAGCTGCTAAGATTGCTTTCCTTCACTTTACTAGTGGTATATATATGATGAAATATATCTCTTAAAAGATCATGTTTTGAAGTCTTCGTTTTGATTTATATCGATGCTCATATTGATTTAAACTCTCCAAAAATACTATCGCACTAGTGTTGGATTCGCACCAGTCTTATGTTTTCTTTTTCGCTTTCTTTATAGAGATGATGTGCACTTGTTTTACCTTATTGTATTGCTTCACGAAAACAATGATGTGTTAAACTTAACTAAACAATATTCGTGCACGTCCTCTTGAAATGAATTTTTATCATAACATGTTTTTCTCTGTATTATTTAGGTGGTTCACTTCCAACTACAGAAGATCGCGGACTAACAAAAGTCGAGCCAAGTCTGCAGGATAAAAGTATTTCTGAGATCAAGAAAGGTGAAATGTTTAACACGATCTTTCCGTTACATCTTATTACATTTCGATTTTTTGAGATTTTGATGTCATTACCATTGCGACTGATGCTTACTTATCAATGAATCCTTCATTTTTTTTTTGAGATTTTGATGTCATTACTGCAAAATTCTGCTTCTCCTTGAATGTCTAAATTACGTTGTTTTTGTTACAGAAGATTCCGACTATCAGTACAAGATGAAGCTGCAGATGTATGCAAAAAGGAAAAACCTTGGCGTTCCTGTGTACCGCAACAAAAGGTTGAGTTCAGCTCAAGATTTTTATTTCGAGGCAACTGTGACAGTGGCTGGTGAATTGTTCAAAAGTCCCGGAACATACAAGACTGCAGAGGAAGCTGAAGAATCTGTTGCACAGTTTGCATTACTGAAACTCGTAACCGTTGCCTTAGAAAAGGTATAGCCCCTTATCCATTCGAGTTTGTGTCCTAAAAAGCCATCCACCAAACTGATTAAACTAAAAATAGCCGGTGAACGTATAATATGTGTATGATGTCTATGTATACCGGCTAGGAAAACTAAACAGTAAATCTGTCTGGCAGAATTTGTGTGAAGATCCCTTTTCGTTTTGGCAATTGGCACGAAAACTGAAAGATGATAGTGTCATTCATGCGCCACTCTTATGATCTTTCTCTTTTGTTCTTTTATTATCTTTGTCACAGAGTAATACCACCAGTTACAAGAGTTTCCTGCTAGAACTGGCACATCAAAGAGATATTAGCTTGCCCAAATATAAAACAATCAGTGTCGGTGAGTCTCACAATTTAACGTTCTTCTCAAGTGTGGAAATTAAAGAAGAAATCTTTCACGGTGACGGTGCAAAGTCCAAGAAACAGGCAGAAGAAAATGCTGCTAAGGATTCTTATATAACTTTAACAAAATGTAAGTATTCTTCTGCTACCTTCTTTGTACATGAGACGATCGGACATTAAGGGAAGGGAAGGTTATGGATATATACCTTTCAGCCAACTAGTTTACCTCCGTTCAGTCTACTAGCTATTTGTCTTGAGATCAACTTAACAATGACATTTTACTGTTCTACCTTATCAGGCAGACCCGTTCGTTTTGGTGATCTTTCACCTGTTTCCTCAGACTCGGAAGATGAAACTGTCAAAACTGAACCTATGAAGGATTCACTGTCCATTTCCATTGATCAAGAAGAATTCAGTGGTTTGTCTCACAGTTTTCACTTGTACTCGTTTCGACTAATGTAAATTGTCTTATTATTACTTGTTCTGATGCAACTAACTATTCATGCCTTTGACAGATGAAGAAGAGATCATTTACTCTAAACCTACATCTCCAAAGTCCATAGGCGATGAAAAGGTCAATGCATCTTCACTTTCTCAGCGCGTCCAAGAGCTCAATGTAAACGAGAAATCCCCTTCTTTGCCTAGCAAAACTACACCATCAAAATCTCTTACTGTCTCGGATGCAAATACTAGTGCGAGGAGGACTGCAGAAACCAAAAGTTACCTCCTTTCCAACAGGTTCAGAATTTACACATCCATTCCGGACGAGGTCCTCCCCGAGGGTACTATTGTCCTTCCTATTGCTGAAGATAAGTGGAGTGTCGTGAGCTTGGAATTCCTCAATGAGAAGTGTGGCTAATTAAGTACTATTACAGTAGAAAAATGTTAGTTACGTTTATCGTCCTCTTATACATAGAGGCTAAACTGAATCAAGGTGATTATAGCTACTATCTATTTAAAAAACTTGTATTGAGTGTTTTATTTTCTGAAACATTGAAGAGTGTGTGGAGATTAAATGGTACTATTCTCAACTTATCGTGGTATTTTTTTCTTTTTCCTCGCCCTTGAGATGTCGTCTATATTCTGTTTTAGTTGTGGTTGCTGTTTTCTGCAGGATTAGATGTTCATGACTAGTTATCTATTCTTTCTACAGTCGTACCAGTATCACTCTATAACATGATCCAACGAAAAAGAGTTAATGGTCAAAGGAACAGTCACTTTTCCGCTAGTTTCACATCCCAACTATCCGTTGTTCTTTGAATTATCATCATCGTTTAGGTAGGAAAGGGAGCAACTGATAGTTGAGGTGTGTGTTAATACATCGATGGCAATAGTACAGGTCGGGAAAGGGAAGAACAGAAAGTTTGGGTGTGGAACTCGCGAAAAGGCATATTTTTGACGAGTATCTCAACGAAAAATGACAATCAGTAAATAAATTGTTAAGTAGCTGCTCGACCGTGCAAGTAAAGGCGAGTGCAGCCTAGACCTTAAGTGAACACACATGAAATGCAGATCATTTCACTTCATTAGCACTTATTATTTATTCAAATGATGATTTTATGATTCACAACAAATTGATTAAGTACAGTCTAGAAATGAAATTTAATGGGATCGTTCGTTAGCAATATAGAGGCTGATACCAAGAACCAACAGACCAGCAAGAGTCATTTTCATCATATTCCTCGGATTCTTCAGGCTTGCAGCCAAACAACTGGCATATCCGATCGTTTCATCATCCGTCTCATCATCAGTCGATTCACTTTCGGATTCAGTGGAGGAACTACTACTTGAACTACTCTCATCTGATGGTAATTTTTTTTCTGCAAGACTTTTATCTTCTTTTTGCTCGCGTATTTCAGGAGTAGTCTTCTTTGGTTCTTCTTTAGCAGGGGTATCAATATCAGCGTTGTCCTGTTTATGAAATTCGTCTCGTAAAGTGGTCTTCTGTCTTTTAGCTGCAGGGGGATTTTCAGCTAATGTGGATGACATTTCCTTATCCTTTTTCACTGATGAAGTTATCAGCTTTGGCTGTCTAACATGAAGGATTCCGTTTTCAAACTTCGCACTGATTTTGGTTCTGTCACAGTTTTCCGCAATGGGAAATTCCTTCTGAAACCTCTGCCATTTGTTCGGACCAATTGGCCGTTGTCCGCTGATCTTCAGAGTTCCTGTGCTGGTAAGTACAACCCTCAGCTGTTCCCTCTTGAAACCTGTTCATTCTCAATGTTTATTAGTCTGTAATTGTTTAAGAGCAGGCGGGAATACGTTACTGTCTCCTTATATGGTTTTGGACAATCTTAATTTTACGAGTTAGGCTCAACGTCCATTTTTCTTTAAAATAATCATATTTGAAATCAAGATAGAATATAATCTTTAAGCTAAGGTTAACCACGAAATTTTGGTTGGAGACAAATCTAAAATTTAGAGTCAATGGATTATGTTCGTTATATATGTGCACGTTTTTTCTCACACAAAAGATTCTACTAAATCTAAGTCTGGTCTAGATCCATCACCAATGGGAGGAGGCAGCGGTGGCTGAGCTAGGATTTTCATTAAGAATGTTCAAGATATGAAAAAGTAAAACGTGTAAGGGGGTTCAACATCTAACATATATACATAAAAAAAAATGTTAACCATATATAAACAGCAGTGACAGAACCAGGATTTTCATTAAGGAGGTTCAAAATATGAAAAAGTAAAACGTTGAAGGAGTTTCAACATCTACTATATATGCATAAAAAGATAATGTTAACCATATATAAACAGCAGCGGCATAGCCAGGATTTTCATTAAGGAGGTTCAACATCTACTATATATACATAAAAAGATAATGTTTACCATATATAAAAACAGCTAATATAATATATATACATAAATAGATAATGTTAACCATATATAAACAACAGCGGCAGAGCTAAGATTTTCATTTAGGAGGTTCAAAATATGAAGAAATAAAACGTGGGTGGGGGTTTAACATCTAACATATATACATAAAAGGATAATGTTAATCATACATAAACAACTGTGGTAGAGCCAGGATTTTCATTAAGGAGGTTCAAAATATGAAGCAGTAAAACGTGGAAGGGTGTTCAGCATCTACTGTAGAAGATAATGTTAACCACATATATACAGTATAATTTTCGCTGACTAGCTCCCCCCTTGAGAGGAGGAGGAAAACAGACAATCAATGACAAGAATGACTAAAATAAAATCACCTTTAAGATTAAGGTGAATTGTGTCAATGTGTTCTTCTTTATCAAGCTTTGATGATGGCACAAAATCTTCATATACTTGAGTTGGTGCAGCTCCCTTTGAACTCATATTCTGTATTTCTCTTCTTTCTTTTGTTAATTTGTAATCTTTTGTTTAAAGTTTTAATTTCTTCTTGTTGATGGAAATGATTTATTGTAATCTATATATATATACACTTAGAAATATTCATAAGAGAACTTTCTTGAGATACTTTTTCTGTTTTCTTTCAAGATACATATTCCTTAACTAGTTTTAATTACTTTGTTTACAAACCTTTTGCCTAAGCTACAGAGTTTTCTTGTACATGAAAAAAACTCCTAAATAGGGAACCTGAAAGTTAAGGTAGGCTCAAAATTTTTGAAGAATTTCTAATTGGGCAATTTACACCGAAAGATACTTCACTTAAAATAATTACAAAAAAATTAGCGCGCGTTGTATAGGCGTGTATAGTCAGTGGATTTAGGTATCATAATGTATATTTAGTGTATAGCTCATGTATAAGTAATATACATTTGTATAGTAGTGTCTACTTTTTATAACTTTTGACAAATTATATTGTATAATCATGTATGGTTTCACTGATTTGGGGCTATTTTTTTAGATAAATAAAACATGTGCTACTTTTTTTTTTAAACTTTTTACTTTTTTTTTTTTTGTATTATATGTAATTTCCCCTTTCTAATTGGGGATATGGAAAGTATATAGTACAAAAGAAGGGAGAAAATACCCCTTTTTTCAATTAAGGATATTTTGAAATGAACTTTTAGCACTAACAATTATCAGCATTGCATATGTAAAATCAATTGCTTCTTATTGTGTTGGTTTTTTAACAAAGAAACTAAGAAAATAACAGAACTTTGAGTGAAAAAATACAAGTATTGTCAAAAGGGATACATTTTATTAATAATTCACAAACATGCATATATTTATAGCTATAACTTCTAATTAGAAAATAGAAAAATATGCTATTAAACTTATCAAAAGAAAAATTCAAATAACATAGGACGAAACTAACTTCTAAATTCAAGTCATGCATTACTAACATAATTTTAAAATTCTAAAACTTAGCTACTCATAAATTGAATTTCTGTAAAAGAAATCTTTTAGAGAAAATATGGCTAGTTGTTTTATTTTTGCAATATCCAGAGACATATCTTCAACATATTGTGAGTTGAATATAACTTGACCTCACTTTTCGCCTTCTTGTTATTACCGAAAGCTAGTGAGGAGGTGAGGTGTGAGAGGTTATCTATGGTGGGTCTAAGGAAGGGTAGAGGTAGGTGGGAGATCGTATTCGAGAGAGGTGATTAAACTGAACATGGCACACCTGTAGTTTACCGAGGACATGACCCTAAATAGGAGGATTTGGAGGTAGAAGATTAGGGAAGAATGCTAGTAGGTAGACGAACCCTGTCTAGTTTCCTTCATTATTATTACTACTCTCTTACTATCTTATTCTTCAATTTTATTATTACCTGTTGTATCCTTTGCTTCAATTATCGTATTATTTGTTGTTTCGACTGTTCTTTTCTACATGATTTCTTCACCGATGTATTTAATTTTCTTATTAATTTCGATATGCTTTACTCGAGCCTAGGGTCTATTAGAAACGACCTCTCAACTACCTTCACAAGATATTAGTAAGACCGTGTACACATCACCCTCCCTAGATCCAAATGTCGGATTACATTGAAATGTTGTTTTTAATATGAGATGAAGAACAATATTGCACCTTAGTTAGCAGTTATGATGGTCTTATGATTCATAACAAATTGATTAATTACAATTTTGGCTATAGAAATTAAGACTCTTTATCATTCTTCAGCTTCGTTTGCAGACTTCATCATGTTGGCGATATAGATCCCAATGCCAAGAACTGAAAGAGCAACAAGAGTCATTTTTATCACTTTCCTTGGCTTTGTCGCGTTTGCAGCCAAACAACGTTCATTTCCGATTGTTTCATCATCTGTCGATTCACTGTAAGAACTACTACTTAAACTGCTTTTATCTGAATGAAGTTTACCTTCTATTTGCTTACTCGTTTTAGGACTAGTTTTCGTTGTTTCTACTCTAGCATTGTCCTGTTTACTAAATTCGTCTCGTGAAGTGGTGCTCTGTCTATTAGCTGCAGGGGTATTTTCAGCTAATGTGGCTGCCAATTCGTTATCCTTTGTTATCCGTTTTGGCTGTTTAACTTGAAGAATTCCGTTTTCAAACTTGGCGCTTATTTTGCTTCTGTCACAATTTACTGCAATTGGAAATTCCTTCTGAAAGCTCTGCCACTTGTTCGGCGTCTCAACTGGCCTTTGTCCACTGATCTTCAGAATTCCTGTTTTGGTCAGTTCAACCTTCAGCTCTTCCTTCTTGAAACTTGTCGAAGTTCAATGATATATATCATTAATGACATCAATACATTGTTGAATGTACAATACAATCTTTAAGGTTAACTAAGGATGTTAAGATTATGCTAGGATAGTGAAAAAAAAACATCTCATTTAGTAGTGTAGCAAAAGTTTAGCAAGGGGCTAAGTTGCACGCCTTCAAAGCACGTCACGATTCCTTGTATATTAAACATCTCTTCTGTGTTATGTTGATGTGAGATTTTCTTAGGATGCACATACACCCCCCTTAGGGACTCAGCGAGGAAGAGAAGACATCGGTAGGTTTATGTGACATCCATGACGGAATGCAGGCTGATGAGAATGGGTCAAATAGAAGGGACTGGCTGACCTTTAAGATCAACAAACAAGTTAAGAGTTCGCTTGTAGACACTGAAATTTTATGGGACTCTTCAAGACGTGTCGGATTACAATTAGGATGTCTTGGAGCCCCTGCGCCCTAACTTATGTCTATATAAAGAATATTATATTCTCTTAAAGAGGCATCTCAAATATCTATAAACTCTTGAGATATTCATAAAGAAATCAAAATATACTAGACTGTTCTTGATAATCAAATACTTCAAGAAGATCCACACAAATTCTTTCAGTGAGATCAAGTCCAAATCATCCTAGTTCGAGAAATACACAACTAATGGTCCTCGAATCTTGGAGAAACATTAGGAGAGAAATATCAAGGTAGGAACAAATTTGTACTACATTGTTTATGAATAAAATTACTGTTTTTTTATATTTTATTTGTGATTGTAATTTATTTTCTATCACATTAAAATTTATCGAAAACGCCGCTACTTGTGTCCTCACTCTGCATCAATTCAATATTACTTCCTCTATCCCAGTTTATGCGATAAAATTTTCACTTTAGTCTGCCCCAAAAGAATGTCACCTTTCTATAGTTGGAAATAATTTAACTTTCAAATTACTTTTCACACAAATGGTCAAGGAGTGTTTTAGACCACAAACCTCAAAACTCTTCCTTTCTTAAATTCTGTCTCAAGTTGAATGATGTCACGTAAATTAAGACGGAGGGGGTAATACTAATATATATAATATAAACTATTCAATGAGAGGGATGACTTAGGAGAAAAGGACCTTGAAGAGTAAGGTGAAGAGTGTCAAAATGTTGTTCCTGAACCAGCTTTGTTGATGGCACAAAATCTTCATATATTTGAGTTGGTGTTGAATCCATTTTTTGTCTCTTTTATTTCTTTTGCTAATGTGTAATCTTTGCTTCAAGGCTTTGTTGGATCTAAGTTTTTAGTGTGTATTTACATTCACTTATAAAAATAAAATAAGAGAACTTTCTTGAATTGCTTTCTTTGTTTTTCTTTTAAGATACATATCCCTTAACTAATTTCCATTACTTTTTGTTTATAAACCTTTTCTTGTACAATAATAGAATAACACTAAGGACACCTAAATAGGAAACCTTAAGTGTAAGAGCAAAGTTTGAGGCTCAAAGGTGTGTTTGTTACGAAGGAAAAATGTTTTCCACGGAAAATATTTTGAGAAATAATGGAAAATAAAGGATTTTTATTATTTATTTTCTAGTTTCTAGTCAATTAAAAGAAAATATTTTTTCAAAAATATTCAGGTATAATATGAGAAAATACTATGATATTGGACTCAAAATAATATAAATAGGAGTTGAATCCAGGGTTGAGATTCGGGTCTTGGGTCAAGGTTGAGAGGCGAGTTTCTAGTCAGGGTCGGGACCAATAATTGGTTTGCGGGTTAAGTCAAATCTTGGTCGGGAGTCAGATCTTAGATCTAGGTTAGTAGTTTGGTTCTAACCCTGACTTGAGATCCGACTCTTGACCCTAGACCTAGGACTCGATATCTGACATCAACCCTAGAATCTCGACCCCAACCCAAGACTCTACTCTCAACATGGGATCTGACTCGAGACTCCAATCCTTGAAGTTCATCAAGGTAAGTTTGGGTCAGCTCATGAAGACATTGTTTCATAACATATACTACCCCTTGATTTTAAACTGTTTGTCTTACTTTCTTTTTAATCTGTTTAGAAAAGAATATTCTTTTTCTTTTTTGACAACTTTTTAATTTTAACTTTCTGCATGACATTTTCAAAACCACAAAATTAAAAGACATTTTCGTATATTCTGCAATTTTAGTTTAAGATTGTAAGATTTAAAGTCTTCTTTACTTTCTTAAACTCTCTATCAAGTTAAAACCAAACAAACAAATTGAAATGCAGGCAACGGCGGATCTAGGTAGGGCAAGAGGGATCATTTGATCCCCATTCGACAGACAACCACATTGTATATACAGCGTTGGAACCATTATCTATGTAATAAACAATAGATGTTGAATCTCATTGACTTCTATTTATGCATAACCAATTCATCATTTTCTTTTTATAATAAGGGGAACCCGCAGCCGTTACCATTTGGGTGTGCATAGGGTAAACCCCCAATCCTATGCAATAGCTCGCAAATCACATAGGAAAAGTAATCCGCACTAGGCAAGCCTGGTGTGACGAGCTTGACCAGAAGGCAAACTCCTTGCTTTTGCTGGCAAGAGGTTTCGAACTTAAGACCTCCAACAGGAAAGTCTCAAGCCTAAACCACTGGGCTACCCTGAAGGGTAATCAATTCATAATTTCTATGAATCCACTTAACGAAAATCCTAGTTTCGCCACTACAATGAGCGCACAAGTGACACAAACGATCTCACCACATTAACACTAATGTTTTATTCAAATATAAACAAGTAACAAATTGATTCATTACATTTCAATATGAAACTTTATAAACTTCTATATTTGCAATCACAAATGCACATCCTTTTCCCAACTTTGAAATTTGAATTGAAGCAAGATACAAGCTAGACATAATCTCATCATTCTTTAGCTTTCTTGGAAGACCTCATCATCTTGACAGCGCCGCTCACAATACCAAGAACCACCAAAGTAGCCAAGGCAATGTTCATCACATTCCTTCTCACCTTCAACTTTGCTAATAAATCACTAGTACTTGGCTTCGTGGCATCTTTCATCGACTCATCTCGTTGAACAACTTGTGTTTGTCCATGGTGTGTTGGTTGTTCTTGTTTAGGGGAACTCTCAGCATTGTCCTGTTTATTCAATTCATCTAGTTCTGGTTTCTTGTCGTCGTCCTGCTTTGGTTCATTATTGGATGAGGATGGCAATTCATTTTCATTTTTTTGTGATGGAATTATAAGTTTTGGATGTTTAACATAAAGAATTCCATTTAAAAGCTTTGCATTGATTTTACTTTTGTCACAATTTGTTGAAACATGAATGTCCTTCTCAAAGCTTAAGAATTTATTGACTGGCCTTTTTCCACTTATCTTCAAAATTCCTGTTTTGCACAATTGAATCTTTATCTCTTCTTTCTTGAAACCTGTTGAATTTCAATGTTCAATTATTGGATAGTTAGGACTTAGGAGTAATCAAAAGCGAAAAGCGCAAAAAAGTTCTAAGGCCTTTTGGTGATTTGAAGGCAAAGCAAAATTAAAGCGTGGACTTTAGTGAAGAAATAAACAGAAACACAATGCGAGAAACGTAATAACTATATATAAACATGAACATAACAATAAATTTTTTGTAATTAAGCTATCATCAACTTTGCGATTTGGAGTTGATATACATATACAGACTTGATCCAACTAGGAAAAAACAGGTGGGGTAATTTCTTAAAGCCATCTGACATCCCTTTTTGGAATTACAAAATCAGTTTTTGGATATTTCTTTTAATTAAGAAAATTAAATATGAGTTTGTTAATGAAAAGTGGAAAACATGTTGTATTTGTTAGACAACGCGGGTATATATGTATCACTGTAAATGATGGATATATCAACTCTAAATTAAAAACTGAGGGGGTATATGTTTCCCTTTCCCCTAAAAGAAAACAGAAATTAGAGACAGGTAAATTTTGTAGCAAAACATAAAAATTCATTGATTTTTTATTTAGCAATGGATTAATGACAAATCATCATAAAATACTATTTGCTATGAGCAATTTAAAGATGAACTAGCGATGAAAGTCATAACTAATTTATTTATTTATTTTAGTGTTAGTGCACCCTATAGTAAAATGTCATTTAAGCAAAGGCAAAGGGCCAAAATTTGACACCAATGAAGGAAAAAAAAATAGAAATGTAAAGCAAGAAAATGTATGTAATTAATCATATATAAAACACAAAGTATAATTATTTGGATAAAAGAATGAAAAAAATCATCATAACTAATTAATAACAGTGCTGATAGGGGGGAAAATAATTTTTATCCTGTTTAACCAAAAAACCAAAACTACTTCAATTTTCTGGAAAACAACTTCTATTACTAAGCACTTATTTTTTTCTTAATAGTTTGGCCAAACATTCCAACTCCCAAAAATAGTTATTTAAAATCTTTTAAAAAATAAAATAACACTTTTGGTTTTCAAAAAGTTTAAATCAAACATACTAGAGTCTAATTGGATAATACAACTTTAAGGAATAATTGCGATTCTAAACACATCAATCAATTAATTTATAAAAAAATACAATATCGATAAATAAGTCTGATCGAATTGTATATATTGACAATTATGCTCATAAAAAATGAGAAGAGTTGCACCTGGAAGATTAAGGAGAAGGGTATCATAGTCTTTTCCATGAACCACTTCTGATGTTGGCACAAAATCTTCATATATTCTTGAGTTGTTGCAACAATTGTATTTATCTTTGCATTCATTTTCCATGTTTTTTTTTTTTTTAAAAAAATTCTCTTTGAAATATTTTTTTAAAAATAGGAGTTTGTAGGTTAGGTTTTTTTTCCATATATACACCCTTGGGATTCTATTTTCTTTGTTTACTTTGAAATTAAATATTCCATTACACATAGTTCCATGCCTTTCTTTATCTATAAACTTTTGCCAAGAATTGTTTGCTTGTACAAGAAAAAAGAAGAAGAAGAATTCCTAAATAGGAAATCACAATTTGAGGAATTTATGGTTTGACAATATATATACTTCGATAATACTCACTTCATTTAAAAAAGAATGACCTAATTTGATTTGATACAAAGTTTAAAAAAATAAAAAAGACTTTTCAATCTTGTGGTCATAAATTAATGTCAAATATACCAAAATTTCCTGCAATTTGTGATTTTCAACATGTTACGTGAAAAATAGAAATTAAAGTGTTGCCAAAAAAGGAACGGGATCGTTCTTTTTTAAATGGACTAAAAACAAAAGTAGACCATTCTTTTTTAAACAAAAGGAATAACATTTCTCATATGATTCCGCAAAGTGAATTTGGATATTTGTTAGGAAAGAAGTTATTTATGTACTCCCTTCGTCCAACAATACTTGTCCACTTTCTAAAATTAATGGATAATTTACCTATTTCTACCTATTTTACCCTTATTTAATACTACATCATAATTTGCAATTCATTTTTCAATATTTTGAAATACTATAAGTCAAAATTAAACTTTCAAAACATAATAAATGATTAAATATACTAATCCCTGCATTTCAATACTCCAAAAATAAAGTACTCCTACTATGCATTACTCCATTTCCTTTTTTTTCTTTTTTTTTTTTTAAGTTGAAGACTTCTGTTTCTTTTGAAGAAATAAAAAGAAAGAGTAATTAACAAAAAAAGTTTATCTCAAAGAAAATCTTGAAAATTCTATGTCGTGTATTTTCTTAGTAGAGTTAAACATATTTAAAAGAATTATTTTAGAGGGAAATTTAAAAAATTTAAATTTTTTTAAAATTATAATACATGCTTGTACTAACATTTTTGGCTCCATAATTCTTTTAGTTCCATAATAGTTTTCAAATTTATGATGAATACTTGGCTTGGAGTATTCCTTTAGAATTTTTAAAAAGAAAACTTTTGGCTCCATATTTTTTTTCCAGTGGAAAACGTAAAACATGTATTGAATATTGAAGCAATATAGGTGTCTTGTGCACTTATTAATTGTGAAAATTTCAATGAGTTCTTTTGGTTGGCATAAATGATTTAGTTAGATTTAATTTATCCTAATTAATCAAATGATTTATATTAAATAGGGATAATTTGGTAAAATTATCTCCTTTCTTAATTTATTTGCTAAATTAACAAGAGTCAACTAAAGTTGGACGAAGGGAATAAGAAATATTAAAGTGAACATAATTAATATTATGTTTGATAGCTAGCATTTAACTGTGCTATATAAAATTTAACACACTAAATATAAATTTTGATTATCATAAATAATTATAAGTTATTAGTCAAATAATATTTATATAGTTTTTCCAATAATTAAATAATTTTTAAGAGTATAACATGTAATATGTAGGACTCATACTATAAATTTAAATACTTTTACAAATAAAATACTAATACATATTTCTTATCAGCTAATCCTCGTTATTGAAGATTTCTCGATTATCAAAGAAATAATTTAATAGAGGGACACTCTATCAATAGGAGGTCATATCCAAGTGACAAATAATTAAGAGAAGTTTATAGTAGATGCATTAATATAGAGTGATCATTAATAAATTTCTATATTTCTTTATCCTCTTTTATGAATTTTTAAGAAGTTATATAGTTCCTTTAAAGAATTTGTAGGAATCTATTCTATATTTAGCATGTGAGAAAAGTTGGAATAATAATTTTCCATGTGAACTTCATCTGATCTCTCTTCACGCTTTTCTATTGTATTATTTATAATGATTCCGTGTAATTTATGGTCCTTTAGTTATTTATAAAGTTATTTTAAATTTTGAATAAATATTATTTATATTGATTTGTTATGCTAAAAAATGGCTTTTTATTTTTTTTTTAAAAAATTATTCGAAAATTAAAAATCGATTTCAACTTAATTAATTTAAGTGAAACCAATTTTTTGAAATTCGAAAGAAAAACAGAGTCGCCACCTAATTTTAAGGATAATTAGGAAATCAATAAATATTTTAAAAGATCTAACAGAAAAATCTCTTAAAATCTAGAAATTTTTCTCGGGTTCACATTTCCATTTCGAGAAGGTTTTACGCACTCGAAATGTCCGCTAAATGTGGTTATCCGACGATTAGGTGATTTGTCTAACTTTTGACTTGACCTTAAAAAGTTGATTGATTTTGAAATTGACTAATTTCGAAATAGTTTACTAAACTTGAAAATTTAACTAAGTTTAAAAATTTTAACTAAAATGATAAAGTCACATTTCATCTTTCTTTTTTATCTTTTCTAATTTTTTATTATTTTTTTTATGCAAACACTTTTCCCAAAAATAAAATAGAGTTAAATAAAAATAACATAAATTGTTTGACATGTTGGGAAATTTAATTAGATTCAAAGTAATGGCATAATGTTAGCATTCAAATAAACACCAATACACGAACAACTAATGTAAGAAGAGAGTTGAAGTGGGCCTTTGTCCCTCTTTTGTACACACTGTTAGTGAATATCGTAAATCGGCTCCACGGCTCTATAGACTGCTTCTTCAGACTCGACGAAGGAAAGTTGGGCCTCCATGACCCAAGGAAATGCAATGTGGGAGAGTCCAGAATGACTCGCAGCATTGTCCATGCAAAGAAATAAAATTAAGGATTAGTAAGAGACTCAAATTTATCACTACTAACATAAGGGGAGTATACTGACTCTCTTAAAACAAAGCAAGACATCTGACTTAAATTTATGGAAAAAATGTTGTAATTTCAGCAGCAAAGCAGACAACAACTAAAGAGTCAGGAATGATTCATGCTTGAGCCGAGGACATGAAATTGAGACACAAAATTGAACTCTTTACAGATTGAGAAATATAACCGGATTAACAAACTTATATAGATCCTATGACAGCTATAAACAAGAACTGAAACAGTCATACAACATATTAACACTTTCTTGTTAGACCAAAACAAAATAAGAACAGGCCAGCCACTTTATTGTGAATTAAATCATCTTATCCTCAGATATGCTGAAAAGAGACAAATATACCCGACAAACTAGATTCATGAAAAGAAGAGTGTAGATATGAAACCATTCCCTATTTTATTATTGACATATTAGGAACATGATAGCAAACTCATAAGTGACAAAACTTGACCTCTGACTTATGTGAATGGAAGCAAGATTTCCAGGAAGAGGAAAACATAGATAAGATTTCAGACACTCTAACATCTTAGCAGGCAATGATAATGACCACTAGACTGATCAGTATTCTCCAGCAAAACAAGGAAACTCTAGAAGAAAAGCTATTCTCTTATTTAGAGCAACATTATGTAACCTCTCTTGAACAAACCAAGGAATGAATCCAACAAAACGACGACACACCCTAACTTGAAGTTTAACAGTTACCAGGTAGCAAGAAAGGGAAAAACAACCCCCAACAAGAAGTCAAAATAAGAAGAATTAAAATCAGTCCTTAACTACAATAGGCGAACTATATTCACAGAAAGCAGACAGCCAGCATCAAACAAAACTTGACACAATAACCTACTGGAAATAGAACTACAGATAAGCTCAGAGGGGTTTTGGATCCTTAAGCATTCATATAATAAGTTTGTCAAAATTATTTCAACCCAAACCTTAACAGAAAAAGAAAACAACAGACCGAGTGACTCCTAAGACAACTACGTGACTGAAAACAACATTACAATAGCATACTGACAAACTGGGGAAGGATTTAGAACATTTTTTGAGAAAAGTTCTATTAGCAAGAATCACAAAAAAAAAAGAACCTGAACATGCTATAAGCTCTGATTAATTTTGAAACAAACATTTTCATTGGTCTCGAGTAAACTGACTAGCATACCAAATGACAACATCTTAGGATCAGTGAAGAAACAACTAGTAACCGCACTAGGCACAAAGATACTTAGATAGTTCGTTAAATGTAGACATGATGAAAAAGAGGCTGAGATGAGATAGCAAACAATTGTTCCCAGAAAATAACAAACAACAGTTTCCAGAAACCAACTAATTGATTAGAAATAACAGCATGTGATACTAAAAAAGAATATTTTTTCAGTAAAATATCAGTGATGTCAACATAGAGATAAGCAGCAATTTCAAGAAATAACTGATTACTTGTAAGTTCAAATTGCAGTAGGGATCTGTGTGCAGTGCAGTAATACAGATATAAACAAACTACGATGGCTAAAGCTACATTTGATATCAATTCATCGTTCATCAAGAAGACAACTACGTGAATAGAAAAACAGAAAAAGCCGAGTCGCGTGTAAAACGCGACAGGGCAATACAGCAACAACATCAACAAGAAATGCTCAACTACTTGAGGATATTTTGGGGGTAATCTGTCATTCAACTCTTTATTTTCGAACAAACCAACAACAAATATGTTCAAACATCACTATTATCAGCACAAGATCAGACAACACACATATTGTTCAACAGAAAAAGTGAGAAAATCAAATGGAGGTATTACCTTTTGGGGAACAGCGACATGGGACGACGAGATTAAACAATGGATTTTGATACCACAACGAAGTTTGACTCGAATCCTTTCTGAGAACAACGAAAGCAGGGGAATTTTTCTCGGGTTTTTCGGATTATTGATCTGTCAACGGCTATTTCTACTCAGATTTTCGATTCAATCCGCCACCCTAAGCTTTTCTATCTCGGTTTCTCAGATGATTGCGGCCTAGGGTTTTTCGGATTATTGACGGCTGCGTTTGAGATTTCGAACCGCTTTCTATGAGGATTTTTCAGATTTCCATCGCTCTCATTTTTCTTCTTGTCCACGGCTTTTCCCCCAGTTCCCGGTCGACTGTTGTCCCTATCTTCTTCCGTTTCTCTCTTGCTCCACCCCCGCCACTAAAATTGAAGAAGAGGAGATTCAAATAGCTCCCTCTCCATTAATGCAACAGACCAATTTTGAAGAAAAAGAGGGGTACGAGGGGAAGGGGAAAGGTTTTTTGGGAAAAAGGGGAAGCATGCAGGGGATTGAAGATGAAGGAGACGGGAAAGGGTCTGGGGAAGGGGCAAACGTGCATGGGAAATGAGAAGGGAGTTGGGGAATTTGGTCTGAAGGGGAAAAGAGAAATTGGGGGCGCGTGGCCCCCACACGCTGGACCCTCTTTTTTTTTTTTAATAATAATTGTCCCAAAAAATTATTTAAAAAATAAAGCTCGATGACTAATTTGACACCGTGGAGGGTAAAAATTGGGTGTCAACATGATTAATTTTTTGTTTAATGATTAAATAATTTTAAAATTTTAAATTAAAATAAATTATAAT
>JAABOM020000001.1:3566619-3585128 GCA_011800125.2 Solanum clarkiae
TTGCTATTTTTATATTTTGTATTTTTAGATTTATTCTTTATTTCTACTTTTTTTAATTTTAATATCGACGTTTGTTTATTAATTTTCAAAAAAAAAAATTCTTAAGAATTAAAAGACAACTTTTTTTAAAAATAATATTTTTAAGAGTTTCTTCCGTATCTCTTTTTTAAAAATGACCAAGGAAAGTGCGCCGATTTTTCTTTTCAAATAATTAATTAAATTAAATAACATCATATGTTTTATTTTTTCTTACATTCAAGCTTTGTATATTTACCTCACAAAGCTTCATGGATAAAAAAAATATGAACTAGTGTTTGAGTTAAATCCACAAAGCTTGGATGTGGAAAAAATGGAAATATCTAATGTTATTTAGTTTAATTAATTAGTTAAAAAAGAAAAAGTTTGTATATAAAAAAATTATTTTATTCTTTAAAAAAAATAAAGAATAAATATAAAAACAAAAAAAATTATAAAATTAGTTATCGTGTTTAAATACTATTGTAGACAATAAAATTTGCATTGAGAAAATAATAATCAAGAACGAAAATATCGCAACAATTTATAGTATTTGATTTCAATAATGTGAGTGTTACAATCTCTTGAATCCTCTAATTCGTTTTTTCAAGTGTGAATTCAAGGACCCTTGAGCTTGATCTTGAATTTGAAGTCTGTTCTTGAATCCGATCTTGAATTTTGATCTTATTTCTTGATCTTGAATTTTGATTTTGATCTTAAATCTTGATTTTGATCTTGTTTCTTGTTCTTCATCTTGATCTGTTCAAGACCTTTTAAGCTTGTCCTTAAACTTGAAGGCTTGAATATTTGAATTCTTGAATTTGTAAAGAAATTGTGACATTTGATCCACGAGCTCTCTCTAGCTTTTTGTTAGAATTCTTATTGTGAATTCTGAATTATGAAGATCTCTATATATAGTTGAAGAATAGAGGAGTCATGATAGAATTAGACTTTCTCACGGCCAATCAGATTTAAGTGACATGGCATATTGGACTTTAATGAAATAGGCTTGTCATCTTGACACATGGCATGATCCTATTGGCTTCTTTGTTTGACTTGGCATGCCACATCGTTTGACACATGGCATCAAGTGGGCCTCTTGGATGAAGAGATATGTGGCCAATGAAGTGGGTCATCCTTTGTAGCCCAAATAAATGAATTTGGGCTTTTAATTAAATCCATATTTTACTGAATTTAATTAATAAACTCAATTATATTAATCCACAATATTCATTTTGGACTAATATATTTTGAATTTAATATATTTTGAATCATTTCTAAAATTTATATTTTAATAAATTTTATATGATTACAAATGCCCCTACTTCAAATCTTGTCGAAATATATGTATTTTTTTTAAGACCAGATTTGAAGTATTAACTTGATACTTGATTGAAACATTATTTATTTATTTATTTTAAATAATTTTTTTGACAACATTTATTCTCTCTTTGAACCTTGCAACAAATATTATATTTATATATGTAAACTTTTGCAAGTTGTCACGTGAACGTGGTGCACATATGACATCTTTGTCAGCTACCATCCTTCCTTTTGCCACGTCAACCTTTTCTTCGTCCCTGTAAAAGTAAAACACCGTGTGTTATTTATTTACTTCCACCTCAAACACACCGTGAGTCCCAGTAGTGGTGGAAAATGATATTAGCATCTTATTTTAATTATAACAGAAGTAGGATTAGGGAATCCTAACATAAGATGATAATATTTCTTTGAATTTTATTAGGAATCAATTTGTGGACTCTCAATCCTTGTTGGACATTAATTGTTGCAGACTCTATTAATAGATGCAACCTCATCATTCTGGAGCACAAATCAGTTTGGTAGTTGCATTATCTCCATCTCGTCAGCCAGCAAATCACCTTCATACGTAGGTAATTCCTTCTTCTTATTTATTTATTATTATTTTTTATATGTTCTTTTATTGGCCCTCTTTTCTTGTTGTAGAGCCATAATTCAAGATTCTTCGTATTACAAGAACTTGGTCTTGAGGTGTGGAGAGATAAATTTGTGCTCACGCCTTGAGATCATCACTTTGATGCTTTATGCTGTCCTAAAAGTTTAAACATAGGAGACCAATATAACGAGGTTTTACGCTGTTCTAAATGCTTAAACATAGGGGACCAATAAAATGAGACTTTACGCTGTTCTAAATGTTTAAACATAGGGAACCAACAAAACGAGGCTTTCCGCTTTTTTAAATGTTTAAACATAGGGGACCAACAAAATGAGCCTTTCCGCTGTTCCAAATGTTTAAACATAGGGAATCAACAGTATGAGGCTTTCTGTTGTTTTAAATGTTTAAACATAAGGGGACCAACAATATGAGACTTTTCATTGTTCCAAATGTTTAAAAATAGGGAACCAACAATACAAGGCTTTTCGTTGTTCTAAATGTTTAAACATAAGGGACCCAACTAGTCATATTCTTTTATTTTGATTCTTGTTCCCCTTTTTGTTACGTGCTATCATCGATGAAGGATAACACTTTTCCTTTTATGCAGCCTGAATAATGGTCTCCTTCAAGGACTACACTTGCTCATCTTCTAGACTTAGATACCTCATAATTGGGTTGCAAGATAGCAAGATGGAGACCAAGCTTTTAGTTCGAGTTCTCTAGTTAGTTGCTATGCAGGTTTGTGGCCATAATTGAGAAACTAACTTTATAAGACAAGTTGGACCTTTGAACGTGACCACAAATCCAACAAAGCTTCCAACGTATGGTATCTTGAGACCCGAATCTTCAAGGCACCTATCTTGTGAGGACTCTTCCAAATTTAGGGCGTCGCATGATCCAAGAAGGGTTATTTGGGGGAAATGAAATGTTGTTTAAGGGTGAATATCATTGCATCCCTGGCCATTAGGAATGGACAGAAAATATCCTTAGCAAAATTGGGCAGAGCTTGAATGATGCTAACCTCTGCAATACTGTCGTTACTTCTCTTTTTACTTATGATCGGATCTCCAATATCGTGCAGGCCTTTTGTGAGGCTTGGTGTCCCCAAACAAACACATTGCTTACATCTCTTAAAGAAACATCCATATCTCTTTGGGACTTGTATATTCTTGGCGGCCTACCAATCAGTGGGTGTCCTTATGAGGAAGTGATACCTAATGCCAAAGAGCTTACAGATCATGATGCAAAATAGGATAGATTTCTTTCTCAAACTTATGAGTATGTATTTGCTGCCTTCTATCATCTTAGTGAGAAGAAGGGTGATAGCTCGGGGATCTCTTTTAATGACTGGATATAATTTTGGTGTAAACAAGACATCAAGTATGAGCTAGATCCCCCGAGAAAAGAGAAGAAGGTTTGACAATTATCATCTACGTATAACTCAATAGGTGACATATTAATGAAAGTGAGCACATGGTTAAGATTTCAAGAGATGACATTTTCAATGCTTGGAGCAGAATACCAAAAATATGGGACTTATTTGGCAGCCTTCTTGTCATGTTGGTTATGCGTCTTTGTATTTCCCTCTGAAGGGAAAAATCTTATTCGGCCTGAAACTTTTAAGATGGCAAGCTTGATGGCGAGTGGTCGAAGGGTTAGCCTCGAAGTCCCGGTCTTAGCGAGCATCTACCGTGGCTTAAACAAGATTTCAAATTTTTCACAATTTGATCATATTAAGGTTTCTTTCTCCATCCATTATGTTTATGATTGGATTGTTCATTATCTCAAGACACATTATCCTCTTACTGGTGGACCTTCTCTCCCGTGGATGATGATATATTCTAGCGAGGGCGCTGCAAAATATTTTGACAAAGATGAGGCACGAAAGCATGTCTATCAAGGTAAAAGCCTTGTGTGGACTGCGACCATGCTTACTAGGCCTCACCCGACTTATTATGTTGATGATAATAAAGCTTCAAAGTTGGATTCATCTTATTTTATGAGCTTTCGCTTTAATTATCTTACCTTAAGGAAGGATGACTCCTTCCTTATTGAGCTATACAGTCCCCACCGATTTAGTCATTAATTTGGGTTCCATCAAGATACTCCTGGATATCTAGAACATGATATTTGTGCTGAATCTCTTGAGGATAGGCTTAGTTATTGGAGAATCTTTATCTCACGTACTACCATGTCAAGAGCGACATTTCCTCCCGCAGTTGCTTATGCGAAGAGACTTTACTCCACTCGATACCTATCTTGGTGGGAAAAATCTCATGGGACATTTCTTGAGGATAATCTAGAAACTTTGTTAGAAAAGGCTGGGCCAAACTTCACCACTCTTTTAGGGGATAAAGGTCAAGGCGTTGGGGAGGAGCTTTTAAAAGTTGATGCCCCACTTGCCCCACAATCTCAAAGCAAGAGGCTCAAGTCCTCTAAGGGATCCAAGAAAGAAGTAGCCCATGCTCCTACTGCTGCAAAGAGATGCCCCTTAATTCTTCCATCTACAAAGCAAGCCTCTTAAGAGACTAGCAAAAGTAGCAATAGGGACCAATATTGGAATAGGAAAAGACATGAACCAATCGCGCTCGAAGTTGTTGACTTGGATATTGTGGAGGAACAAGGCATTGATGGTCCTCCAAAAAATTAGCCATTCAGAATGAAGAGGTTTTCCTTTTGACCACAAATCCCCTCCCCTCCCTCCCCTAATGAATTTTAAGAAAAACTTATGGTTAACTAATTTACTACTTTTCTTTCCCTCCCCTTTTGTGTAGGTGAATGTTATTGAGCATCCAAAGGAATTACTACAAGAGAGGCAGCAAATTAGTGTGGAGTCCATCGCGACATCGAAACCTGAGGTAGAGTCAACTTTAGCTATTGAGTAAGAACAGAGAATTGTAATCACTTCTCATGATCAAACTTTAAAAGGTTGACCCTCGATTTGAGTAAAACTCTTCCACTTCTTTTAAATCCAGATGGGGCTAAGTCTATTTTTGAAGGAAAAAATGTTGTTTCGACTCACAAAAAGAAGTATATCTTTAGCCTTTGGAAAGAGATTTGTAGCAAACTTTCTAGAACTTCTTTAGACTAAATTTCATCTTACAAGATAATATTTATGAGATAGTGAGACGCGTCTTATAGATCTTTCATCCTTGAAGCGTTTGGTGGACTCTCTCTTTGAGCTTACTGCCACCTATGATCAAGAACGCTCTACTCTGTAGATAGGATGCACGAGGATAAGAAGCTAGAGTTGCTTTCTAAGGCCAAGGAGGGTCTTGAGTCACTTAGAGTAGAGGAGGGAGAAAATACTAAACATGTTTCTTCTAAAAGGAAGTCACTAAAGAAGGTCAAGAAAAAGTTAGCAACTCTACAGGCAGAGCGAGAGGAACTTGAGGTCGCTATAGTTGCTGCCAAGAAGGAGATTGAGGAAGTTCAAGCCAAGATATTAATTGCTGAGAAAAAAGTGTCTTCTTATGAAAACATAGACTTCTTGACGACCGTCGATTCGACTCGCTTGGAGCATAGAAGAGAGGGCTTAGAGGATAGTCGTCAACATTTGATCAACTACAAATTATGCTTAGATTAAGCTCCCTTTATTATATTTTTTTCTTCTTTTCTTTATTCTCTCGAGATTTAGGTTGATATGTTAGACAATTTTATAGCTATAGAATTTCTCTATTTTTTTGGTCCCATATCTTGCATTTGTAGTTCTAACGTGAATTCTTCACATGCTTTTTTTTGCTGCAAGCATTAATAATTCAAACTTAATTCACGTGTGGAATGCTAATAAGAATAAAAATAGTAAAAAGGAATCCTTCCTCTTTTGAAGTTTGTGCATTCACCTTCACGAATTTATGCAACTTAATACTTTAACTTACGAAACGAATAAATTTAAAGAATATCAACACAAAACTTGAGAACTTGAGGACCGTCACTTGCATACTCGCTTAATTTGGGAACCAACTTGGAGGCCTTGGGGACTTTAGCCTGGAGACTTAGCGAATATGAAAATTTCAAACTACAAACTTGATTAGATTTGAAGACCTCAAGAATGTCATCGAAGGAACTCACATTCCATAGGGCTTTGCCCCCATGAGGAATCAAGTAAGGGACATATAGTTTTTTAACACTCATACAACTGAACCTAGAATATAATTCCAAGCTCCTACATACCTTAATGAATAGGATCAAGCCACAACATAGTTCTGGGGGGAGTATTTTTTTAAGGTGTCGTACGCAATTTATACTTTTGTAGGCCAAGAGTATCATGCGGTTTTGTACTCACATTCCAAGGACTATAATTTTCCTCAAGAGTAGTACTTCTTAAAGAATTTTGCATTTATAGGACCGATCCTCATGCCATCTGCATCGACAAGCTTGTAAGCGTCATTTGAGTAAACTTCTTATACTACATATGGTCCATCCGGCTTCGAGGCTAATTTGCTCCCGGACTTATGTGAAGTGATAATGGTCCTTCTTACTGCAAGAACTTGGTCTCCAACTTGAAAACATCTTGAACAAACCTTTTTATTGAAGGCACGAGACAAACCAGCTTGATATATTCAAGATTTTGTTGGGATTCTAACCTCTTTTCATCAAGTGCTTCTAATTCGGCAAGACGTATTCGAGTGTTTTCCTCCTCAGTGAGCCCTTCTTGGATAGCCAATCTCAAAGACGGTATCTGAAGCTGGAGTTGCAGGACCGCTTCAACTCCAAAAGCAAGTGAATATGGGGTTGCTTGAGTCGGTGTGCAATATGTCATCCTATATGCCCACAAGGCTTCTTCCATGCTTTCGTGCCAGTCTCGTTTGGACTTAAAGACCACTTTCTTCAGTTGATTGTACAGAGTCTTATTGAATGCTTTGGCCAAACCATTGGCGGCAGCATGGTACATAGAAGATTTTCGCTGCTTGAAGCCAAAAAGATCGCATATCTTATTCATCAACTTGTTATCAAATGGCTTGCCATTATCCGTGATTATGTATTATGGAATGCCAAACTGGTAAACAATGTTTATGCAAATGAATTTGCAACGTTCTCCTTCTTGACTTCTTTAAGAGCTACAACTTCAGCCCATTTTGAAAAGTAGTCTGTCGCAGCTAAGATGTACAAGTGTCCATCGGAGGATTTAGGTAGTGGTACAACAACATCCAATCCCCAAGCATAAAATACCTAAGATACAATAGTCGGGTGTAAAACTTCAGGCGGTTGATATATGAAGTTTGCATCTAATTTACAAGCTTTGCACCTTCGAGCATAATCCAAGCAATCTTTTACCATGGTTAGCCAATAATACCCTATTCTTTTTATGTGAAAATGGAGCTTTAGACCAGACTGATGTGATCCACATACTCTTGAATGTGCCTCTTGCAAAGCTTGAATAGCTTCTTTCTTCCCCAAGCACCACAAGAGCACTCCCTCAAATGATCTCCTATACAATGTGTCCTTGTAGTAGAGAAAACGAGGTGCCTGATGACGAATGTCAGTCCTTCTCTTAACATCTTCTGGAAATATGCCATAACATAAATAGTCGATGATGTCTTGTCTCCAGTCCTCTTTATTGGTTTCAACAACTGCGACAATATGATCAAGCTCATTCTCCATATTTTCATCTACATCCAACAGTTGTATTACCCTTTTTTGGTAGATAGTAACTTGTGTCTGATCAGGAAGAGTCAGAGTTGAGGCTAGAGAAGCTAAGGCATCGACTTTTTTATTTTCCTTTCGTGGTACATGTTGGAGGGTTACATCTCCAAGCTATCGTATCAACTTTCGAGCATAACAGTAATATGGACGCAGTTCAGGCTTCTTGACCTCATAGCTTCCCAAGTGTTGTTGAATCACTAGTTGAGAATCACCAAAATCTTGCAACTACAATTGCTTCGTGGCAACAGCCATTTCGAGCCCAAGTATTAGTGCTTGATATTTTGCAACATTGTTTGATCAATATTGTTCCAATGTGAAGGAGAATGGTAGGACTTCTCCTTGTGAAGTGACAAACCCTATGCCTGAACAAGCTCCACCACGATGTGCGGCCCCATCAAAGTACATTTTCCAAGGAGGCTAGATTTTGATGGTCATTGCATCTTCATGAGGAAGTTCATCAGTTAATTCCCAATTATCTGGTATAGGATGATCTGCCAAGTAGTCTGCTAATGCTTATCCTTTCACAACTTTTTGAGGGATGTATACAATCTCAAATTGTTGGAACTGAAGGTACCACCTTGCCAGTCAGTCATTAAGGACTGGTTTCGATATAACAAATTTGATGTGTTTTGCTCTAAAAACAAGGCGGACAATATGAGCTTGAAAGTAGTGCTTCATTTTTTGAATCGAAAAGACCAGCGCCAAACACAACTTCTCGATTGGTGAATAATTAAGCTCATTTGGTGTCATCATTCTACTCAAGTAATAAAGGGCATTTTCTTTACCTTCATTATTTTTTTGAGCTAGTAAGGCTCCCATGAACCTTTCTTGTGCCACAACGTAAAGTATCAGTGGCTTTCCAGGTATAGGGGCTGCTAAGACCGGAGGTTTTGCCAGATACGTTTTTATACTTTCAGAGGCTTTGCTACATGTTTGACCCCACTTGAAAGGGATACATTTCTTCATGAGATGATTGAATGGTTGACATCTTCTATCTAGATCTGAGATGAACCTCTTCAAGTAGGCTAATTTCCCTTGAAGTTCAACTCATGAATGTTTTGGGGTTCGGGCATCTTCAAAATTGCATTAACTTTGGCTTGATCAATCTCAATTCCTCGATGCCGCATAATGAAGCCAAGAAATTTTCCAGAAGCAACCCCAAAGACACACTTTAATGGATCCATCCTCAGTTGATATCTTCGAAGAAACTCAAACACCATTCTCAAGTCTTTTAAATGGTTGTTCCTTCTCTTCGACTTAACTACCAAGTCATCAACATAACCCTCAACATACTTATGGAGTAAATCATCAAATATATTTTGCATGACCCTTTGATATGTGGCACCAGCATTCTTCAAATCGAAGGGCATCACCTTGTAAAAATAAATACTTTTAGGTGTACGAAATGCCGTGAGTTCTTCATCCTTTGGTGACATGCGAATTTGGTTACAGCCAGATGAACCATCCATGAATGACATTGCCTCATAACCAATTGTAGCATCAAGCATTAGCTCTGGAATAGGCAGAGGTAATTCATCTTTAGGGAATGCATTGTTGAGATCTCTGAAGTCAACAAAACTCGAATTTTCCATTCTTCTTCCTCACGGGGATAATGCTTGAAATCCACTTAGGGTATTTAACTTCTCGATGAAGCCCGCCTCGATGAGTTTGCTAACTTCTTTCTAGATCAATGGAACCAAGTCTGGCCTGAAATGTCTTTAAGCTTGTTTGATAGGACGAGCGCCACACTTGACTGCCAATTGATGGACCACTATTTTGGGATTCAAACCAGGCATTTCTTTATAGCTCCAAGTGAAAACATCCTTATACTCTTTGAGCATATTCATATAAGTCATTTCTTCATCGGCTTCTAGGAAACCACTCAAGTAAGTCGGCCTCGGGTCTTCATTCGTGTCAAGGTTAACTTCCTTTAAGGGATCAATCGTGGTCTTCACTCCTTCTTCAAATTCTGGTAGAGCATCTCCAGCATCCTCTTCTTCCTGTGGATCATTGTCATTAATTGATATATGATTATATCAAACAATATCTCCCAACTCTTCATCAATTTTCATTGGCATAAGGCGTCATTCTCAATCTGAGTTATAACATGACATGAGGAGCCTACACTTTATTCATCTTCATTGCGCTCTTTGGGGTAAACCACAGTGTGAGCCTTCATTTTTAGTACCTCCTTACATAAAACTATGAGTTCCACTCATCGCTTCATCCTAGAAAGAACTACGCTTTCAAATTCCTTTTGGATCATAGGTGAAGACAGCATCATTACTCTTAGGTAACTTCTCTGATGCTTGTTATTCTTCTTCTTCAATGGGCCTAACCCCTCAAACACAGAAGTTCTCGCAACAGGGTTTCCAAGTCGATCAAAGATAGAAGGTTATTTATTAGAAGAAACACACTCATCTTCTATAGTGACTTGACCTACTTATGGAGATACGCACCGGTGATGGTTGGCTATAGTCTAAAACTTCACTTGCTTGCCTGGTTGTGCCCTCTGATGGGAGTTTCCCTAGCCTAGACGGCTCATCGGGGTTGTACCCAACCTTTGTAAGTAACTTGTAAGCATTTGGATCAAAGTCTTCTGTGCATTTTGTAGGGAGTGATGTATCTTACGGTGGATTTTGAGCCACAAAGTTTCCCAACAACTTTGAAGACAAGTTTATTCCATCGATCCATTTTACAAGAAGAGTCAACCCCCTTAGTACATTCCCTCGTATGTCAGATAACTGACCCTTCTCTTTCTTTACCTTTGGGACATAACGGAGTGCAGATACTGGCTTAATTTTTAAGGGCATGGTCTTCCCCTTATTAGTACAAGTACTAGGCACCCCAACGTCAGCTTTGGCCCTTTCAATGGCCACATTGGTTGTTTCACCTTTGAGATTTTCAAGCTTAGTTGGTTTGATGCCCTAAAGCTTTACCCCCTTGACAACATAACTCTTCAAATAGAAGTTTACATAGGCAAAATGTGACTCAACCTCAGTGAAAGGATTATTGTCAGCAACTATCTTCCTTTCAATTCCATCTTTGAGGTACTTCAAATACTGATAGTAAGAAGATGAGACAATTCTCATACACCAAGGCCTTCCAAACAATAGATTATATGAAGTCTTTGTGTCAATTACATGCACCCATGCACTTGTTCGCAAATTGTTCATATAATTTCTAGCTTAATCGAGCCTATAGACCTCTGCCCCCCAAAATTAAACCCTTGTATCAACAAACAACTTTCGCTAAGCTCTTCAATTGTGATGTCAAGCTCTTTCAACATGTGAATGGGTAGAATGTTGACACAGACCCTTCATCTATCAAAATTCTATTTATCTTCTTCTCTAGTATGTGACCCATCATATACAAGGGACAATTGTGTAGCGTTTTCCCAAATAGAAGATCATCATCAGTAAATGTGATCTTTGTGGCACATGCATGTACTTCTTGAAAAGAGGGTTCCACAGATTATTCAGAAGATGACAGAGATGCTTTTAATGGAATTTCACCCACCACTTCATCTTTGTTAACAGGAGATACCTTCGATGAATCTTCATTTGTTGTTTCTCCCTTGTCAGCACTGAAACATGACACCTCAACATTGTCTTGGATGGCCCTCATGCAGAACCAACTTAGTAAGAATTCCCCAAAAGTCAAAGGATGTCGCAGTTTCTGGTGGTGATACATTTCCACTTTTGGCCCCTTCAGACGCTTGACAGGTTTCTTCTTCTTTGATCCCTTCACTACCTTTTGTCTGATTGGTTGTTCGAGTGACCCTTTCTGTGGACTCATCTTGTTCCGTATCTGCCTAGTCACGAGAATCTAACCTTCATCATCATCCATATTGATTTGGCATTTTTCTTGCTCTATTGGCCCTTCTTATTCAGGTTGACATCTTTGGACTGGGTCAAGTGAGCCGAACACGATAGAGATTTGATTAGAGCTTGCCTTTTCATCATCAAGTACAATCTTCTTTTCATTAACCAACTGCATAACCTTGTCCTTAAAGACAAAATACTTTTCAAGAGGGTGGTTTACAAGCCTATGATACTTGAAATAATTTGGGTCATCAGTCTTCCCAACTTCATCGGTTCATTTCATCTCTGGAAACTTAATGAGATTTAGCTCAACCAACTCTTCAAAAATTTCAGGAACATCAGAATCCAGAAAAGGGTATTCCTTTTCTTACATCTCTCTCAAGGTTAACTTTCGGTTTGAATGCTCTTGAAAAGTCATATTTACACTTTGCTTCCTACTCTCCTTCGTAGTAAACTTCACAGGCGAGATATTGACATTCTTAGATTCTTTGTTTTCATTCCTGGACACAAATTTGCCCCATTTCTTGGATTCTTGTTTGTCCTTTCCTTTGCGAGGATTGTGAACAAACATCCCATCTTTTCCGGTAGAAGACATGCTCAATTCCATATCATAAGCATGAGTTGCTAGATCTTTAAATGACTTAGGTTTGATACCTTGTAGGATGTACAGAAGCCCCCAGTGCATCCCTTGGATACACATTTCTATAGCAGAGACTTCACTAAGTCTGTCTTTGCAATTAAGGCTCGCATTCCTCCATCGGTTTATGAAGTCGATGACAGGTTCATCCTTTCTTTGGCGAGTGTTTATGAGTTCTACCATGCTCACTGTGTGCCTTGTGCTATAGAAGCCATTAAAAAACTCATGCTCCAGTTGCTCCCAACTGTCAATGGAATGAGGCTCAAGGTCTGTGTACTAGTCAAAGGCATTTTCTTTCAAGGAACGGACGAATTGTTTGACGAGATGGTCTCCATAGGTCCCAGCATTATTACATGTCTTCAAAAAGTGTACAACATGCTGCTTTAGATTTTCTTTGCCTTCGAATTGCTGAAATTTGGGGGTTTGATAACTGGCAGGCATTCAAAGGTTATCAATCCTTGCAGTGTAAGGTTTAGCATACATATGGGAATACTTTGTGGAGATTTCATACTTGTTTTTAATGGTCCTTTCAATAAACTCCTTCAATTGATCAAGTGGGATCGTTCCTTCGGCAGAGACTGGCAACTCTTTGATAGTCGGTGCTTGCTTCACAAGATTTTCAGCCTTTTGAATCTCAATACCTTTCCTAGGTGCATGGCTAGATTTTCCATCTAGTAGGCCATCCACCTTATCCATCAACTTATCGATGTGGGAGTCTTGGTGTCGCACATGTCTACTCAATCCTCGATCATCTTCATTAGGTTCGCAAGTTGTTCCTCTATGGATAAAGCATTAGTTTTCATCACTTGGATGACCGTTGGAGGCTCAGAAGAGTAGCATGAATTATCATGGAAGTTGATCTTCAGAGGTCTCACATTACGCGACGCACATAGCGAAGACTCGTTGGATGAGTCATGGACCTTCTTTGCGGTAGAGTTCTTGGAACCACATACCTCAAGCAGAGCCAAAGTCTGCTTGATGTTTTCAGCAACACTGCTTTCTTCTTAAGAAGCATTACGTCGCTCCCTTTGGGGTTGAAGAGCCAAAATCAGGAGTTGATGCGGACGACACTTGCGATGTTTGTTGTCCTAGTATAGTAGCTTTGCTTCTTGTAACAACTCCGACACTTCCAAAAGTAATACCAAGGATTCCCTCCACTTCAGCAGAGAACTCGGAATCAGCAGCCTTAAAGGAAGTTGATTGGGAAATCTTCTTAGAAGCCATTTCAATAATCTTTGGTGCTTGAAAAGTTGAGATGAGAGGTAGAGACGACAAATTTTAATGTGATAGAAAATAAATTAAAATCACAAATAAAATATGATGAAACAGATTTTCTTGATAAAAATGTGGGTACAAATCTATTACTCCCTTGATTCTTCTCTCATAAGATTTCTTCTCCATGATTCGAGGGCAGTTATTGGCGTATTTCTCGAACGTAGAATAATGTATTTTGATCTCTATGGGATTTTTGAGATGTCTTTTCAAGGGAATATAGTACCTTTTATCTAGGCATGAATTGGGGTTTAGGGTTGAGCAGCCTCCACGAAACCCTAACTGAAATAGGACTCATCTTGTAGAGTCCTACAAAATTTTGATATGTACAAATGGCCCCTGCTTCAAGGTTTGTCGGAGTGAAGACTTGATAAAACTCAAAGACAGGACTTGAAGTACTCATTTTTTCACTATTGTTGGCTTCAGATTTGCAGATCTTAATTTATGAGAGAAGAGATGAAGGACAGATTTGGTCCTACTGGGCGTGCTAGAATTTGTAGACGATAAAATTCGTGTTGAGAAAATAATAATCCGGAACGAAAATATCGCAACAATTTTTAGTATTTGATTTTAATAATGTGAGTGTTACAATCTCTACGAATCCTCTAATTCGCCTTTTCAAGTGTAAATTCAAGGGCCCTTAAGCTTGATCTTGTCAATTTCCTCTTTTTTTTTAAAAAAAAATTATTTATTTTGTGCAAAAATTCATATAATTAATTTTTTAAATTTCATTAACTTAAAAAAATATTATTTTTTTTTTACTCTTTTAATCTTCTTTTTTCTGTGATGAATTTCTCCAAAATCCACCCTCATAAAACCGGCCCCACATCTTCATTTCAGATTCCGCCTCTGCCAGTTTTCCGTCATCGCCGCCGACAGGGCCGCCGATGACGACGACGTTGACATTGACATTTTCCGACTCCTTTCCGTCGCCGGTAGCGCTAATTTGGCAGCATTTATTCTCATTCTTCTTATTCAAAAGCCTTTTCTGTTTATTCTTCCACAACATTTTCCGGCACAATCCCGCCGGAACTTTGTACACCGCCAGTATGAGAAAAAGAACCACCGTACACGGAACACAACAGCACACCGTCGCGCACTCCGCCGCCGTCCGACCTGCGACCTCGCCTTTCTGTTTACGAAGAGTTTCGCAATGATTCATCATCTTCTTCGACGAAATCGTGGTTTCTGTTCGTAGTAACGGTTGTCGACGGTGCACCGTCGAGGAACCTGTTGGCGCTGTCATCGCCGGCGATTTAATGTTGACGGGAAAAAAGGGTCAAAATTGAAGGCTAATTCATATTTGAAAAAAGGGGAATCAAAAGAAGAAGAATTCCTGAAAGGGGAACAAATTAATTATTCAAAAGGGGACTTATTATTAGGAAAATACAATTATGTTTGAATTATGAATTTCTGGAGAAATAAACAAAATTAAAAGAGGAAAAATGAAAATCTCCAGAGGGAGAAAAGGGGGTGGTAATTTGAAGGGGAAATGGGGTGAAATAATTTTTGAAAAGAAAAAGAAATTAAAATTTAAAAAATATATAATTTTTGTTTTTAAAGTGAAAAAAAATATTTGAAAATTAGAATTATATTTGATAATGAATTGGAGTTGTTTTTAAAATTTTGTAAGAGATTTGAATGTTTAATTTTTAATACTTCTTCGTCCCATTTTATGAGGCACCCTTTGACTTGGCACTGTATTTAAGGAAAAGAAAGATTTTTAAAACTTATTCTTAGACATTTGTGTGGCTAGAATCATTTCATTAAGGGTAAAAAGAAAATTTTAAAGGTAAATTGTTTCCAATTTGAGTAAGGTGACATTCTTTTTGGGACGGACCAAAAATGAAAGGGTGTTACGTAAAAGAGTATATTTATTTGTGGGGTGCAATTTTTTTTGAAATTAAATTAGAATTTATTGTATTTGTTTTCTATGATAGATTCTTTAATTATATGAGTCACATAAAGTTCAACAATATTCTCATTTTTAAATTGAGGTACAATATATAAATATTCTTATTACTTTTATTTGAATACACACATTAATTAACCAAATTTGACCGACGTAGAGGCAATCAAGAAAGCCGCATAAGTGAATATATAACCTACAGAAAAGTGAGCTAATCCAACCAATCTTGCTTGTACAATAGAAAGGGCCACTGGTTTATCTCTCCAGCGAATCAAATTGGCCAAAGGTGTGCGTTCGTGAGCCCATGCTAAAGTATAACATGTCGAGCTTTAGGTGATCTAATTTAAACAATACAAGAAGTATTATTATATCTATTTTCTTTAACATAATCAATAAATTTGAAGTAAGAGAATTTATCAATATCTATATCAAAACAATTGATGACAATATCTTTATTATATTTAATGTGGAGTTATTGTTGTAATTTTTTAACATAGTGAAATTTCAAATATGCGAAAAATAATTACAACGATCCCCTTCCCCCCCCCCCCCAAACAAAACCCACACACCCAACCTTTCCGATCCCCAAACAAAGAGAGTTCGGCTCTTGAAAAAAACCGATCCCCAAACAAAGAGAGTTCGGCTCTTGAAAAAAAGGGATAAAAAATGACAGCTGTGGGATTTGAACCCACGCCCTTTCGGACCAGAGCCTAAATCTGGCGCCTTAGACCACTCGGCCAAACTGTCTAATGTTACTTAATATTTATATATGTTAGTTAATATTCCAAATTAGGTCAGGAAATAAACAAGATATCTTATAGAAATATTTTATCCACTTTTTATGTGAGGTAAATATAAACCAACTATTATACTAGTGGAATAAAATAATTCAAAATTAGCTAAAGTATAAAATAAAATTAATCGATCAAAAAATTATTATTCTTACTTCAAAATCTAAATAACCCTTAAAAGTTCTTAAATTATAATTTAATATGATATTCTTTTTCAAGAATTGTACCATTCAAAAAGAAAATCGATTCTAAGGATTGTCTCATACTCTTCTATGCATAAAAAAAATCACAAGTAGGCTCAATTTATTAGTGTAATCGATACTAGGTCAATAGTAAAACACTAAAATGATTGAAGTCTAATAATTATTTTTCTTGAATTTTAGATAAAAATGCATAAACTTCACTCATAAATAATTTTAGATAGATTATTTAAATTTTAAAAAATCAAACTTAGTTTCAAATACTATATATTTGAAGTTAACATATGTGTGCAACATTTAAAAGGAAGGAATACATTAAGGTATCAAATTTTATTATAGTATAATAAACGTGTGATATGTATTTATTATTTTTTATAATAATGAATAATAAATAGTTCAAGCTAAGGTTGGCTATAATGTTCATAACGTGTCCTCTTATAATTTTGCAACGTAGCCTAAGAACCTAATTCATAATAAAACTATTTGTAGTCACAAAGCACATCAAAGGACAAAAGGAAAGAGGAACTTATATTTCTTAACAAAAAATATTCCTCCATTTTCTCCACTTTCTTTGTTATAAATTATAATGATTTGGAGAAGAATTTCAATAGTATGGCTTGATCCATATAACTTATGTTAGCATTTAGAGGTCATTAAATAAAAATTAGGTACATATAAAAATTTTTCATGTGCGTTGTTGACACCCAATTTTTTCCCTCCACGGTGTCAAATTAGTTATCGAGTTTTATTTTTATTTTTAATAATTTTTGAACCAATATTTCAAAAAAAAAATGAACATTTTAACCAGGCGCGTGAGGGCCACGCGCCCCTAATATCTCCTTCACCCCCGCATCTTCTTCTTCATTTTTTTCATTTTTCCCCAACCCCCCAAACCCTAGCCGCCCAACCCCTTCCCCTTCTTCTTCCTTTCTCCATTTCTTCAAAATCTTTTCCCCTTCCCCGCGAGCCATTCCCTTTCCCCGCAAGCTTTCCCCCTTTCACAGACCTCGTTCCCGTTCCCAATCTTCCCCATTCCCCGAATTCCCTTCCTATTTTCCACATTCCACGGAAAAATGAAACCCCTATATAGCTCATATTCTTGGAACATGCAGAGGGAGAGATGGCGGGGAAACAGAAAAATCGGAAAACCCTAGCAGCCGGTCTAGATTGAAACTCAGGAGCAATAAAAATCCTTAGCGAAAAGCGGTCGAAATCAGCGGTCGAAATGAGAGGGACCTCGAAAAACCTAGCAATAGGGGCGACAATGGAAAATCCGACGAACCCTAACAAATAGAGGTGACAATCGGTCATCTCGAAAACCCAGCATGAAACTCAATCAACTTGGACAACCATTCAATTTACAGTTCGTTCCCTTCGAACCCGTCTCTCTCTTTTAGAGCTCGACAGTTCTGGTCCGAAACTCCTGGCTTTGAGTCGGTGTAGACATATCGACCCATAAGTGGTGAGTTCGTTTTCAGTCAAAGCTTGTCGTCGTCTCAGTTCGCTGCCTCGACGAAGGTAATATTCAATCTCGTTTCTTCATTTAAAGTTTTTGTAACCCTGTTTGAATGTGAAGTGTAAAGATGTGTCAAAACTTTTTCTGCTTGCAATTTTTCGGGTTTCCTGACTGAAAACCCCTGTTGTGATGAGTTACTGTTGTGTTGATGTTAAGATGATTCCAGAAGTCATAAAATCGTATTCATTGTTTCGTCCGAACATTTTGCTATCCAATTGAGTTTTCGAATTTAGTTTAACTAGTGATATTTGGAAATGGCTAGCCTTCACTATGTTTTGGATGTCAAATATTTGATTCGGGCTACAGTGATTTTAAAGGTATGTTGATATGTCGAAAACACTTTCACTATGTTGAATGTCTTGTTCACTCTTGCTGTCATTTGAAAGTAATCTTAAATTGCGATAATGGTATTAAGGATGGGTCTAGTTAGCATAAAGCTATTTGGATTTGGTCCTCAGCTAGACTCTAAGTTTCAAGCATTCCATATTGTCTTCTGATTCCAATATCTCGAAATAAGTTCTATTTTGTAGGTCATAAATGTTTGTGGTAATGAAAAGTTATTTTTGTCTCCATTTTGTTGTTCACATTTGAGGCAAATAAAGATGTTGTTGTCATTCAAACCATGTTACAATGTTCAAAGTTTAGCTTATTTATTCGTCTTGATAAGAATACTGATTCCTTCAATGCTACCCGTTTGGTTTTCTGCGATTATGACTTGCCTAGTGTGATGTCGAGTTATGGTTTAGTATGATTATTTTCTTTGCCAAGTTACATGCTTAACAAA
>JAABOM020000001.1:3585576-3599135 GCA_011800125.2 Solanum clarkiae
TTATTTGGCACCATAACCTGTATGTAGACGAAATATTCATAAATGAATGACCAAAAGTAACATATCAACCATCATCACTTTTTTACTAACCATGTGAAGAAAAGTTTGCAAGTATTTGTCAACATAATCGAGGCCACAGTGTGTCTTCACTACAGGCAATGTGGCAGGGACATCCAGATAGAAATCTGTATCGGACTCGTCAAGCTTGCCCCAAAGTTTAAGCTGTTTTCGTGCTGCTTTAATGGCTGCTCTTGTTGCACAATGAACCGACGATGCCAAAAGCAGTGGCGATATTAAAATGGTGATATTACTCTGAAATATAGAAGATGAGACCAAATAATCCTAGAATATATCGAAATCAAATAATCGTATGAAATATCCTTACTTATCTAATCCTACGTATCAAACTACTCAGGAAGAAGAAGGGATTAGTACTTTAAATTGATTTTGGTGATAAAAGGTTCAAATGGGATTAGTACTTAAAATTGATTTTGATGATAAAAAGTTCAAATGTCTTTTAGTAATAGTTCAACAAATAATATAATAATAATAATAACATAATAATTATGTCCGATTCTTTTAAAATTCGGTCGAGTTTGGTTGATAATGTGATTAAAAATAAAATAAGTTTAAAATATAGACTGAAATATAATCAATGGTATTTTCTGCCAATTGTGATTTTAGCATTTAAAATTATCTTTTAATAGTTTGATGAATTCAAGAATCTTGAAGATTATATAAAAGTTATACATAGATAGAACTGTATCAGTATCAAACATTTTTTGTAACGTCCCCAAAATAAGAATATCATATTTCATATAAATTGGAATGAACCTTTGCCTAATGCAATTACGACAAAGGTTATATTCAAATAGAATCATATTTGTTAAAAGCACTGACTAGCTCTTATGGAAGCTGTGGTGTTTTGAAAATGGAAGAATGGAAAGGGAGAGAAATGAAATTGAAGTGGGAGCTGAAGAAATGAACTGTCTTAATTTCATTCAATGTCATTAGCTACATATATACACAATTAGATGACTACTTAGTTTGGTTGTTATAACTAACTAACAATTAGTATAACTCATTTTCTAACTAATCCAAGTACCACCCAGCTAAGCACCTTATGTGCAACCATATGCAACTATCACTATTTTCTACACTCCTCAAGTTGGATGATGAAATACATTCAGCAATCCTAACTTGGACAAATTTCAACATGTAGATGATTTCCTGGTCCTTTTGTGAATATATCTGCTAGTTGTTCGTTGCTTGACAATGTATCTTGTTGTGATCAGTCCTTTTTGTAATCTTTCTCTAGTGAAACGACAGTCAGTTTTAATATGTACAGTTCTCTCGTGATACATAGGGTTTGAAGTAATCTGTGATGTTGCTTTGTTGTTACAATGTAGTTCCATTGGCAATTCAAGAATAACACCTAGTTCATTGAACAAACCTTGCAATCATACCAATTTAGCCACTGTGGCCGCCATGCTCCTTTACTCAGCTTGTGCTGAGCTCATGGATATTGTACTCTGTTTTTTTGATTTTCAAGATATTAAGGAGTCTCCATACTTCACTCCAAATTCTATTACTGATTTCCTGGGTAACAAATCGGATGCCCAATCTGCATCACACAATGCAGTCACTTTGCTTGAACATTTACTGCTCATCAGAAGTCCAAGTCCTGGTTATTTCTTTATATATCTAACCACACATATTGATGCCTCATAATGTGACCTCTTTGGTGCATGCATGAATTGACTCAGATGTTGCACTGCATAGGAGATATTTGGTCTGGTTATTGCTAAATATAGCAACCTGCCTATGAGTCTTCGATACACCCTCCTGTCCTCCATTGCTGGATCATCATCCTTTGCTTCAAAAATATCATCATAATTTGGTTCTGTTCTAATGGTGTAGCAACAGGTTTTCCTCCCCCTAAACAACACTCTGATATCAACTCCAATGCATATCTTCTCTAGTTCGTCAAAATTCCGTTGGTTGATCTTGCAAATTTTATTCCAAGAAAGTACCTCAGTTTACTCAAATCCTTCATCTTAAATTATTTCGTTTTTGTTTTATTAAGTTTAGACAAATTTGTCTCGGTGAGATAAGACTAATTCCATCAGACTCAATTTTATATTGTGACAACTAATAACTTTAGTTTTTAGATACTCACACATACTTAAATATGATATTAGAAGAGGCAAAATCCTTACGTTCAAATCCTACTGCTATCCATTATTTTTTAAAAAAGAATTACATACTTGATCCAATAAAAAAAATCCAACCTGCACACAAGGAGCGTGATGAATATATAGTTATGTATATAAAAGTGTGTTCTTTCTAACACTTCTCGATTGTGTGAATAAAAGAGAATGGGTAATCCGTCACAATCAATTAAACTAAGTAGATGTTTAGATTAGAATTGAATTTGTGTTTGACAACGAAAATATTGTTTAAGTTTCATTAATGAAACTTAAAAAATTCTCTCTATATATATTTCAAGTTTAAAGTTCAAAATGATCAAATTAAGCCACATTCATGGCCAAAAAGCTCCTAAATTAATAATAAGGTGAAGAGTCACATATCAATATAACATGATCTTCTTTTTTTTTTTTAATTTTTTTTTCAAAAAGAAGCACTAGATAACATGATTTTTTTTTTATATTACACTCAAACTCGAAGCATTTATTTAAAGATGAGGAAATACTGTCTATCTTATCATATTCGTAGTTAGTAGTGAAATTTATACAAATAACACTTGTAAAAAAGTTTTTTTTTTTTACTATATTCTATTATAAATCAGCGATCTTAAATGAACCAATTGAGCTGAATTTGGACGAACTAAAATTAGCCAATTTAATCAGTGGAGTATTGACCTACTTAAAAGTTCTTGGATTAAAATGATTGCATTGAAATAAGCTAAAATACATATCATCATATATAAAACCAATTTTTGCTCAATTTTTATTAAATTTTAATTATTTCTGTAAAATATATTATGTCTTATAATACATTTTTATTTTTATTTTCCTTATGACTATATATTAGTTAAGAATATAACTAAGGTTAATCAAGGCACTAAAAAGATACTTTAATCCAAATATATACTTAAAGAAAAATAAAGAGACATGGTGGTGTCATCGATGGTATTATAAGAAGAAGTATATTGGTTAATAAAACAATTCTCGACTTTTATTACTTTAACATTTAACGGAGTCAACTCAAAATCAATCCATTTCAGATGAGAGGAGTTGCTCGAATAGTAAATATTTGATCACTTTTAATTCTGAGATTATGAATTTTAATCAGAAAAAAATTTATTCTTATATATTGGATTATCTATTCAATTAAGTAGAATATTTTTAACAAATATTAAATTGCATTTGTGAGCCAAATTAAAGCATGAGTTGACCTAAGTAGACATATAATATTTGCTAAGCTTTTCATTTCGGAAATAATTGTTTTTTGAAAGTCCACCGTCCATAACTTTAGTTCAATATATTAAAGCATGAGAATACAAGGTATATAATATATGCAAAATTATTCTATTCTTTTTTTCTTCATTAAAAAAAATATTGTTAAAGTATACATGAAATTATGGATATCCATTTAATTTGGAAAAATATATGAACTTGTCACTCATCCAATAGGTTGTTTCAATATTTTATAGCCCTAGTAAAATGTTTTTAATTGCATTATGATATTTGCAAAACTATTGACACACATTAAAAAATTTGATTTTTTTTAAAATAGACATTTTATGCAATACAGTAAAAGCTTACTATGAAGTGGATATAAATAAACCCTCTTGATTATATACGATTGGCCAACTACTATGTATCTCGTGGAATCTTATATGTACATTTGCATGACATACTCGTACCTATTTTAGAATATGTGGAATTTATGTAATAATATATTAATTTTAAAGTTTATATACATGATTTTAATATATTTTCTAAAATAATTTTATAAATTTGTAACTTATTATTTTTATTAATAAAAACTCATGTGAGGGAACAAAGTTCTCTTGATTTAGAATATGCTCCATTCCACCTTAGATAAAGTATTGCTTTGCTTGTTCCTTAAGCCATCTTCATCATCTAAACATCACTTCCTTCTCACTTTACCTAAATTTATACTAATTTTTTTTTATTTATATATTTTGCATTACTTGAAATGTTCTTTTGGGTGGAAAAATCAAGGAATATTCAAGCATGGAAAATAGTTAGTATATATTTAAATAATGATCCTTATATTCCTATTTTAATTTATGCATGAATTTCACCCTTCAACTATCAGTTGTTCTTTTTGTTCTATTTCAACTATCACCATTTATGAATTAAAACACACCTCGAAGCTGATTAGGCCAATTATCAAATGTTCCTTTTTTTCTACTAAAACTATTACCATCTACTTAGATAGGTATATTTTTAATAAATAAATGATGATAGTTCAGATAGAAAAAAAGAATAATTGATTGTTAGAGAGTGAAACTCGTGCATAATCCCATCACCCCTTTCCTTTTTAGTTTATCACAAAAAAATATCACCTTATTTTTCTTGAAAATAATTTAACTTTAAAATTCTCCCTTTACCATTAATGAAATGATTTTCAGCTATACAAATATCTAAAAATTATTACAGATCACAAGATTCAAAAATCTTTTTTTTTCTCTTAAACATCGTGAGTACAACTAAATAAAAGGTCCCTTGCACAAGATTCCATTAGTTACTTTGGAGTCCTACAAATACCCTGACAATGCCCTGCCCCTTTTATTTGCATTCACAATATCAACCAAAACCACCCTATACTCCAATATTTATAAAAATTACTATACTGTGTAATTACTAGACTGCGACGAAGATGTCAATAGTTAGAATGGAAGAAGTGGCAACACCACAATTGAGTAAACCACCTATGCCTAAGACAAGTATAGTGAAAGAGGGCTTAGTGTCAATTCTTGGATCAGACACCCAAAGAGGAAAAATAAGTGCAATCTCTATTAGAAGAACATTTTCTCCTGATATGTCATCCAAAAAATGGCTTCAACAAAATGGTTTCTGTTAGGGAATATCAAGCGATAGCGAAAGCGTGATAAGCATCGGGATTAATATTGAAAATATAAATAAATTGGGCAAGATAATAAAATGGAGACACAGATTTAACGTGGTTCACCCAATAAATATAGGCTATATCCACGGAAGACGAGGAGCAAAATATCACTATAATGGAGAAGTGTACAACAAAACCTCACTGGGCCTAAGCACTACGAGGATATGATTTTTGTGCATCACTCAATGATATATGTGGAGTAGAGTGGTAAAAATAAAAGGAGTATTACAACACTCACAAAATACACAATGTGTATTTCACAGAATTCTGTGGCTCTCTCTACATTTTTCTCTCCTCATTGTGTGTAAATGAAGGAGCTAAAGAGCTCCTTTATATAGAAGAGTAGCCTGCAATAAGCAGGCTACTTATTTTGACATTTCAAAAGAATTAGGAGAAAAACAAGTTGGTGGCAATTAGCCACCCCTTTTTGACCAAAGAAAAGCACGCCAAATTTGAAACAATTTGGTTGTCAATCTTGAATGAATGTGGGCTGTTGTTTGATAATTGTATGTGAGAGGAGTTTGCATCCTAACAAACCTCCCCTCAAACTCTGACCACAAAATCTCGTGAACTCCTCTCCAGCGATTATCATTTCGGATCTACCACCATCTTGTACCACCGCAACAACCTGCAGGACACGCCACCCGACCATCTGTTCTTGTCGGGAAGACTTTCGACACAAGGCATTACCGCAGACCTCCACATCGGTAGGTTGTACCATCTGATCTGCCAACATTTGGACTCTCCAATTGGAGAAACTAATCTTGCCATCAAACTTTTCAATATCAAATTTTGTAATAAAAGCCATCTTGAAAAACTGTCATATGTATGAATAGTGATTTTAATATGAACAGTAATCGTACATATAAACAGTACCGTACAATATTTGTGACTATTATGACCCTTCTTTGATACCACTTGTTAAGGGAATATCAGACGATAGCGGAAGCGTGATAAAGATTGGGATTGATATTGAAAATATAAATAAATTGGGCAAGATAATAAAATGGAGACACAGATTTAACGTGATTCACCCAATAAATATAGGCTACATCTACGGAAGACGAGGAGTAAAATATCACTATAATGGAGAAGTGTACAACAAAATCTCACTGGGCCTAAGCACTACGAGGATATAATTTTTTTGTGTATCACTCAGTGATATATGTGGAGTAGAGTGATAAAAATAAAAGGAATATTATAACACTCACAAAATACACAATGTGTATCTCACAGAATTCCGTGGCTCTCTCTACATTTTTCTCTCCTCATTGTGTGTAAATGAAGGAGCTAAAAAGCTCCTTTATACAGAAGAGTAGCCTGCAATAAGCAGGCTACTTATTTTAACATTTCAAAAGAATTAGGAGAAAAACAAGTTGGTAGCAATTAGCCACCCCTTTTTGACCAAAGAAAAGCACGCCAAATTTGAAACAATTTGGTTGCCAATCTTGAATGAATGTGGCCTGTTGTTTGATAATTGTATGTGAGAGGAGTTTGCATCCCAACAGTTTCTTCTCTCCAATCAAAAAGATTGTTTCATCGAAGGATCTTCTTCTTTCGAGCTCCTCTGAGGAAGGAGAAGAAGAGGGGCTCGAAAGGAGAAAATCATCGTTTGATGTTTGGAGCTCAATTTTGACACAAAAGAAAGATGAGATGTCCAATCTACAAACTCCATATATTCACCCTCTTATTAAAAGATCAACAAGTTCTTTGAGCGAAAAAAGTCTTGAAATTTGTACTAAGAATCTTGGATCAGAGAATGGTTCTGATGGTTTTTCCTCCTACTCTTTTTCTGAGAACGAAGATGTAGACGAGGAAAAAGACTATCATTATCAACAACAACAAGAATACAACTCGCAATTCTTTGAGGAATTGCAAATTGTAAAGTACAATCATAACAAGAGATCATCATCTTTTCCTCCTCCAATTTTTTCCTTGGCTAGAGGTGGCAACAAGCCTTCTCTTCACATGCAATCTCGACGCCAAGATGGTAGATTGATTCTTGAAGCTGTTTCAATTCCTTCGCGAAATCTTTTCCATGCCCATCGCCATGATGGGCGCCTTCTTCTAACCTTAGTTGATAATAGTACTTCCATTTCATCATTAGAACAAGAGATGGAGGATTATGGTGAAGAATTTGATGATGTTTTCGATGATATTGATGATAATACACCTCTATTTGATTATAATTGTCTTAAACAAGAAGAAAAAATGGGATCATTATGATGGAACAGAGTCCAAGATTGTCAAGTGAGGTGATAAATATGAAGTCATCAGCCTTGATGATAAGGCCGTTAGATTCTCCAGTCGAAATAAGGGAAAAGTCAATTCAATTCCCGATGGGAACAAAATTTTCCATTTTCTCCTTCGAAGTGGAAGGTCATTTGGGGATAGGAAACAAGAATCTTGTAACATGGCCTAAAAAGTTCAACAAAGTTGTCAACTTGACGAGTTTTGTAGATTCAACTAAACTAACTGAGAAGTTAAGTCAGATAACCTCAATTCCTCAGTCACTTCTAGATCAACTAACACCAGCTACTGCGGCCCCTTTCAATGCTTATGAGTGTTTTTGGAGGAAGAAGCCTAAAGAAGCAACCATTATCAATACTCCTACAATTGCAAAAGAATGCAACAACTATACCAATAAGCAAGTTGTTGTTGCATCCGATAGTACTACTCCAAATGCCAAGAGTACAACAAATGAGCAGCAAGACTTGGTGTTAATGAGAGGGAACAGAGCAAATTGTGACTATTTGGTAGCTTTGCAAAGAGAATGCAAAGAGCCAAAGAGGTCTTTGCTAATTTGGGAGCCTTATTGCATTGTACTTCTTGATGATTATCATCAAATTGACATTTTTCTTGAAGAGGCTAATATTTATATTTTCTCCCTTTTTTTCAAGTATAGGAAGAAAAATGGCTTCTTTATCCATTTTGTGGGCTGCTTAAATTATATTCTACTTTTCTAGATATCATATTACTGAAATTGCAATATCAAAAATTTTAATTCGATTCCATAATTTGATATTTTATGATATTGAGTAGATCGTATTCATTAGTGGCAGAGTCAAAATTATTACTAAGGGAAGAGTTCAAATCACCCTTATGTTTAAAAAGGCAAAAATATAATAATTGTAGTTCTATAGGTGTCAAATGAGTCAGTTGAGTTGAATTTGAGTGAATAAAAATTGAACGAGTTAATAAATGAGTCATTCACACAAATGTCCTTATTTCAGGGTTATGTTTAATTTTTGCCGTTGAACACTTTAATCAAAAAAAAGTGATAAAAAATACCCCTGACACCAAATAAATATTTTTTTTGCAATATAAAATCTCACAAGTTATGTTATACTACAATTCATATAGAACTTATGTCGAGCGATGCAAAGTTCTCTAGACTTATGTCGAATGAATTAGGTTATAGAAATATTATACAACTTATGTCATATAACTTGACTGCTACAGAATTTATGTCGGACAAGGAAATGCTCTCTTAACTTATGTTAAAGAAATCCGATCACAGATAAAAATATTTTGATCCATCAAATATTTAAATAAGGTGAGTAGTAAGGGAAAAAAAATTAAAAATCATATTTAAGGGAAAAAACTAATTAAAGACCATTTGAAATAGGGGGAGAATTCCCATTTGATACCACGCCAAAAAGACATGACACTCCACCAAGTCAAGGAAAACAAACGGATCAAGAATTTAAAGTTTATAAATTTTTATAATAAATTAATTTAATATAAAATGATATATAACTAAATTTATAATGAGATATTTATAATTCTTTAGCTGATTTCTAAATATACATACAGAAATTAGACAAAAATTATTGTACTGAATTGATTGGTCACCATATCTTTTGACTAATAACTAAGTACTAACATCATCATTATCTCAAAAAAGAAAGTTTAACGAGGTAGTGTTAATCTTTTAATGAATCTTACACATCATGAATAGTTAATAAGCTGATGTTGAATACCAGATGACTATATTTTAAAAAATAAAGGAAGAATAAGCATATCTAAAATTAGATGGTTGTATATAAAACAATGATCTCTCTCTTTTTATTATTTGGTTACACAAAACTCTTTTTTTGACAAAAGAGAAAAAAAAACTAGTATGACAATGAGAGGAAAATAAAAATCTCAATAATACATATTATATTGTTTATATATTTAAGTTTTATTATTAACTAATTGAATTAGAACTGTAAAAAATTTGGTCATCATCAAGAGGTAGCAATGCAGTAAGGCTCCCAAATCAGTAAAGACCTCTTTGGCTCTTTGCATCCTCTTTGCAAAGGTATCAAATAGTTCATATATGCTGCTGCTTTTGTTGTACTCTTGGCATTGAGAGTAGTACTATTGGATGCAACAACAACTTGCTTAGTTGTATAGTTATTGCATTCTTTTGCAATTGTAGGATTTTCCCCCCAAAAATACTCATAGGCATTGAAAGAGGTCGCAGTCCCCGGTGTTAGTTGAGTTAGGAGTGACTGAGGAACTGAGTTTATCTGTCTTAGGTCTTCAGCTTGTTCGGTTGAATCCATAAGACCTGTCAACTTGACTACTTTATTCTTATTCAACTCGTTAGACCATGTTATGAGATTCTTGTTTCCTAGCCCCAAATGACCTTCCATTTTGAGGGAGAATTTGGGGAATTTTGTTCCCATTGGGAATTGAATTGACTCTTCCCTTATTTCGACAGGAGAATCTAACAGCCTCATCATCAGGGGCAATGACTTCATATTTATCACCCCACTTGACAATCTAGGACTCCGTTCAATCACAATGATCCCATTTTTTTCTTCTTGTTTAGGACAATCATCAATTTTATAATCAAATTGAGGTGTATGTTCATCAATATCATCAAAAAGTTCATCAATTTCTTCACCATAATCCTCCATCTCTTGTTCTAGTGATGAAGTGGAAGTATTATTATCAACTAAGGTGAGAAGAAGGCGCCCATCATGGCGATAGGCGTGGAAAAGATTTCGCGGAGGAATTGAAACAGCTTCAAGAATCAATCTACCATCTTGGCGTCGAGATTGCATGTGAAGAGAAGGCTTGTTGCCACCTCTAGCCAAGGAAGGAATTGGAGGAGGAAAAGATGATGATCTCTTGTTATGATTGTACTTTACAATTCGCAATTCCTCAAAGAAGTGCGAGTTGTATTCTTCTTGTTGTTGATGATGATAGTCTTTTTCCTCGTCTATATCTCCGTTCTCAGAAAAAGAATAGGAGGAAAAACCATCAGAACCGTTCTCTGATCCAAGATTCTCAGTACAAATTTCAAGACTTTTTTCGCTCAAAGAACTTGTTGATCTTTTAACAAGAGGGTGAATATATGGAGTTTGCAGATTGGACATCTCATCTTTCTTTTGTGTCAAAATTGAGCTCCAAACATCAAACGATGATTTTCTCCTTTCGAGCCCCTCTTCTTCTCCTTCCTCAGAGGAGCTCGAAAGAAGAAGATCTTTCGATGAAGCAATCTTTTTGATTGGAGAGAAGAAACCATTTTGTTGAAGCCATTTTTTGGATGACATATCAGCAGAAAATGTTCTTCTAATAGAGGTTGCACTTGTTTTTCCTCTTTGGGTGTCTGATCCAAGAATTGACACTAAGCCCTCTTTCACTATACTTGTCTTAGGCATAGGTGGTTTACTCAATTGTGGTGTTGCCACTTCTTCCATTCTAACTATTGACATCTTCGTCGCAGTCTAGTAATTACACAGTATAGTAATTTTTATAAATATTGGAGTATAGGGTGGTTTTGGTTGATGTTGTGAGTGCAAATAAAATGGGCAGGGTATTTGTAGTACTCCAAAGTAACTAATGGAATCTTGTGCAAGGGACCCTCTTTTAAAATATGAAAAAAAAAAATCCATCATTTTGTGGTAATGATGAAACATTTATATGAATTGTGTTTTGTTCACGAGTTTTGTATTTTAATTATCGGCTGTTTATTTTTTTTTAACGTGAATCATCATTTTCTATGTATTAAAAGCATCTAGTTGAGTAAGTGGTAATGTTCAGTTAAGACAAAGGAATAACTTATAATATGTCTAATCAGCTTCGAAGTGTATTTTGTTTAGTGCATAATAGTAATAATTTAAATATAAAAAAAATATTTGATAGTTAAAACTTGAAACTCACGAAAATATTTAGTATTGGCAAATTTCTCTTAATGATGCAGATTACTAGTACTTAATATGTTCTTTCTACCAACAACAACAAAAAAATTATATCCCAAATAAAATTGGAATATAAGGGTTATTAATATTCTAGTGTGAGGTTTGGTGTGTGTGTGGGGGCGGGGGGGATTCAAGTAACACAAAATATATATTTCTTTTGTTTTAATTTATTTATTCTGCAAAAGAAATTATTTGTTATATTTTTTTTGGTTCGTTTTAGAAAATATCTCTTTCCTTTTTAGCAATTCTTTAATACTAACTTCCATCTCTGCATGTTTAAAATTACATAATTAATTATCAATTTAATATATTCTATGTATCTTTAATTTAAATCGTAAAATTCAAAAATTTATTTTATTTTCTTAATTTCACATCAAATCAAAATTAAAATACAAGAAATATTAATTAAATAAAATGGCTTAAGGGACAGCAAAGCAATCACCTTTACAAGGGTATTATCATGTTGTTCGAAAGAATCTTTACTATTTATTTACTCTCGACCAGTGTTTTAAAAGACGAAAAAAGATGGAATGAGGCATATCCCAAATCATTGAAAATTTGGTTCTCTCGTGAGTCTTTATTAACAAGTTATATTTATATTTAGTAATAATTTAATTTTAAATATTTATTTTATTTTTGATGAAATAATTATAGTCACACAAATATCATCACTTATTTTAGATTACACATTTCAAAATTTTTCTATCTTTATTAAATTCGATGTCAGATCAAATTAACTCATATAAAATAGAACGAGGAATATTATTTGTAAACTTATAGCTTAATTTGCAAGCGTCTTCAAGAAACTGTTTGCAAAATTTTATTAAATAGACATCCACCATTTTATCTACACTTATTAATATTTCTTGTTATAAAGAAAAGAATTGTAACGCCCCCGTGAAATGACGAAAATACCTTTAGACTTGACCTTGCGAGTAACATATCTTCCCATGCTCGATTTGCGAATTCGAGACCGGATTTATGATCAGTGCGAAAAATCAAGTCAGAAAATGGTCTCGACTCGACAAAAACTCGAAAATGTGAGTTATTTTTGCTCAACTGAGCTCAAAACAGTGGGGTTTCCGCGCCCCTTCCGCGACGCGGAGTGGACGCGGAACCACACTTTATGTTTTTTCGAAAATTCGATGAAAAGTGAAAATTTACAAAAAAAAGTTGAAATTAATACTAGTGCGTATCACGCACTAGTGTAATTTCGGGGTAGATTTGTTCTTTAATGGAAAAGGATATTTTCGACCTTTTCCACACCCCATATCCTAAACTAATTCGTTTTTAAGTCGTATTTAGTCTCTAAAACGTTTATTTCCTCATTCATTCTCTAAAAAAAACAAACTTTTTCAAGAATGTACATTCAAGAACCCAAGAAATGATATAGGGCTTAGGGCTTTCTCCAATTCTTCAAGAAATTCATTCTAATGTATATAAGACCATCCTAAATTTATTATTTCTAGAATATTATAGAAAAGTATGACTTAGTTTTCATTCCGAAAGTCCCAAGTCTTGATTTAGAGTAATTTCATGAAAACCTTATAAAGTTTAGTAGATTTTCCTGCGTATGCATAGATTTTTGATTGAATGATGTTGATTCATGATTCTTTAACTGTTATTAAGGTATTGATTTCAAGATTTTAAAGTATATATGATTTCCTGTGAATTCATGTGGGATTCATGGACACCCATAAAGATTATGGTTCAAAGCTAGTTAAAAAATGTCTTTCTTGAATTATTCTTGCATTTTAACTGAGCATATCATATATTTTAAGAATTTTTGAAGGTTTCTTGATACTCTAGTTGAGAAATCTAGTATGCTTGAAAGTACATGAAAGATACTAGTTCAGTAATGTTAAAGATTTCAGTTGAGAAAGCTAAGTAGTAAGTTGGGCTAAGTCCCCAAGAAAAACCCATATTTTCAAGAACTTATGATCATCTAAGTATGAGAAGTATAAAATGTTTTGGGAGTAGTATTGAGCATCGATATGGGTGAGAGTAGAATAAATTACTCAAGCCCATAAACTATGTAGACAGCATAGGATAGGATCGTACCACAATACCTTCCTCATTAGTCATTGAGATGGCCCAGTTTTGGGATGGATCCACTCCCCTAGTTATTCTCTCCTATCCCGGTAAAGTACGGGACGACTCTGACAGCGTGGGCAAGACGTTGTATCACCACGAAGCTCATAGTGATGGTTGTCAGTTAGAGAAACTCCCCAAGCTAAGAAA
>JAABOM020000001.1:3601441-3633658 GCA_011800125.2 Solanum clarkiae
TAGACACAACAACAACAACATACCCAGTAGAATTCCACAATTGGGGTCTAGGAAGGGTAGAATGTACGCAGACCTTACCGCTACTTCGAAGAAGTAGTGTGTATATATATATATTGTTATTCAAATGAATAAATGTCGCTAAATTATGGATAAAAAGGAAAGTTAGCCCAAGTGAGTTGGTCATATTCTTTGGATTTTTAGGTAATATTCTTGGTATTTGGAACAAGGTTCGTCCACTTTTTGTCTGTTTTTAATTTTTTAAAATTAAGTTTTCCTATAATTTGATTTGTTATTGCAAAAATAAAATTAAAAATATCTGCTGTTTTCAAGTTTCTAGTACTGAAATTATCATAGTGCTAACTTGTCAATTCCAAGGAGAACCAACAATTGAATGGTTTATTCGTAATATATGACAATAAATAAAATAAAATATTTCTTTTCTAGTTATTGTTAGGTATATTTTTTTAAAAATACTATACGGTGTATAAATTATTATCCTCCTCAATTCATGTTAATTGTTTCACATCACCGAGAACATAACCTTACGGGTTATGCAAAGGGGTAAAAATAGATCAAAAAAGTATTGGGAAAGGTGATTAGACATGTTATGATCAGTTTTATATCACCGAGGATATGATCTTCGATAAAAAGAAATGTGGATTGTTTATTAAGATAGAAAGTTAATAGGCTAGGGATAGGATGTTGTATTGCCTTGGGATGTAGTAGGTTAGTAGGATTGGTCATGTCTTTATATATTGTATGTTATTGTGCATCATTTATTTTGCTACTTTTATTTATTTATAAAACTATTGTTGCTTTTTCATTTTAGTTGTTATTCTATATCTAGTATTTGTCTACTTTCGGGGTTGATATTGTCACGCCCCGGGAGGATACCCTAGATGTGACTGGCACTCGGAGACTATTGCTAGCCCCCAAGCGGACTACTTAGTCTCTTTGCCATCATTCAGCCAATTCATCAGCAGAAAAGAAATGATATAATAGACAATAAATGTTATCCTATCAGTGGGCTCATACTATCAACATTAATCTATCATACGAAAATAGAATAGGAAAGTCAACAGTCTCAATATAAGGAAAGAAAGAGGGAAAGGAACCCTCGACATCAACATCAACATCTATGTCTATGAAGCATCTACGCTATAGTCTAAGACGGTACCATGACTGGCCATGGCTACCAAAATCAAATAAAAGACTAGAAAAATCAATAGAAATGACCATCCTCCGAATGCAGGGGAGGACTCACCACTGTCTGAAATAGAGAGCTCTGAATCTCAATGATCGAGCTGCTGAAGTCCTCAGTCTATCGAATCTGCATCATAAAACGATAAAGCGCTAGAGGGGCGTTAGTACGTGAAATGTACTGTATGTAAAACGGGCTAAGAAGAAGGAAACAATATAATTGACACTCATCAATCACTCAACCTCACCTCAGATATAAAAGACAAGACTCTATCACCTTACTAGCTATCAAGCATCAAACCTTCACATCACATCGGAATTATATCCTTATGAAACCTATCTAGGAGTTTCCATAATCGACAACCACTACCTATGAGCCGATAGTGATACAACGAAGAGATGTCGTTGCCACATCCTTCCATTACCTTGTTAGTGTAAAGGACGAGTCTATCAATGGATCTAAAAGTCTGCCAAGTCCTCTTTTGGGACAAAGAAAATATCCGCTTTCACGGTTCAATCCTTTCCTACGCTGGACACGTAGTTAATGGGTTCGAGTAGGACACACTCTTACTTATTTCGGTGCTAATACTCCCCCAGGACTCAACATGCTCATAAATCTATCAACTCTTCAAGAACTCTCACCATCTAACCTCTACGGCAAGATTATCTATCCAATCTAAAGGAATTATACCCATTCGACTCTATCAACAATAATTTCAGCTATCACAATCATCAACACACTCAACTCAAGACTCAGACTCAGTCAGACATCATTTTCAAACATTCAAGGTTCTAGACATCCCCCTAAGTTCATTATTCAAGTCTCCACAGGGAGCAATTTTTAAAATCAAGTTACAATCACATAATAAAGAACACATACAGTAAGTTTTAAATATGATGATCATCAAATTAGGGTACCAAAGTATAGTTTAAAGAATAAGAACAAGAATCCAAGGTACTGTCCATGAAATTAAAGCAATTATTCAAGAACTTGCAAGAAAGCACCAATTCAAGATTTCTAGACATGATTTCTTTATCCTAACTCTACATTGGCACATGGAAGATCAATTCTATACTTTTGGGTAGCCTTTACATACCTGAGAATGACGAATCTTTGAAGAATCTTGAATTCCCCTCTGAAAACCCTTGTTTTCCTCTCATTTTTCTCTCTTAGACTTAGCGTAAAATTAATAGACTTGGATTGGTTTTGGGTTTATAAACTTTTTTACAAAATTATGTTTAAAAAAATATATTGGGGATATAAAAATATGTCGGGAAGGACGATATTGCCCTTCCCAAATTTTAAAAGAAAAATCTGCTCCCTCGTACACAGTGAGCGACGTCCACTAGTGATTTTCTTCAGTTGTTCGCAAATTCTCATTTTTTCATAAATTTTCGAAAAAAGTATAAGTATGGCTCCACGTCCTCTCCGCGTCACGGAAGGGGTATGGAAACCTCACTGTTTTAAGCTCACTTTGAAAAAATAAATTCGTATTTTTTGTGTTAAAGTCGAATCGAGACCATTTTCCCACTCAATTTTTTACACTGATCGTAAATCCAGTCTCGAATTTTCCATTGGAGCTTGAGAAGATACGTTGTGTGCATGACCAAGTTTAGGAGCGTTTTAGTAATTTCATGGGATGTTACATCATCTCCCCCTTAAAATCATTCATCCTCGAATGATGAGTAAAGGTCGTACAGGGACTCGAATAACCTCATAGTTCATCTCATTCTTCACTCGGGAACACTCGAACTCTCACTATTTGTCATCTATCTATCTTTGTCTTAGGCTCGGGAATATAGTAAAACAAGGCATCAACTTAATGGAAAAGGATACTCGAAATTGATAAGAATAGGAGTATTTACCTTCAACATCATCATCTCTTGGCACAAATAGATGCGAGTATTTGAGTTTCATCGCTTCCTCAGCTTCCCACGTAGCTTCCTCAACAAATTGATTCCTCCAACTTTAATGGAGGCTATCTCTTTGTTTCTCAGCTTACGAACTTGTCGGTCAAGAATCTAAACTAGAACTTCCTCGTATGATAAGTTATCCTTCACACGTGTACTCTCCATGGGAATTGCAAAAGTTGGATCCCCCAAACATTTCCTTAACATAGATACATGGAACACCTGGTGAACTCCCTCAAGCTTAGAAGGCAAGTCTAACTCGTAGGCAACTTTCCCAATCCTTCTTACAATTTAGTATGGCCCGATGTAACGAGGACTCAGCTTTCCCTTCTTACCAAATCCCATGACACCCTTTTATGGGTAACAATTTCAGGTACACCCAATCATCTACCTCGAACTCCAAGTCCCTTCTTCTCACATCTGTATATGACTTCTGGCAACTTTGAGCTATCTTCAATTATTCCCAGATAACTTTCACCTTCTCCATAGATTGGTGTACAAGGTCAGGCCTAATCAACTCAGCTTCGCCCTACCTCAAACCAACCAATCGGAGATCTACACCTCCTCCCACACAATGCCTCATACGGGGCCATATGAATGCTGGCACGATAGCTATTATTATACGCGAACTCAATCAATGATAAGTGATCATCCCAGTTTCCTTTGAAATCAATTACGCATGCCCTCAACATATCCTCCAAAGTCTGGATAGTGCGCTATGTCTGCTCATCTGTTTAAGAGTAAAAAGTGGTGCTCAAATTCACCTTCGTACCCGATCCCTTCTGGAACGATCTCTAAAATTGAGAGGTGAATTAAGCTTCTCTATCTGCGATGATAGGCAAGGAAACCCCATGCAACCTCACAATCTCCCGAATGTAAAGTCGAGCATACTCTTCAGCCATATAAGTTGTCTTAACTACCAAAAAGTGGATTGATTTCATCATTCTATCAACAATCACCCATATTGAATCATGCTGCTTTCAAGACCGGGGTAAGCCCATGATGAAGTCCATGTTAATCACCTCCCATTTCCATTCTGGAATTTCGAAATTCTGAGCTAACCCACAAGGTTTCTGATGTCCAACCTTAACTTCTTGGCAATTGGGGCACTTGAAAACGAACTTCACAATGTCTTTCTTCATCCCATTCCACCAATAGATTTCCCTAAAGTCTTAGTACATCTTGGTGGAGACAGGATGAATAGAATACCTCGTACTATGAGCTTTGGCCATGATTCTGTCTCGAACACCATCAATATCAGGTACACACAATCTCCCTTAGTACCTCAATACCCCATCTCCCCTTTTGGAGAAAACCATCACCTTTTGCTTGTGAACCGCTTCTTTCAATTGGAGTAAGACAGGGTCTTGGACTTACTTTTCCTTCACCTCAGACACTAAGGATGAAGCGGAACCATTCTAAACATTGACCCCGCCTTCATCGTTCTTCCCAAGCTGCACTCCCAATTGAGCCAATCTATGCACTTCCTTGGCTAATTCTCTCCCCCCTCTTCAACATGGGCAGTGCTACCCATTGACATCCTGCTAAGAGTATCAGCAACAACGTTAGCCTTACCTGGGTGGTAGAGGATGCTCATATCATAATCCTTGAGCAACTCCAACCACCTCTTCTGCCGCAGGTTAAGCTCTTTCTAACTGAACACATACTGCAAGCTCTTGTGGTCAGTGAACACGTCCACATGCAGTCTATACAGATACTGATGCCAGATATTAAGTGCGAACACCACTGCTGCCAACTCAAGATCATGAGTCGGATAATTTTTCTCATGAATCTTAAGCTGTCCGAAAACATACGCTATCACCTTCTCTCTCTGCATAAGCACACACCCCAATCCAACTCTGGATGCATCACAATATATCACAAAGTCACCTGTCCCGTCTGGCAATGTCAACACTGGTGTGGTAGTCAATCTAGTCTTCAACTCCTGAAAGCTCTTCTCACATGCCTCGTACCACTGAAACTTAGCCTTCTTCTGAGTCAACTTTGTCAAGGGGGCTGACAGAGAAGAGAAGCCCTCTACAAATCTGTGGTAGTACCTGGTCAAACCCAAGAAACTTCGTATTTCTGTTGAAGAAGTTGGTCTTGGCCAGTTCTTAACCACCTTAATCTTCTGGTTATCCACCCGAATGCCATCTCCCAAAACAATATGGCCTAAGAAAGCCACTGACTTGAGCCAAAACTCACACTTGGAGAATTTTGCATACAACTGATGATCTTTGAGTGTTTGCAAAACTACTCTAAGGTGATTTGCATGCTCCCCCTCATTCCTCAAATATACTAGGATGTCATCAATAAACATGATCATGAACATGTCAATGTATAGTCTGAATACCCTGTTTATAAAGTCCATGAAAGCTGCAAGTACATTTGTTAACCTAAAGGACATGACCAAGAACTCGAAATGGCCATATCGTGTCCTAAAGACTGTCTTAGGAATGTCACTTTCTCTCTTCTTCAACTAATGGTAACCCAATCTGAGATTTATCTTGGAGAAACAAGTAGCACCCTGAAGTTGGTCAAAGAGATCATCTGTTCTGGGAAAAGGATACTTATTCTTTATGGTCACTTTGTTTTACTGTCGATAGTCTATACACATCCTCAATGACCCATCTTTCTTATGCACGAATAGGACAGGAGCACCCCAAGGTCAAGACACTAGGTCGTATGAAACCTTTCTCTGGCAAGTCTTTCAATATGCTCTTTCAATTCTTTCAACTCTGCAGGGGCCATTCTATAGGGTAGAATTGAGATAGGTTTGGTTTTGGGTAGAACATCAATCCCAAAGTCGATCTCCCTATCAGGAGGGACTCCGGGAAGACCATCAGGAAAGACCTTGGGAAACTCATTCACTATCAGGACTGAACCAAGAGTGGGAGACTCAACTTCATTAGACTTCACTCACACGAGGTAATAAATACAACCCTTAGATATCAACTTTCTAGCTCTAAGATAGGACATGGATTTATCCTTAGGGGCAACAGAACTCTCTTTCCACTCTAAAACAGGATCATTAGAAAATTGGAACTAACTATTTGGGTTCTACAATCGACAGAAGCATAACAGGCATGAAGTCAATCCATGCTCATTATTACATCGAAATCGACCATCTCCAACTCTACCAAATCAGCTAGTGTGTCTTTATGATAAATAAACACCACACAATGCATGTAAGCCCTCTCAGCTAGGATAGACTCACCAGTAGGAGTAGAGACAGAAAAGGGCTCAAGTAAACACTCAGGAAGAATACCAAACTTTCTAGCCACATAAGGAGTTACAAAAGATAAGGTGGAACATGGATCAATCAAGGCATAGCAATCATAAGCAAAGACATAAAGCATACCCGTGATAATATCTGCTGTAGCCTCCTGCTCGTGATGGTTACCCATAACATAAAGGCAGTTTGTCCCGCCTCCTGTACCCGTGGTAGTAGCACCCCGCTACTTACTACTGGAGGTATTGTCAAAGACTGAGCTCTGACACTCCCCTCACCTCGCCTTCTCTTCAGGCACTCATAGCTGAAATAACCAGCCTAACCACAAGCATAACACATATCCTTGCCAACACGGCACTCTCCCAGATGAAGCTTACCACACTTGCTGTAAGGTGGCTTTCCTCTTATATCTTGAGTCACGCTGGCCTGAGATTGGGCACCTGGGTTCTTGAAATTCTGATGACCCTTAGATTTCTGATCATACTTGGTTGGTTGCGCAGGCGCACTGCCTGTGGATGGTGCGGGATATAATGATCACTTGTTGAAATAAGATTTGTCATCTCTGTTCTATCTTTGTGGGTTAGATTCATGTCCCACTGACTTTGCCTTTCTGCTCAAGTGCTCCTCCCTATCCCTCCTCCTATCTTCCTTTGTTGGGCATACACTACTAGTCTGGAGATGTCCATACCCGAAATCAGCAGGGCAGCCTTACACTCTCTCTACACATGTCTAGCTAGGCTAACACAAATCTCCTCATCTTCTATCTCATATCTTTCACCATCTCTGGAGCATACCTGGACAGTTTGGTGAACTTAAGGTTGTACTCGTTCATAGTCATCCCTCCCTGATTCAGATTCACGAACTCATCCGCCTTAGCCTTTCTCAACTCTTGAGGAAAGAAGTGATCAAGGAAGGCGGTTTTGAACTCATCCCATGCTCCAAGCTCCACATCCTCCCTTTTACTCCCCTTTCACTGAGTGTACCACACATTGGCCACATATTTCAGCTGGTAGGACGCAAGCTCAACTCCCTCAATCTCAGTTGCATGCATGGCCCTCGGGACTTTATACATCTCATCAATGAAATTCTGGGGGTCCTCCTCTACCTTTGACCCCGTGTACACTGGCGGGTTCATCCTCGGGAAGCCACTGAGCCAGGTTACAGCTGAGGACTCATGTGAGCTAGAACTAGGAGCTTAAGAACCGTGGTTATTTCCTTGGGAGGCGACCAATTGAGTTAGCATGGTGATGGCTCCCCTGAATTCTGCCTCAATAATGGGAGATGGCTGGGGCTGAGCAGGGGGTGCCTGAGGGACCTCAGCAGTCCTAGCATGGCATCCCCGTCTTCTTTGTCTCAGTCTGCACCGAAACCTCGGGTTGGGTGTTCTCAGCGACGGGAGTTGTGGCATCTCTTTAGGCGACATTTTCTGTAAGCGTAAGAGGCAAGAGTTAAGAGCAGAATTTTACAAGTTAGCTACATAGCACGATTTCAGATCATAGAAGAAGGATAACACTTCCTAATGTCCTATAGCCTCCTATTTATGAAGTGTGGTGCACAACACACCCATAAATAAGACTCTACTAGCCACGGCTTTATAGACTCCCTAGGACACTCAAACTCTAGGCTCTGATATCAAGTTTGTCATGTCCCAGAAGGGTACCCTAGACGTGACTAGCACTCGAACACTATTGCTAGTCCCTAAGCAGACCACTCAGTCTCTTTGCCATCATTCAGCCAATTCATCAACGAAAAAGAAATGATATAATAGACAATAAATGTTATCCTATCGGTGGGCTCATACTATCAACATTAATCCATCATACGAAAATAGAATAAGAAAGTCAACAGTCTCAATATAAGGAAAGAAAGAGGAAAAGGAACCCTCGACATCAACATCAACGTCTATATCTATAAAACCTCTATGCTATAGTCTAAGACGGTACCATAACTAGCCTTGGCTACCAAAATAAAAATAAAAGACTAGAAAAATCAATAGAAACAACCATCCTCCAAATGTAGAGGAAGACTCACCACTGTCTGAAATAGAGAGCTCTGAACCTCAACGATCGGGCTGCTGAAGTCCTCAGTCTATCGAATCTGCATCATAAAACAATGCAGCGCCAGAGGGGCGTTAGTACGTGTAATGTACTGTATGTAAAACGGGCTAAGAAAAAGGAAACAATATAATTGGCACTCATCAATCACTCAGCCTCACCTCAGATATAAGAGACAAGACTCTATCACCTCACTAGCTATTAAGCATCAAACCTTCACATCACATCGAAGTTCTATCCTCATGAAACCTATCTGGGAGTTTCTATAACCGACAACCACTACCTATGAGCCGGTAGTGATACAACAAAGAGATGTCATTGCCTCATCCGTCCATTACCTTGTCGAGGTAAAGGATGAGTCTGTCAATGGATCCAAAAGTCTGTTAAGTCCTTTTTTGGGATAAAGAAAACATTCGTTTTCATGATCCAATCCTTTCCTACACTGGCCACGTAGTTAATGGATTCGAGTGGGACATACTCTTACCCATTTCGATGCTAATACTCCTCCCAGGACTCAACATGCTTATAAATCTATCAATCATTCAAGAACTCTCATCACCCAACCTCTACGGGCAAGATTATCTATCCAATCTAAGGGAATTATACCCATTCGACTCTATCAACAATAATTTCAGCTATCATAGTCATCAACACACTCAACTCAGGACTCAGACTCAATCAGACATCACTTTCAGACATTCAAGGTTCTAGATATCCCCCTAAGTTCATTATTCAAGTCTCCACAGGGAGCAATTTTTAAAATCAAGTTACAATCATATAATAAAGAACACATACAGTAAGTTTTAAACATAATGATCATCAAATTAGGGTACAAAAATATAGTTTAAAGAATAAGAACAAGAATCCAAGATATTGTCCATGAAATTAAAGCAATTATTCAAGAACATGCAAGAAAGCATCAATTCAAGATTTGTAGACATGATTTCTTTATCCTAATTTTACTCTTGGTACATGGAAGATCAATTTCATGCTTTTGGGTAGCCTTTACATACCTGAGAATGATGAATCTTTGAAGAATCTTGAATTTCCCTCTGAAAACCCTTGCTTTCCTCTCCTTTTTCTCTCTTATACTTAGCGTAAAATTAATAGACTTGGATTGGTTTTGGGTTTAAAACCCTTTTGTACGAATTATGTTTAAAAAAATGTATTGGTGATATAAAAATATGTCAGGAAGGACGAAATTGCCCTTTCCGAATTTTAAAATAAAAATATGCTTCCTCGTAAACTAATGCGCGACGCGCACTAGTGATTTTCTTCAATTTTTCGCAAATTTTCATTTTTTGTAAATTTTTTAAAAAAGTATAAGTGCGATTCTGCGTCCTCTCTCCGTCATGGAAGGTGCGCGGAATCCTCACTGTTTTAAGCTCACTTTGAAAAAATAAATTCGCATTTTTTCGCGTTAAAGTTGAGTCGAGACCATTTTTCGACTCAGTTTTTCGCACTGACCGCAACTCCGGTTCTCTCGAATTCTCCATTGGAGCTTGGGAAGATACGTTGTGCGCATGACCAAGTTTAGGGGTGTTTTAGTAATTTCACGGTATGTTACAGATATATTTGAGTCGAAGATCTTTCAGAAACAACCTCTCTATCTCTATGAGGTAGTGTTAAGGTCTGCATACACTCTACCCTCCCCAAACTTATTTTATCAATTCACAAATTTAAGATAGAATTGAATTTGTCTTACTTTATCCTAAGTTATTTTGAAAGTGTAAATAAGCTAACTAGTAAAGTTCCAAAAGAAAAATTCTTAAGAAGTATATTAATATAATTATCTCTTTTTTTCTTCAATTTTTTAAATAATATATAAAAAAGAAAGCGGACAACTAATATGAAATAGAACGAAACGGGGAAAATAATTTGGGGCATTTCATTGAGAAGAAAGTGAAGGAAATTAAATACTTTCCCTTTCATTAGTTTGGTTTAGTAGAAAACTAAAAAGGTGAAGTGACATTCTTTTTTAAATAAAAATGGGATCAAAATTTCATATCATATACCGCATAATTTTTTTAAACAAAAGAAGTTGTGTTCATAATTCAAAGAAAGTGAATTATTAGTATTTTACGTCTCCTTTTAATTTGAGTCTTAAATATGAAGAAAGTTCTATAAGAAAATGCTTTCTCTTTTAATTAATAATTCATGATATAAATTTAAATTAATCGAAATATCAATACGAATATCGAGCACTCAATAAAAAAAAGAAGAAGAAAAAAACCTTTCACATAAAAGCTTAAATCGTTTTTAGCCTAAATTCAAAGATAATGTCCAATCTTTGAAGTTTTCCTTCCATATTCCCTCCACTAAAAGATCTAGAAAATGTAACTTTCACACAAATTGATTCAATTCAATGTATATAATTAATGTTGTATAGAGTATATGTAGACATCATATATACTACTATATGGTTGCTAGCTAGTTGGAATAATGGTATCCAATCATAAATCTAGCTTGACTAACAATTCATATCAACATGACTTGTCTTTGACAACCAAAACATCTCAAAGATCTAGTGTATCTTTAAATTCATGAAGAATCAGATGTGTGATGGAATGATCGAGATGTTTTTCGGTAAAAATTCTTTAAATTTAATCTTGATAATTAAAAAAAATCAATCAAGAGTATTTTATTTCTTTTAAGTAAATATGAATTTATTTAAAGCGAATTTAAATTAATCAATAAATTTCAAATATCAAGTAGTTAAAATAAAAAAGGAAAAAAGAACTATTGTATCCATCTAAACCCCTAGCTGGGAAAGGTCTTACCAAAGGGAGAAAAACACAAAATAAACTGTCTGCGCTTTCAATTGTGAAGTAGCAGTTAGTCAATGCAACTTTCGACGCTCATCATGTGTCGTCCGAAAATAGTCGTGCTATATTTTTAAACATAAGAGTCAGGTTGCGTACATCAAAACCCCCCTACCTGCAATGGGCGAGAGCCTTTGAGGCATTGGGGTAATGTTGTTGATGTTGTTTATATATATTGCAACTAAATCCCCTTTTGGAATAGTCCACTAATTCTAAAATTGGGATCACACACCTTTTTGTGTGGTCATGTCCTTGGTTTTTTGAGGACATGCATGTTACAAGTGGCATTCTAATATGTTGTGACAATTAAATATTGATTTTATAATTTTTAATTATTCAATCTGTTTTAATTTATCTGTCATACTTTTTTAGTGCGTTTAAAAAATATCTGTTTCTCTTTTTGATATTCTTTAGTTTTAATTTTTCACATAGCATGTGTATAAGTCGACGAGATTAAAAGATATTCTGATACACTCATCATATTTTTAGTTTATAATCACAAGATTCAAAAATCTGTTATTTTTTTAAACATCAAATCAACAGGGGACAAATAAATTAAAATGAGGAGAGTATTATTTTTTTAATTTGTATGAAAAGATCATATTGATTCTCATGAATGTATGGTGAGTTGTTGGATCAAAGAACTCACATTTCTCCTTTTGGATATGTGCAAAAGCAAAATAAAAGGTATGTATGTGTTTGTGAATCATAGAAAAAGTGAAGATATATATTCCTCTCCAACAACACTTGTTTTTATTAAAAGAGGTTACATTTTTGAAGTTGTATTTGATGTTTTTCCATCCCCACTTATAGTATAAAATAAAACATTGAATATCATTATTAAAATACAAGCGGCAGATAAATTATGCAGCTAAATAGTAAAATTTATCGTTATTTTTATTTATAGATAAATTGGCGATGAATTTTTATTAGCTACAAGTAAACTATTGATAAAATTTATGGCTAATTCTATTTATTTATTTTTTGGTCATGTTTCTTTTTTTAGTTTCTAAGAATCAATTTGACTATTTTTATGTTAAATAAAATTTATATATTCTAAAAGTAATTTGAAAAGGAATTTCATCTCATATTGGTAATGATGAAAAACTATATATTCATATTTTAATCAAAATTCATATAATTAAACTCTTCGTAAGGAAAAAAAAATAACAAGTAGATGGATGCAGTAATTTTGAAATTCACTACATTTATCAAAATATCGACCTTTATTATATATCATCATGCATAGATAGGGGGAACAATATCAACATCAACTGTGGTGCAGTGACGAGATTGTTCTACTCTTATTCAGATTTGTTGCAATGGTGAAATCAGAAATTTTTTTTTAGGAGAGAGAGAGCGCATAATTTCTCGACGAAAGGTGTTTGATTGACCACCCTGGACTATATGTAGCTACGCTACTGAGAATAGATCATGCAGTATATGTTTTAACTTTAGTTATTACTTCAATACTGAACATCGAGCGAAACAACGAAAATGAAAAGTAGAACAACTTCTTTTAGACGATTATTGCAATGATGGGATGAGTTGGTGGCATAGATAGGGAATTAGGTTCTATGGCTACGTTGCAAACTGATACACCTTATTGATATTTTCCGAAAAAGTTTTCTTCTTATTTTTATTTTTCCAAATATTTAATAATTTATTAAATAATCCTCAGAGCATCTTAAAATAGCTAATATTATGAATCTCCCAACAAGGGGAAGAAAAGGCATATCTCGACTGTGTCTTATATTAGTTGTTCACTTTTCACTTTATAGAAAACTGATCTATCTTTTATCCACTTTTGTGAAAAATAATTCTTTTTAGAACTAATAAACTTTTTTAGGATTTCAGGAAAATACTAATCATAAGGGTAAAATAAATTAATTTTGTCTTGTTTTGATAAATCGACTATCTAATCTGAGATAACTACTTACAGTAAAAGAAGTGAACATCGTATTTGATTTGTCAATAGCATTTGTATCAAATATTTTAGTAACGATGCTTCGAGCGGAACCAATTTAATTTCTAGCTTGGCGAAATGGATGAGACGAAACTATAATGTGTTAAAACTGAATGTGGATGGCTCAAGGGTTCGGAGATCTTGTGAACACGACCCGACACTATAGGTCGTGATGGTGCCTGTTATATCCCGCCTACAGGCAAGTCATCCCAATAATCAAGGTAACCTATCTAGCAACCTATGTATGACTATAGCTAAACCACAACAATACAAGCCAAAGATCGCCTATTCCAGGAAGTCAAGTCCCTCTGACTCATGATGTACTGTAAGCTATGATGATTTATGTATATATATATCACAATGAACACCATATAAGTAATATCTCCGGTCCTTGAGCACAAACACTGTCGCTGCCAACTCTAGATCCTGAGTGGGATAGTTACACTCGTAAACTCTCAATTATCGGGACGCATAAGCAATAACTCAACCCCGCTGAATCAGAAGACAACCTAAGTCAACATGGAAAGCATCACAATATACTATATAATTGAGATCAAAATTGAAAAAAAAAAAAGATATGAACGAATTAGAGAGGAATAACCAATCAATAAAAGATGGTGTCGAGATCATGGCTTCTTGTAGATCAAACAACATACCCAGTAGAATCCCACAAGTGGAATCTGAGAAGGGTAAAATGTATACAGATCCTTACCGCTAAGATAGAGAAGTTGTTTCCGAAAGACCTTAAACAGACATACACATTCTTCTTGTCAGTGAAAGCTTCTTTTCTTCTTCAAAATAGTTACATTGTACAAGGTATCATCACAAATTACACAAATTAACACCCTATATCTATGATACAACTCCCACCAGAGATATCAAGATTATATATTTCATCAATAATATATATGGGACCTCAACTCCTCCTTTATCATAGACAAGAATACTACACCTAAATGAAGAACGCTATATATTTCACCAACCATGAAGAAGTACAATAAACAAAACAAAATCCAGCACTACAAACCCTTGATCACGACGACGACAACTATAATTCCTTCTACTGTGGCTTAATTTACAAAGGGCAATTCTAAACCCCAACTGTGTCCATCAAGCTGAACAGATCCACCTGCAACCGGTGGAAGTTCAATCTTGCTGTGTCTGAAGCCTGTTCATTCTGTCGAAGATCCATAGGGCACAGAAGCCTCATTCATATCTTTACAAGAAGATATCTTATAACTCTGCCATTTTTTCCAAATGGCATCATGCTGTACATATAACTGGAATTCCCTGACGTTAGCATGAGCCTGAAGTGCAGGAAACAATCTTCACTGCTATCTAAATCCAAGCAAGAGAACCTCGATCATTGGCAGTTTGAGGACGACCTCGAGTTGGCGTAGGTGGTCTGTTAGCATTTAGCTCCTACTCAAACAAATCAATGTAAGCAAGATTAACATAGATCAAAGTAAAAGTAAATAGTCAAAGTAAAAAAATATGGTTGAAACAAAAGATCTGGAAATATTGAACCTGCATCCAAGTGTCTTCCATACGCTCAGGTGAATTTTCTGGTGATGAAAGTGCTGGCGGCAATGGGTGAATTAGTTTTGGAACAACTACAAGATCTCTACCCAATACCAAGATTGCACCAGCATTATTAGCCGTACCTGCAGCCGAAAAAAAGAATAATATAAGAAAAATCCACAGAAATATTTGCCTCACGATGTGGAGTAGAATTCTTCCCAATTTTCAAACATCTAAAAATTAGAACATACCACAGTAATTGGTGGCTGAAAATAGTGTAATTAAATGTCCCTGAGCAAATCGTTCAAAGCCATCCATAACACATTCGTGCGCTCGCACTATCAGTTGAAGATCATTGTTGTTGCAAAATTCCATCACACGATCAGGCTGCACATTGGCAAAGGCTTACATGAGGCCACAAAAAATGCTAGAGAAACTGCACTCAACCAAACACCTTTAGAAACAAGATTAGAAGAATAACCTATGGTCTCCACAGACCCAAACCAGAATATAGCCAACAGCAAAATGGTGTCCCTGCTACTCATAAGAACCTTCAAGGACACCCAGCTGACTGAACCGAATTACCATTGAAGGACTCTCTGAGTGCAATCATCTTGAAAGAGAATAATTGCACAAAAAGATAAAATTTGCTAAATCCATTGTAGTTAAAAGATGGAATTATTACAAATAGCAGAACTGCAGTTGATCGCAAAGAAAGGAAGATTTTGCAAAAGCACAACCTATCAATGAAAAAATACGAGTAATAGAGGGCATGTGGAGGCTGGCTTTTATGGTTCAAATACCAGTTCCTCCTCTACTGGGACCTTTTAAGTAAATACAGTTGATACAACTGAAAAAGAATGTGGCAACTTCCAAAAAGTTTCTAAAACTGATCAAGTGAAAATCAGTTTCATTACCCTGAAAGAAGAGACAGAAGAATTACTCACCCCAAAAGTAACCAACCCTGGACCTCTTGCATTTGGTCTTAATCCTTCAACACTATCATTTTCCGTTGGATCAGACCTAGACGCACACAAGTAATGTAAGGAAGTGGGAGATAATCAAAAGGAATGAACTAAGAAAAAGAAAAGAAAGAGACTAACCACAACAAATCCATCAGAATAATCGACCCCGCTTCCATGGTGATAGGACGCTGGATATTCTCTATCTGTTCTACATGATTAATCGACCTTCCAATGCCACCGTGCATACAGATTATTTTTTTCTCAATTAGTGCTGCGAGAGGAAGCCAATTGAACAACCTATTGATCCGATGCCAAGCCCAGATTCCATCTCTCTCACCCTGTTCCAGATATGAACCATCAGTAGCTAACACAGAAACTAGAGTTCTTTTCCTGCAAATGATACCATACCATGCGTTCAATGCACTCAATTCGAAAGCCGAAAAGTGCATTAATATCTGCCGCTTCATGATTCCCTCGAATTAAATGAACGTTGTGGGGATGCTCAACCTAAATCAACCATTTTATCAGCATTAAAAATAATTGATCAATTCAAAAGGTAAAAGTGGACTAACATCCAGAGAGAACAGGTACCTTTAAAGCAAGGAGAAGAGTCATGGTCTCCAAACTGTGTTGGCCCCTATCAACATAATCTCCTAAGAAGAGATAATCGATGTACCTGATGATGATGCACAAAGAATATTCCTTGTAAGAATCATTGAGAAAACCACTGATTAGCAATTAAAGGATCACCTAAAGCGTGCTTAAGCCCTAAATCTTAGTGAAGCCTGAGTTGTGCGCTTCATCTGCCTTAACTGGGGCTCCAGTGTAGGCATCAAGATAAAAAGGCGAGCACAATTTCATTAATTGCTTCAGTCTATAAGATCCATCTATAAGAGCACCACGCTTGATGACACATATAGCTCGCGACTACGAATTAGAAATTACAAGTTTAGTGTAAGCAAGTTGGCTACTTGAAAACATAAAACTACATCTCATCTGATTCAGAAATTTAAATGATTTTTAACTACATACATATATAGAAAGAAAGCATTTAATTATTTTTTTTCCATTCTTCGGTTCAAATGATTTTTTTCTTATGATGCATAAATCCCAAAGGCTTGTGGCACACAGTTCAAAACTCTATGGATAATGGATTGCTCCTCTACTTTTCTCCACTTAAATACCCAATTTTTGTTTTAGGCAAGTCTCAAACCCATGATATGCATGTAACACACATCACGTGCTACACTCTTACCACTAGAAGAACGCCCTGGGAGGGTGTCCAAATAACTGCTCCCTCCATCCTATTTTATGTGGCACCCTTTCTTTTTTAGTCTGTCCCAAAAAGAATGTCATCTTACTATATCTAGAAACAAGTTAACTTTAAAATTTTCTTCGACCTTAATAAAATGATTTACAACCACAAAAATATTAGAGGACTATTTTAGACCACAAGTTTTAAAAGTTTTCCTTTTTTCCTAAACACAATGCTAAATAGAATGGGACGGAGAGAGTATTTTTAGCGTCTATAGTTACATTACATTTCTATTTTTCTATTCTTTGCTTCTATTGGTCCTTTTCTTGCTAAAACCCATGCTTTAATTGCACTTTGCGCTTCAAGCCTCAGCAAACTTTGCACTTTTCACCTTCTGAATACTTGGGTGGGTAGGAGTACCTAAGACCATGGGCGGAGCTACTCTTGCCCGAGGAGTATCAAGCGACACCCTTCATCAAAAAATTACATTGTATATAGGTCGAAACTTAGTTTAATAAATATGTATATAAGTATTGACACTTCTTAACACAAGTTAAAGTTTGGTGTAGCGGTTAAGGGGTTGCAAAAGTAGTCTAAGGTTGTGTGTACTATCCTTGATAGCAGCATATATATTTTTCCTTATATTTTGACACCCTTTAAATCTTGGTTCTGCCATTGCCTAAGACCTAATACTTGTGGGTTGTAACAGCTTGCAAGACCAATTAGTAAAGACGCACGCAGATTGGTCTAAACACCATCACCAATTAAAAAAAATGTTGTAATTGATTTTTGTCCAATCTAGTTTTTATTCCAACTTTTAGTTTGCAATTTGTGCATATCTCACTCTTTTCGTTCTATTATTCCTATTTTTGTCAGCTACGTGTAATTTTTGCTCTTCTTCATCAATGAAATTCTCAATTAGTTTGCTTCCATATTGTTGATTATTTTAAGGATAACCACAGTACTCCCTCCTATTTCGTCGAGTTTCTTCAACTTTAATGAATATTCCATACCAATAATGCCTTTCATCAGCTCAACTTCATATGGATGCACCTTTCTCGCATGAAGACTTCGGCTCTGCTCTGTATCCTAAAATGTTGTGGTCAGCTAATCACATCAAGTAGCAGGCTCAGTCATCCAAAGATTCCTGCTGCTCTATTAATCTCATCTACAAATTCTACAGCGTCTCATAGTAGATTTTTAGTTAGAGGACTATTTTGTATTTTTAGTTAGAGGACTATTTTGTAATCTATTTCTGACATAAAGAATGCACCATCTTCTATGGGCCATTTTCCTAAGAAGAACAAATACAAGTTGGACAATGCCAGAACACACAGCTGACCTTCTTAGTTGCTGAGTAAAAGTCAGAAGAAATGGTGGAGCATGATACCTTATAGTATATGGTGGACTATCTGGAGAGAAAGAAACAAGAGGTGCACGGAAAACACTGCAGAATCAGTACAAAAGACTAAATGGCTTTGTATGAAGACTTTCTTTTTTTGGTGTAAAGAGGAGGATATAGAGGATGCTGGACAGATCTTGGATTTTTTTTCCTACTTGTAAGCTTAGTAGCAGCAATTCTGAAGTCTGTTTTTGTTGGGCTACTGATGTAAATCTTTTTGTTGGTTGCCAGCATTCCCTCATTGCTGAAGAATACAACTTTACCTTTATCAAAAAAAAAAAGAATGCACCATCTTAGTGCTATATCATTGACAAAATATACTTTACCTTTTTTCATCTAAACGGCCAAAAAAACACCTCCCTAACTTGAATAGGTGCCACCATAAATAGTTATACCTTGTGAATAGCTCATTCTTATCAAAATATTATTCCTATTTCACCCAACTATAGTATTTAGGCTACCCCTCTTAAAAAATGTTAGATTATTCAATCTATATTGTTGATTATTTGCATAACATGGTATGCCTATTTCCTAGACTTTCTTCAATATTTATGTATTTCCACATCAATCATGCCTTTTGACAAGCCTATATTCATTTGGCTGTACATCTCTCTTCCAAAGGCTTTAGCTCTGCATTGTACCCAACTGTTTTGTGCTCATCAAATAACAGCTCATAGTAGGCTCTTCTCATCTACTGATTCCTGCTACTATGATCATCTAGAAGCTCCTGCTCATAAACTTCACTCTTCTTTACACCATTTTAATTCATACCAATTCACTGTTGATCCTCCATGTGAATCAGCTCAAGAGTCTTCCTTTCACCCAAAGACGACATCCTTGTTTCTGCTATGACCAAATCTTTTCCAGCTGTATCATTTTGATAACACCTCATGTCATTGTGCTCGTATCCAAGGCTTAGGTTATTATACGATTGAAAAAATAATAAATTTGATACCTCCAAAAGATCATGACAAAGCAAATTTCAACACCACACCCAGTATGGCATATGTAAAGGTTCCTCCCCCACTGAAAGCAAGAATTGATAATAAGGGATAAGTTCACAAACGCCTCCTAAAATACTTCCCCCTGCAGTTTCTAATGTTACACACACCTCCCTTCCCCATGCTTAGTTTTTTTTTTAAAAAAAAAATTGTTAACTCGATAAGGACAAGTTTGTCCCTTGTTTCACCCACTTTATTTTCGCTTCCATTATGTGAAAAAAATTTAAAAATAAACTTATTTATTTTTGAATTGGTCCATTATAGTACCCAAAATTTAACTTATTTTATTTGAAATTTTATAGTCAGATGCATACATTAATGGCATTGTATTTTTCATCTTTTTTGAGTCAAGGGTCTACCGGAAAAAGCCTCTCTTCCTTTTTAAGGTAAGGATAGGGACTATATACCCCTACTTTATACTTCAAGTGGAGTTATACTAAGTATGTCGTTGTTGTAGTAGTTGCATACATTAATGGCGCACAACTTTAAAACATTTCAATATACAAACCTCATTTCAAATTTTGGGTAAGCAAACTAATCATTTAATTTACAAATGGGAAACTTCATTACTTGTCAATTTTCTTCCTTTTATATAACAAAACTATATACTTGTACTTCACTGGATGTGTATTCAATTATATCACACTCATTCAAGTTATTCAAATAATTTTTGGTTGATAAATAAATATATACCATATAACACTAAAACATATAAAATAAAAGAGACTAGCGTAAAAGTGAGTAGAGATTTTTTCCCCTTTTTTGTTATTCTTTTTATTTCTTAAACAAAACCACCTAAGCAAGTTTTGGAGAAGGTAACGTATTTTATTAAATATTGAAACATTACAAATTAAGGAGTCTTTGTCTCATATGCACACACTAGATACGGGAGCTTGTGCCAGCACAAACCCAATATATGTTACTTTTTTTAATAACAAGGGAAACCCGCAACCGCTACCCTTTGAGTGCGCACAGGGCAAACTCCCACTCCTCTAGGAGTAACTCGCAAACCACATAGGAGAGGTCATCCGCACTAGGCAAGCCTGGCGCAATGAGATCGACCCAGAAGGCAAACCTTTGGTTTCGCTAGCAAGGGGTTTCGAACTTGAGACCTCCAACATGGAAGTCTCAAGCCCAAACCACTAGGCCACCCGAAAGTTTAATATATGTTACTTTTTTTTATCCAATTTATGCGACATAGATGAAATTTGGAAAGTCATTAATTTTCATATATCTTTAAAAACATTTGACGCTTCAAACCATTGTGATTTATATTAATTTTTACATCATTTCAAATAATATGTATTTCTCCCTCAATTAATTTATGTGTCATGGAATTTGGAGAGCCAACCAAATTCTTTAGGTTCTTAAATATTTTAAATTGTTAATTATTATGATTTATGATAATTTTTATATAATTTTCAAATAATATACGTTATTCCCCCTATCTCAATCAATAAGGCACCGATAAAATTTCGAGAGTCAACCAATATTTTATATTTTTAAAAATATTTTAAATTGTTATACTATGATTTATAGTCCTATTGCGTAATTTTTAAATATATAATCGAATATTTTCAGTTATCAATTATTGTGATTTATAATACCTTTAATAAATCATTTATGTGGCATTGATAAAATTTTGAGAGCCATCCAAAATTTTTATATATTTTTTAAATATTTTAATTGTTATATTATAATTTATAGTCCTTTCTACATAATTTTTAAATATATAATCAAATACTTTAAGGTGTTTATTATTGTGATTCATAGTACTTTTAACATAATTTTCAAACATATAACAGAATAAAAAAAGTAACACAAATAAATTAAAATGAAAAAAAAAATTGAAGGGGTCCACTACAAGCACACAACTCAAATAGACACAGTGTCCACTAGTTGTGTGCGTGTAGCCTCTTATATATAGGAGAATATATATCACTCACTTTTGCTACTACATAAGAAAAAAGTTACCAAGTCCAATCATCCTAAATAATCAGCACGATGAATTCTCACCAAATCATTTCAGCAAAACATACATCTAATAATAACTGCTAATAGTTTGGGGCTAGAAACTTAGGTATCATTATATGAAGCTTTTTGTTCAACATTAACCCCTTTTTGTCAAAACCTACAACAACCATGTTTACTTTCGGATAGTAATGGAAAAAATCCAAATATATTTGGGACTATGTCCAGTTAATTATTTTATCATTCTTCACGCCAGGATATCTTAAAAAATTAAGTGGCATGAATGTATTATCTCACTGCATCAAATGATAAGAAGAAATCGTTAGTTTTGTCACAAAATTAAAAAAAGTAAAATTAACACCTTAGAGGCAAATCTGTCATGTTTTAGATCACAAATAGCTTTGTGACAAGTATGTAATAAGGGAGGTGTGTGTTGATAGTCAAAACCTCACGGAAGGTTTGTGAACTTATCCCAAAAGAAAAACATCTCCAAGGAAATAACCTAAGCTGAAGGAGGGAAATATGACTACAAGAATTAGCACCTCCACTAGTTTCTTCGTTTAAAAAAAAAAAAAAAAAATTAGCGACGACAAATTATGGTCCATGCAAAGCTTGAGAATGTGCAAAAAGTGGTTATGCACATTTTCTAACCATATCCATATAGCTATTTCCTTGACGTAGAAATGTTCTTGTTTGATCTAGCACATTTTTCCATAATACTTTGCAAGATTGCATTCTTATTTTAGACTAATTTAAGAACTACTTCAAATTTCCTTACTTCAAAAAAAATATATATATACGCATGGTGCACAAGCTGGCCCAGACAGCACAAGTATGGGAAAAAAACTACATAATTGGGTCGCTCCCTCTGTTTTTTGTTTTTTTGGTAAAGCAATTAAAGGATCTCTCCCTCCTCATTACGCTCTTAACCTTCTATCTGTATACTCAGGAGAAGTTTCTATTAATCTTTGGGTAGCTACTAACAGACTTTCCTTTTTAAGGTGTACAATTTATGAAAGTACAAAAGAAATTCCCACAAACAGATGTATACAAAGTAGAGGATCTCAGATTCTCATACAAAAACATGATTCTCTACAAAGAGCAACCAATGTATGAGTTCCCTAATTACTAGAAAGAACTAATTTTACATGACGAAAAAACAGGTGATTCTCATTCATTATAAATATTGAGTTAAGGTATCATGACACTTTCTTCGCCAACTTTGTGAATATAAAAAGTACAGAAAATTCACAGATACAGAACTAACGCAACCTAAGCTGCTTAAAGGCCACAGTTGGTTAGAGCAAGAAACATGAAGCGAGATTGAGTCAAGACACTCACGCTATGTCCCCAGCAGTTGATGGGGAACCATACTCATCAAAAAGACGCATCAGATCCCCAAATTGCCCATGCAAGTCACCAAATATCTTAATAGGAGCCCTTAGCTGTAAAACACTAGGCTCACTGGAAAATATTCTTTCTGCACTATCGCAAAGATCAGCTATTTCATTGCAATCCAAGAAAAATTGTCGTCTGACAGGAGGCTTCCAACCTCTAGGTTTCAGAAGATGGGCAATCACCTGAAACGGTAAGGGGAAAAAAGATATAAAACCAAAAGCATGTGGCTTATAATACAAGATATATCAGCCAAAGCTAACAACAGATACTCATTCTAACAAGTGGAATATTTTCTTTTCTGAAGAAGGTAACAGTAAAAGAAGTGTGAATAGTTAAATCCACCTGCGCGAGTTCGCTCACATTGCCGTTCCGAAGCCCAGACAAATAAGGCGGCCACGCACAGGGTTATGAAAGGCGATTGCCTTCTAACATTTGGCAAGAGGCGAGGCAAGGCGATGCTGTCTCGCCTATGTAGGACGTGGCGTGGCGATTTTGAAACAGCGAGAGGAAGGCAACAATTGCAACCTGGCGATGTAGGAGTGAAAGGCTACGTCTTTTCTATTTTTTTAAGTTTTGGCAACAGTTTGTGGATTTAAAGAAATTTTAGGGTTTTCATCTTTATTTTTAAGTTTCACATTAGAGCTGCTGCGACCATATATCTCTATTATGCGACTTCTCAATCATCTCCGACTCTGACCAGCCCTTCTGCCACAGTTACATCTTTCTTCTTCTCCATCTTAAATTTTCTTTCTTTTTCGGTTCTCTCTCTTTCTTTCTTCTTCTGTTAAAGCACTGTTTTTTCTTCTTCTTTAGTGTTAAACCTCTGTTGTTTTTTTCCCTGTACCACTGTTAACCTTTGTTTTTTTCTTTCACTGTTAAGCTCTATTTTTTTGTTTCTGATGTTTTATTTACTTATTAAACTCTGTTAACTTCTCTGTTTTATATACTTATTAATACAATAGCGTTATCAATTTTCAGAAATTTCAAGGGCATCGGATGCTAGCCAAAAAAAGGATATTGAGTCCATTCAAGTTCTAGACTATAATCTACTATCTACTTTTAGTTTTCGCTTGAAATATTTTATTACTATCGATATTTTGGTTATTTATATAAGCGATTAAATAATTTAATTTTTTAATATTAATTAGCACTAGTAGGATTTCACTGGGTATGTTGTTGTTGTTGTAATATTAATTAGAACTCAGTTCAAAAAGGCGAGCCTCGCCGCGTGGCAAGGCAGTCCCTTGTCACCTTCTGCCATTCCAAAACACTGGCCGCAGAAAACTAGTGTTGTAAAAGACGAAAAACTTTAAAAAGCACTCCACAACTATTGGGGCTTGAAGCACCACACACAGTTAAACTGCAGGTTTTAATAGTAAAGAAGGGCACAATTAAGGGGAAAGAAGTGTCTATAGTACAAGAAAAAGGTAACAAATTCATTCATAATGTTTTCCGGCACAATTGATACATCTCTTTGCCGATTATATTTATTGTTTCGTACCGCACGATTCAAAACAGACATGGGCAATGAGGCATATACATTAGTGCCTTGCCTACATTTAAGCACACCTAAAGCAATCAAAGCACCATCGAGTGCTTTTCTGAGCTTCAAGGCTTAAGCGTGCAATAAATAGACCTTTGACAACAAGGTGCAAAACTAGTAAAATTAGAGTGTGGAACTAGGGTGATGGAAACTGGAGAGTACAAATTTGTCGGAATGACCCACTAGACGTCTCAAGCTAATGCCATAATTCCCATTGCTAATCAATATTAGTTGAATCACATAAGCTAAGTCATCATACCTTTTTGGGAACACTGTTAACAGACATTTGTCTATCCAAAAGTTTTCTTGCTGCTGTCGCATTTTCTGGGGTTCCATAACTTACTCGCCTGCCTTCATTTTCAAATTGATCAATTGAAAGTTGACGCACCATGCCACCTAGGGCACCCCCAGTTTCTGCAGCTACAACCACCTACAGGTGCATTAAATACATTCAATCAGTTTATGTACATATTTAATCTGATACGAGAGCATATTATTAGGCATCAGACTAACAGCACGGTGATGCAGTCTAACTCCAGTTGGGGTAGAATTATTTGTATCAGGTTTGATCAAGGTAGATTCCCCTTCACCACTAGGTGTTGCCTCTGCTCCCCGATCCCTATCCGGAAGTTCAACTTCACCATTACCTTGTTGTCGAGCTTTGGCAGCTGCTAGTGCAGCAGTAATGGCCTCTGCTTCTGCTGCAGAGGCCTCCACAAGGTATTCAACACCTTTGCCAAGTTTCCTGCAAATGAAACCATGGGAGATCGAATCCAAAAAATAAACAGCAGTTATTGTCATTCTTATGCAACTGCAAACTCACCGACTTCCTTGAAGCACAGCATTTTCAGTGCTTATATCAGTAAACATATCACCATTTACAGGAGGAGCAACAGGACTTCCCAATATAACAGAACCATCATTAACTTCCTCTGGAACGGTTTGCCTTGTTCTTTCATCACCAAAACCATACCTTCCTGTAACCCTCCCATCTTGTATATTAGATGCTGCAGCTGCAGCGGCTGCATGTGAAGCTGCACTAGTAGTCTCAGCAGCAGCCAAGTCTTCAGCAACAAGCAAGTCATCTAGCAGTACCCCTGCAGCAAAAAGACCAACTCAGATGCTGTCTTAGTATTACAAAAATATAACCTACACATAGAGATTCAAAAACGTCAGCCATTTCTCAATGCCAGAAGCAAGTTTGCAGCATAAACCAGGAAATTACCTGAATAACTGCACCAATGGACATAATTAACTATTTGTTAAGCAAGTATATTTCATCACACAATATTTTTTTATTAGTAGAGATCAATCCTATTTGCAAAACTAAGTTGCTCAGACTTATCAAAATTCCTGCGACACCCATTTCAACATGACATTGGGGTGGGGGTGGAATCCATGCTGAAATCCGGTCAACTTACCTTGGGTGCTTTGCCTTCATCTACGAATGGAAAGTATATATTGATTGGGTATTTGGTTACACAATCAATCAAGATATATGCCTTTTTTTTTCTGAAAAGATAATTGAGATACATACTTCATCTGTCATGATACACTTTATTGGTTGTTTCCCAGTAACTGTATCTACACTTGGTTCCATACCTCCCGAATCCTAAAATTTATGCGATGAAAAGTCTGATCTTTTTACAGTACTCAGAAAGATATAAGAGGTACGAGATTTGCTGAGATTCACGCAACTAGTAGTATTTTGGTACCTATAATTTGGAAAGTCAATAATTGCATAACTTAGAATGAGAAAACTAAGGATCTTAATCTGAGATCAGATAATTTATTACTTCAGCCTCAACAGTTACATATCCAAGATTCCAACAGTTCATTTGGAATAAGTTCAATGAATGTTTTGAAGGCATGACTCCATAATAATCTCACCCAGGCACATAATTCATTACAGTACTTTAAGCAAGTATACTCCACAACAATACTTTCAGCCTTAGGGGAAGAGAAGGATCAAACTCTATCAAAAATTCGATGCAGCTTTCTTGGCTGAAACTGAACAATGTCATTACAGCACTTGGGAAAGAGGTACAAGCTAGGAGATTAACTAAGATTTAGGAATCTGGCAGTATTTTGGTACCTAACATTTGGAAAGTCAACAGTTCCATGATTCGAAGAATTGCAACAACTCAACAAACGACTTTCATCTGAGATCAGCTAACTATTGTTTTAATAATTGATCAAAGCTTCTATTTTACATCTCCAATACCTTTGTGGTAAGTTCAATCAAATATCCAAAGGCACATGTTCCATTGAAAAACAAGAGGAGTTTGATCTCAAACTCATCATTGAAGTGCACATTATTGGTAAGAGTTTATGTTTCTTCTCATGACAGGAGTTTATGTTTGATCTCAAACTCATCATTGAAGTGCACATTATTGGTAAGAATTTATGTTTTTTCTCATGACAGGAGTGTCCACGCAAGCTTGCGCAGACATCAACTACTCCACCAAGTACCTCCTACCTCCACTAGCATAGGTACCGCTTAACTCTGCCCATTAAGACAGATAGGGAATATATTTTGCTTTTTTTTTTAACCAGGTAAGACTTCTTAGTTGCAGCTCAATCTACTGCGCAAGCCTGCTTTTTTAAACCTTTTCCAGCAACATAGCTATAAACATAACTTTGGGATCATTTCATTCACATGGAAAAATATCCAGCAACATAGAAAACAAAGCATGCAATCTCAGCATTTTAGAGGCATATCTTTCACTAGAACAGATAAAGAGTCCATCTCATTTCTCTTAAACAAGAAGAGATTCTTGTTGGCCTATGGCACCAATTTAAAATCCCTCAATGAGGAGAGCTAACTATTAGGTGCAAAACAAAAGAGCATTCATTCTAGTTGCAACTCCACCAGGCAAAATTTGGCCAAGCAAGACTAGACCTTTTTGCATTGCTAAGAATCATTCTGTCTTAATATTTTCATAACTTAAATATAGACGAGCTAAAACATTAATTTCTGTTGCAGATAAATATATGAGACAGTCACACAATTCTATGTGGTCCACATTGCTACCCGTCATCAAAGAGAATTTCAGAGTGCTTTGCCAAAGAAAAAGAATCAAGCCACAGCCCACACATAAGGGAGTGTATTGCAAGTCAATGTAGAAGTGCATATAAATTGTGCTCCTCTAAACAATTAAATATTTAAACAGCAGCATTTAGTTTTAGTTATATCAGCATCGCTTGGCTTGCAGTATACGCACAGCAACAAATTACACAATGAACCTATGAAAGACAAAGAACCCACCTATTAGAAAGTGAAAGATAAGAAAAGTAGGCAGTTACCTTACAAATGGTATCCATAATCAGTGAAACTGGGGATAGATTTTAAAAAAAAATATCTACCGAGAAATACACAGGAGACGTTGCTCGAGCTTTTCAAAAACTTCCATTTTCTATCTATATTTCACTTTACAAGTAACTAAGATCGGGAATTAGCTGGGCTACTTACAAACACATACACCAAGCAGCACATCCTCAACAGGAAGTAAGAATATAGAATTTAATGTCTTCAATTATCTTTTTTTTTTAAAAAAATAAGTAATATCTTCAGATCATAGTCAAAAAAGTGAAAATAGTTGTCATCTGAATATATCAAATTAGAAGCAATCAAGATGTCCATATTCTAGCATTACCTCCACGTAAACCACCATAGATAAATACCAAGTCACCGACAGCGGCAGCCGCATGCCTACAACGTCTGGTCAGTTCAACTGCAGCATCTCCCCCAGCTGCATCTGCACTGTATCTACCTGTCCTAGGACTGGTGACAACAGATTTTGTGTCACACCACACTCCTGCAGCAGTATCAAGTACTGCAACCAGACAAAAGTTAAAGGAAAGAAAGAAAGAAATATGCATGATTATCGGGGATTAACATTTAAAAATAATAATAAAAGTAGTAATATAACAAGAGATGAAAAATTCAAGCAAAATCAGTTGTCCATAAGAGAGTGACAGAACATCATCAAAAAGTACCGGCTATACTGGAGGAGTCCTCTACCATGCGTCCACCACCAAGAGCCCCTCCAGAAACATGGAGCCGAGCATTAACAAAAACCTAAAATACCAGAATACAAATAGTAAACACCTTACAATGTGTGAGGCTTGATTGAGTCATCAGAACCACTTACCGCGGCATGCTGATATCTAGGAGATGGCGACACACCGGGAGCAATGGCCCATTCCCAACGCCCATCTCTATGTTTCGCCAGTCCATATGCACTTGCTAGTGGCTGTGAACCAAACAAGACAAAAGAAAATGATAAATACAACAATCACGCAAGAACCCATATGCTTAAATCCAAGTCCCAACATCCATGGTACAAATTAACTGCAAATCAGATCCAAACCCCTCAAGAAGCTTCTTAACATTTACGTTCGTTTAATAAAACTCAAAGTTAGACATCAAATCATCTACGACCTGGTGCTGCAAATTGGTAAGCCAGACTTGGTGGTTATCACTTATCAGGAGAGAGACACTGGGAGAACGAGATGGCAAGACAATGGAACACAAGGGATCAACGAAGATCAGACATGATCTAAAACATGAGTAAGTGTGGCAATTCATAATTGTTGCTAACCTACAACAAATAAACAAAAAGGCCCCTTCTAACAGCTTAAACTTCGGACTCTATACACAATTGAACATGTTATTTAGAGCATGCAAGAGGTACCGGTTTCAGGTCTAATTTACAATCATTAACAGAAATATTGTTCAAGTGCTTGACCCAAGAAAAAAAAAATCAGACCTGCACTTGAATGGATAAGGGAAAAAGCTAACATATGCAATATATTTTCCACACATATGAAAAGGAAGAAATAATAGAAAACTGGGGAGTGTGAACAACTATATTTCGCCACTATTTATCCATGAAGATGACTGGCAACATCTTACGAATTTAGTAACATAGCAGAGAATCATGTACCATCAAGCTATGCTGCTTGGACTCTTCAGAAATGCCGACGGGTGTGTGTTGGATCCTCCAAAAATAGTGTATTTTTGAAGGATCCGACATGGGTGCGGCAACATTTTTGGAGAGTCCGAGCAACTTAGCCATCAAGGATATGGGCTACATGTGCAAGTGAAAGTAAAAAAGAAAAATTCTGTGAGTAATCATGAATATAGAAGAGGTAATGGAGGTGGTGGAATTGAAGCAAAGAGGAATTTTATTCCTCTTCAAGAAAAGGGTAAACTTCATGGTGACATAGCGTTCCAAAGTGAATGTGCTTATAAGACAATAAAGAATAATTATCAGCATAAGAAACATTTTTTTTAATTGCAACAGAACATGATTCACTCACCACACTATTGGCATCCCTTCCTCCACAAAGCAGAAGAAGACCATCAGAGCGTGCACTTGCAGTTGCGTACCTAGTCAAATATCACGAGCTGATATTCATTTCCATATATTTTCCATAGGTTGGTACAGATCAGGATTGCAATAATTCATTTCAGCATTGACCTTATGGAAGGAAACTCATGATAATCCACAAAGAAAATTCAAATGGAAATACTAAACAAGAAGGGAAAGAAAATTCAAATGGAAATACCAAACAAGAAGGGATTTCCTCACAGAATTGCCAACTTATCTGGTAGTATGTCACTAGACCCTACTTGTTAAGCCCATCTTCCAAACAAGGAAAGAAGGCATTTCCTATTTCTTTTGCGAACATTCTGTAGGCATGCAGGCAAGCATGATGCAATAAAGCAGAAGCAACTCTAATATATTATTGTTAATAACACTGTCTACAATATACTATTAAAAAAAATAATAATAATAACAAAGCAAGTTTCAAATGTATTCCTAATGTTTTTTTTTATATCCACAGTACATGTAGCTGATTTAGGTTTTCCTACTTAAGTTTAATCTATACTGCAAGCTTCACCCCCAGACAAGTCCCCACATCCCTCCCGAAGTAAGGGGAAGAATAAAGAAGCTCTACACATCAGGTTTGGAGATACCAACAGTAACAGATCAGTTTCAGTTGTTGCTAATAAAGATTTGTCATCTCTCTAGTATGGGTTTTTTTAATCAAAGAGATACTTGACAGGTAAAGGGAGAGAGTACAAGACTGCATCAATCAACCATGTACTGATAGGACATGGTTGTCAGAGTTCAAATGAACCTTGTGGAATGTGAAGTATTAGATTCCCAAATCATTGCATTGTTCTATAGCTAAATCTAGGGGTGTCAAAACATGGCCCAAAAATTGATGGCCTGCATAGAAACCCAACATCCCTATGGATTCGACACAAGATACTTTTGTATTGGGCTAATTTTAGCCTGCTCAACATAACCTATTTTTAAATTGATCTTGTCACCCAATCATAACCCATTTGTAAGATTTACTTTAATTTGCGTTATTGTTTGAGTTTTACTTTGATTTTTTTTTCTCTGTGTTCACTTTTCTTGTACCATGTATCTCCTAAGTTTGACGCTATGCAGTTTTCACAGCATAAAACTAACACATTTGTCAAATAGTGCAAACAATAACCACAGTTTAATTACAGAATAAGTTTTCAATACTTCCAAAAGTTTTAAAATAAAATTGAATGAAATATAAAGAAGGTTGATTTTAGAACAAAAGTAGAAGTATATGGATAAAGATCTCTCTTTGAAATATTTTGATTTGTGAAATTTATTATGTTAACATTTTGACCCAGAGAATAGCTTCCTATATTTCATGTCAAAGCTTTGCCTTAATTAAGACTAATACGAGACAATATGCAACTAACAAGAATATTAGTGACAAGAAAATAGAAATGGGTGTAACTATAAATAGTTTCCAATAGAAGGTAAATTTGGACGTTTCTTGGGTGTAATAGTGCTCATATTTGCCATAATGCTTTGTTCAAAATGATAACACACAAAATTAGGATGATAACTTAAAATCCATCTAATAGAAGTGGAAAAACATTGTTTTATAGAGCATTATTTCTAATTAGCATTCAAAAACCCTTAAATATTGTGTCGAGTTGGGCTGGTCATGACCCACCCCATTTTTCGCCCATTCCAACCCAAGAAACCTTTAGGCTGATTTCAGCCCAACCATTTATTGACTAACACATTTTGACCTACCCAAATCCATTCCAACCTACATATTTCATACCCCTAGCTAAAATAAGAAAAACCATGTTTGCGCGTCAGCTCATTGAATCTGGAACTACATAATACCACATTAAATTTCTCTTGCAATTTTTGGAAGCCCAGCCTTCAGACTTGGAACCTCATTCTAGCATGATGCAACATGATTCTCCACACAATAGACGAAAAACAACAACAAAAGGAGAAAGCTGGAAACAGCCAGATCATTAAGAAAACAATTGGCCCATTGCAGGTGCAGTAGTTAAACTACATCACACGACACAAAATTTTCTTGCAAATTTGGAAGCCCAGCCATCAGACTCGGACTCCTTACTGTTCTAATGCTATGCAACAATATTGATCAGAATGAGAAGTGCATTCAGTTCATTTAAGGCACACTAACTGCCAATGACACTGAACTCGAGTGTAGATGACACACTCAAGTGCAGTGCCATTGGTAGTTAGTGTACCTTAAATGAACTGAATGCACTTCTCATTCTGATCAATATTGTTGCATAGCATTAGACTAGAAAAGTGGATACCCGCTAAGGAAATAGAGTAATACATTCTTAAAATCAACAATCATATAGATACACTATGTAAGTTAATCAATCCGTTAATGACGTTTGTCACCATTGGTTACATTCTCATGTCACTTTATTATTTGTAAAGTGATAAGCTACAGTTCCAAATAGACATAATATTGAGATTTTCCACCATGTAAAGCACAACACAATCGAAACCATGAAATGGTTGCAATGAGGCAACCAGTAAAATAAAGTGCAGTCATGAAGAGAGAGAGAGAGAGAGAGAGAGAGAGAGAGAGAGAGAGAGAGAGAGAGAGAGAGAGAGAGAGAGAGAGAGAGA
>JAABOM020000001.1:3642460-3666632 GCA_011800125.2 Solanum clarkiae
TAGAAAATATGAATTAGTATTATAAAAATAAGGAGGGAAAGTTTTGAATATTATTATATATTGTATTAAAAATAATGCAAATATACAAAGTGAGGTATAAAAAGGGTGTAAAAGAATATTATTGTCATTGACCATTTTTATACCGGGATAACTTATCCCGCGATTAATATACCACCCATTAGAAGGGACAACTTATCCCGGTACTATTTATTAGTCCCGGAATAAGTTATCCTGCCTTTGCCAACCAAACACACATTTAAGACCCACCAAATTTTTATCCCGGGATTATTTCTCTTTATCCTTCACACCAAACGACCCCTTATTATTTTGATAAAGTTGATATAGTCATGTATTACATGCTGACTTATTTATCTGGCAATTTTAATATTAAACAAGGGTTTCTTTGAAATTTAGGACTCACAAATAGAGAATAGTAAATTTAAAAAGTAACGGTATTGAGGATATGGAAATATCATAGCTGGTTCTATTAGTGAAACTGGGCAAAATCATCTCTTAAACAAATAGAGAAATTCCAAGATAGATGCACATCTTCACAAGGCTACTTATTTATCATGCCTATTTGCGATAATAACATATTCCACCCTATAATGAATCACATGAATTGATTGTCCAGGTAAAACAAAACAAACAGGTTACAGATGGTTGACAAAGTTATGTTACATCAGGATCTCTGTTCACAATGACAACCGCCCCCTTTAATCTGTCCAGTCAGCCACCCTCTTTCACTTGGCAGCATACTCCAGTGTCCATTCCTCAAGACATCCCAGTTCCTAGGTTTCCTCTATCTCTATAAGCATCATCTGGTAATAAGTAAGGAGCCAACACGTAAAAAGTGGCCAGAAGATGCAAGTGGGAAATGTGATATTAGGATCAAGGAAATGGATACCAATTAAGACATGGCACCGTTCCACTGGTTTACAAGGGCTCATTTAAGGTGTGCTTAAGCCCTGAAGACTAGAAAAGCTCATGGAGGGCGATTCACTATAAGCTATGTTGTAGTGCAGCTATCGACAAAGGCATGTATATTAATTGTTAAGGAAAACATTATAAATGAATTTTTTACTTTTTCTAGCATTACATATAAGTCGTAAATTTTTTCTTCATTGCATGTTTTTAGACAAAAGCCCACACTTTATCTAAGATATGAGCTTAAAGCCCTAAAAGACCTGGAGCACTTTTTAAAGCTTTTTGCCTATCACTGGTTTAAACCAGTCCAAGGGCTTTGCTCCCTCTAAATTGACAGCATTAATGTGTGTGGGACATTGATTCTTTGTTACGAGAAGAATTGAGAATGGGGAATAAGCACATATACACAGGAAAAATGTATCTTTCACTGTCACTAGTTTAACCATTTTTCCATATCCATTGGCCTACAAGGTGAGCAAAACAACAATAACATACCCAATAAAATCCCACAAGTGGGATCTTTAGGGTTTGGGGGTGTGTGTCTGTGTGTAAAAGTGTACGCAAACCTTATCACTACCTCATACAGGTAGAGAGGCTCTTCTGGAAAGACCCCCATCTCAAAGTATCATCCCAAAAAGCAGTAAAAACTAGATATGAAACCAAACGACTAGAATAGAAAAAAAATAATAATAAGTAAAGACAATAAAAATAATCAAATGAATGATGCACAAATACGACACAATATATCAAGATACAACTACCTCTACTAACCTACTATACCATACGGCCAGATAACATTCTACTCTACTAGCCGTCTAACCTTCTATCCTAATACACGATCTCCACTCCTTTCTATCTAAGGTCACGTCCTCGGTATGAGCTACGCCATATCCTGTCTAATCACCTCCCCTCAATACTTTTTCGGTCTACCTCTATCCCTCCGCACAACCCCTAAATCCAACCCCTCGCACCTCCTATTAACAGGAGTGTCAGCATTTCTTCTCTGCATATGTCCAAACCATCGTAGTCTCGCTTCTCTCATTTTGTCTGCCACAGAGTACATCATTATAATTGTCTTAAAACGATCCAAAATTTGTGGCTCCTAGATTCCTGTTTTAGATGCATTTTCCATGGTGCAAGAGTCCAAGGACAAATCTTTGTTCAATGTGAGACTAGATATATTACTACTAGAACTTCATAATTGAGTTAGAAAGATCCATCAAGTGTTCAAAACCTTAGCTACAAAAGGACCAATGGGGTGGCATCCACAAATGAGAAACTTTGTTTCTGGATTCTAATGAACATTGAACATAACTTTAACCTCTATCAACCAGAACAGAAGAACCTACAATCTGTTCAACACAAAGATGAGGATACAAAAGGAAGTCAGCTTACCTGGAAACTATTTCATCTTGTTCTTTGGCATATGAGACAGCAAGAACCAAATGGAGCAAGTCTCGGTTGATAGTAACAGGAACCAATCTTGTAGGATCTGCAGCAGGCTCTGCACCAATAGGTAAAGCTGAGCGTGGAGCCTGTGGCCCACCCCCTATTCGGTAGATGATCAAGTCACTGAAGTTCACCACATTAGAATGTGGTGAGAGATCATTCGAAGGGCCATAAAAATACTCCTGGGGAAGAAGCAAAGACAGAAAAAATGTTTGGTTTTGCATTACAAGGATAAGGTGAAAATAAGAGTACCTCACTCCCCAAGAGCAAGTGTTGTCCCAGTGCATGAACTGGGACCAACTCTCTTTATTACTTATTTACAAAGGAAATCTGTACCCGTATTCTGTATCCCCTTGCTTTCTGCCTTACTTTTGCATTCCTTGATACAACACCACCAGATTTTTGAAGTTTCACCACATCCACGTTAGGCCGATTCTTCAATACATCTTTTAGCATGCTGCAAAGTTTTTCCTGCCCAGAGTACAACCACATAATAGAATAAGATCCAACTCTTGCAGTTTACTATAAAAACAGTTCTACGAACAAGCAATTTAGAATACACGTTCTCGAGGTCAATTATTTAATTATCTCTATTTTCGTCTTTTTAGGTTTGGGGGTGGGGGATTGTATCCGTCTCGGCTCGTGGTCATCTGAACCCATAATTTCCGACAGTGTATACATAAATATGTAAAAACCTACTGAAATCTTAACAAATATTAGACTTGAACCTATAATGTAACATTACAACAAGTTCAATAATCAATGCTAAGATATCTTAAAAGTTGACCCATTAAATTTAAATTTTGGATCCCACTTGGCGGGTTGCCATTACAATCTGAATATATTGATGACCAGGGTGAAAAACTTTACTGGTAACCAGAACAATCAAAAGCATAACACAAATATAAGTTGTGTCATTATCAAACAGAATGCTTTATTAACTGCAAAGCTTCTTATGCAAGTTTAGTACCCATTATTACAGAGACGGTTTCTGTATTTATTTATTTTTTGGAAAAATTAAAGGGGTACATCAGTTACTCCTAGTAACAGACATTAATGCATGGTTGACAATCTGAAGATAAAACAAGTTCTAAGTATGTGGTATCATTCTTCATTAAAAAAACAACCCAACTCACTATTTCCATATCCAGTTTCTTGGATTTACACAATATACATCATTATTTGCTAACCTCCTAAACCACTAGGAGATTCATTCTAGGAGAATGGAGATTGGCTGAAGTAACAGTACTTAACAGACAACTGCCTACTCGAGAGTGTTCCAACCAATAAAGTGTCTGAGAGGATTTTAATAGCCTGGTTCAAATGACTGGGTTTCCCTTTAAATTTATCACACATCATAACATCAAATGCCTTCTCACTGTCAGTAGTGGAACATACCTGACCCAAGACAAGAATAACTGTGGCATTGAACGTATCAATCGCATGGAGTAGCAACTGCAAAAGAAGACTGAACGGTGACCACAAAACTCTAAATGCTGGCCAGTCTTTTCCACTGAAAAACATATAGTGTCCAGCTTAAAATACCTCATAACCAACTCCCTCTATCCATCCCATTGTATTTATTACCATGCCTGAAGCTCGAGATTCAGCATTACCAGCAAATTGCTTCTCAAGAGTCTGAGCTAGCTCCTTGACGAGTACCTTGTAGTGATCTATGTTGGCACTGTTAAACAGGAAATAGGTATCTGCTAGTTAGTAACTATGCCAAACACAAAATCGAAGTGCTAAAGCAAATTTTCTTCAAAGACAGAGTTTATCATGTACAAGAAGCACCGTGTGAAGATAAATGTTAAGGTAAAAGGTTTCTACCTAGGAGTCACATGGCCAAAGAAGTAGACCATAGGCATCTCAAGTGGAATTCCTTCAACTGGGTCGATAGGCAACTCGATTGGTGTAGCAGCAACACAGCCTGGAATAGTTATCGATCCTTGACCTATGTCCAAATCCACAAAAGTAGGTTTCCATCCCTGTTTTGCAGCCCAACTAAGAAGCATCCTTGACAAAGTACTCTTGCCAGAATCTGTAGGTCCCACAACAATAACTCTTGGGCCCTGAACAAATCAAGTATGTCAAAATTGTCAATGAAACACATGCAGTTCTGACTGCTCTGTTCTGTGTATGGTTAACTAGCAGAAAGAAGCTAAGAATAAGATTAGAGTAGAAAACCTCAACATATATCAAAACTAGGATAATGCAGAGTCTGCTAGAGCATCCTAGGAGCACCCATTTCCGCTTACTATCATCCGAAGTGAAGTATTATTTTTTTTTTTTGGATATAATGAAAAATGGACAACTCTCCTTTCACTTTGGTTTTCAGATGTTTGTTCCAGAAGCACTATTTTCAGATTTTTGGTGCTGAAATACAAAATAAATTTGAGATTTCTATCCACACATTTCGTATGTATAATCAACCAGATATTTATCTTCTCCATTTAAGCAATTCATGAACTCTTACGGGGTCATTCATCAAACGTAGGCTCCTTATATGTCTCAACACGATGGTGCCACTGAGAGGAAAAATGGACATCCCATCGAGAGCTCGTACCTACTTATACAAAATCATGTTTCATAAGTTTTTGGAGATGCCATTCTCACATTTCTTGCTTTTGTGCCAGCTCATGATCTAAACGAGTCGCACATACACCCTAGTACATGTTCCTCGACCCCTCTCTTTGTTCTCTCTTCAACCTCTTGCAGGAGCATGTGTTTTGTCCATAATCTTACGTTAGCAAAGACAAGTTAACACCTCATGCTCTTAAGTTGTGTATTTTACTCGAAGATGTGGAAGAGATATTGGTGCTACTCACTACTCTCCTGAACTCCAATGGTGCCTTACATTCGCTGATCTTGCCTTTTTTGAAACAAACTCAACCAGATTTCACATGTCCAAGAGAGTGAGAGACAACCAAGACATTACAGAGGAGTTACTCATTCCCATCTTTAGGGGATTATGTCATTATCTCTCCTTTATCTTCTCCCAGAGCTCCACCAACTACAAGTTCACCTTTTATAGGTTCACTACTTTTAACTTATCATCATCGTCTGCACTCCAAGTCCAGATGATTCACACATCACACTACATTTTTGCATGTTCCGGACTTTTCCTCGTCCAGTCCAGATGATTCACACATTTTTTAACACTTTTAGACCAAGGACATGGGTAATTGAGGTATTTCTTAGGCATTAAGGTTATTCAATCCAAATTAGGAATTACCGTCTCACAAAGGAAGAATGCTACTTATATTCTTGATGAGGCTGGAATAAAAAACCGTATACCTACTGATACTATGTTGGCCCAACTGTTAAACTTTCAGCAGGTTAGGGGAAGTTGGCAGGCAAGTTAAAGTATATCACTGTGATTCTACATGAAACTGCCTCCCTAGTAAGTGTAGCAGGTCAATTCTTGGATACTCTCTGTGATATATTCACTCAAAAACAGTTATTCTCAATACATAAGATATACTCTAGCTAGAGGACCTTTTTATCCTTATGACAAGGGAAACCCGCAGCCGCTACCCTTTGGCCTTTGGGTGCGCACAGGGTAAACCCCCGCTCCTAGGCAATAGCTCAAAACCCACAGAGGAGAGGTAACCTGCACTGGGCTTCGACCCAGAAGGCAAACACCTAGCTTTTGCTGGCAAGGGGCTTCGAACTTGAGACCTCCACCATGGAAGCCCCAAGCGCAAACCACTAGGCCACCCTTCTAGCGAGAGGACTACTTTGCAAAGATCAAGGACATGAGCAAATTGTTGAATATACTAATGCAGATTTGCAGGGTCACTTTCTAATAGACACATTGTTGGATATACATACATCCATATATATACACACACATACATATATATATAAATCTCTGTGTGTGTGTGTGTGTCATCTTTCCTTTCAGTTGTGTTTTTCTCATTAACCTAGTTCTTTACCTATGATTTGTGCTTAAAGCTGAATCGAATTCAAAGCTTTTTGCCTTAGATAAAACTAGCAAGGTGAACCTAGATTGGCTTGCAATTGGCTTTCATATAGCTTCCTCATTCATTTACTTAATAATATCATCTTTGAGTCATGCCGTAAGTCATGTTTATCAACAGTGCCAAACATTTCTAATATGTCTTCCTCTCTCACACACACATTCCCTTAGAACTGGAAATAGGTTCCATGATACAAAGAGTATGTCAGTGATTTTGTAAGAAAGAAGTTGGTTTCTGAATATCCTATAAACAAGACTAGAGAGCAAATAATTATCTCTCTCTCAAACGCACAAGCACACATCCCTACAATTGTAAACATAGTTTGTCAGATTTTGTAAATCAGATAACACAGTTGGTTTTGGAATACCCCATAAACAGAAGAGTAGAAGAGTAAATGATTAAGACAAGAAGAACCTTCTGAATTTTGACTTTTACTCTACGCTGAACAATAACCAAATAATACCTGAGAAGTGTCAGAATCACTAGGCAAAGCTTTGGCACGATTTCTTCGTCCATCAAGTACAGCATGGACATTCACATAGCTTATCATTGGCGTCTATAAAAAATACAAGTGCCTTAAGTGATTCATTTAGTATAGCTCAATTCAATCAAAGTTTACCATTTGATATAAACATTGCAGAAACTTAAGAAAATATAGATGGGGAAAGAGGCCACACCTCGTCTGCTGTATAATCAGTTTCAGTGGGACCGTCCATCTCAATTGTGGCTCCATACCAAGTAAAAACCTAGATTAAAAAATTGAACATGTCAAAAGAAAGGAATATATATTTTCACAAGATGCAAAATCTTGAGCAAGACATCTAAACGGGTCATTCTTATTCTTATTTTCCACTAGAATTTGATTCACTTTTAACAGCCGTTGAAGTAAAGAACCACTTTAGACGTAAATGCATTATTGCTTTTCCCACGGAAAAATAAAATATTTGCCACATAATACTTACTGCAATACAAAGGCGATGTACAAATATTACATCTCTAAAGCTCTCAAAACCCAGAAACTGTCTAATCAACTTGCATCTAATCGTAGACCAAAGAACAAAGACACTTAACTAGCTATTATCCAAAATTTATGCACCACAACAACTTGACATTCAAAGCACTCCCTGTCTCTCTTTACAAAGAGATCATATTATACAAAAGGGAGTAGTGCCCCAAATAGTGTTGAGACATTACAACCCTACTTCTCTTCCACTTCACAAAACCCTTCTTTTTTCTTGTATTACCTAGCCAATGCCAAAGCTAGGAAAATATGCCACTACTCAGCAACTCCACAGTGAAGAAGTAAACGATTGGCTGGTTGTTTCTATTTGTCACACATGTCGAGAATCTGTTGCAAAAGTCTCCCCCTTTTGTGAAGGTTATCTACTTTCAAGATTGTGTTAAGATGTTCTCTGACCTAAAAAGGATACTCTTAGGGGTCGTATGGTATGTGGGATAAGGATAACAGTCTCGGGATAAATTAGGATTAACTTTATCCCATGTTTGCTTTGAGATATTAGCTTATCTCGGGATTGTTTTTATCCCACCATTTCTACTAAAAAAATGGTGGGACTACTATTCCGAATAGAAGGTGGGATAAAATAATCCCATGGGATATCCTTGCTTATGCCATCCCGCATACTGCATACCAATATGTGATTGGAGAAGGCTCCCCAATTCCTCCTCGCACTTTTCCGGGAGGTAACACCAAGAGGAGCATGATTTGGTCTTTGCACATCATTGGTCTATCTCGGAGCATGAATGGCCTTTGCACATCATTGGTCTATCTCAATTCATATCACAACAATTCAAAATCTCCGTAACCTATATCTTTCGTAGGAGCTTGGACTCAATATTGCTCCAACAATGCCATATAACCAAGATATTCAAAGAACTATTCAAAGAACTATTTGTCAATTTAGCTAATCCCAGTTGATAGGTATTCTTTCTATGAAACAAGTTATATCCACTATTAATAGAAGCACCTTGGGCCCAGCTCAAATCCGAAAACTAACTCATAAAGTTATAAGGTGAGTATTATTCAAAACCATATAAGACAAACTACCCATCCCACAACTGATGCTAAGAACTTGAAATTTGGCCCAACTCAACTCCAAGCGTCAGCTCATTATGAGGATTATGTACAATCATATAAGGAGATCAAACTAATACTGGACTTCTAACATCCACCAAAGTACCAAACACTAGATATTGCATCAAACTAGCTTATACAGGTAGTCAAAACAAGTAGCAAGATGAGTCAATTGCACAACAAAGTATCCCAACCAACTACTCGTATTTGTAACTACAAACAAGCAAACCTTCAACCAAATTTACAAGTCTGCCAAAGATCATCTTGAAAGTAATAAAAAACCTCCCACAAATATATCCAAATTATTCTTCACAGAGGATGTCCCCTACCACAGAACAACTGTTGAAGCATCTAGCTTCTTTTAAGCTTGCACTAAGCAGCAGGATTTAACATCAACCATAAACTGCTAATACTGTCTCAGAGTGTCTCTTAGCATCTCAGTTGTGGTACCTACTTTTTGAGCATACTAGGGACCATGGGCTATGACAAGGACCATTCTGGAGTAAGATTCTTTGCTGGAACAGGAAAATCCAAGAAGGGGCTCAAAAATATTTGGTATACCATTCCTGCCGGTATTTGTTGAACCTTAGGGAGAGATAAAAAAAGGTGTGTGAAGGCGCAAGGCAAACTCTATACAGAAGAGAAAAGCTAATTGTTTACTGCCGGCACTGTTTTCGCATTTACATTGGATATTGTACATAATGCTTCTTTGATTGATTTTGTTTAGCACCTTAAGTAATTTTTTGCTAGTTTTCAAGCAACAGTCTCAACACCAACTTAGTGCTTCCTAACATTAATACAATTTGCCTTGCTCAAATTTAAAAAGTTACTGTGAAGGTTACAGAAGACTCGGGACTTCAACCCCAATGTGATTGCAGATTAATTCCCTCGACAAGCCAAAATTTCCAGACGACAACAATAGCTAAAAATAGAATGTTTCCTTCTGCAAAACCCTTCTTCAGTTCTAAACATCAAAGGAAACTCTGGCACAAGTCCAGTGCTTCTTTCAATCCAGCTTCTCTATTTCAATCAACTGACTGATATTGCACAACATGTCCAGTACTCTTAGAAAGAACACTTTTCTGTACCTTCTCCTGTCCTTTTATAGCAGATCTATTTATACCTGAGAAATCTCCAAGGAGCCAGTGGTGCACAATTCGAAACTCGGTGGAATAGGCCCAACCCTCTACCTTTAGTACTCAGTTAGTAAACTTTTACCTTATCCAATAAAATATACACATAGACAAACAGTATGCTTTTGTGTTTGGCAGGTTTGCAACGGTGACATACACCTAACCACACATCACATGTTGCGATCTTACCAAGACCAAAGCATTTTTCTTTTAGGAGGGAGGGGGGATAATCCGTGGAATTGAACGAGTATCAAGAAGGAAAACAAGAAAAAGAAAATGTTGACTGCAATTATGAATAGCTCCCACATAGTCGAAACTACTCCATCTAGCTGGGCTCTTTCTAATCCATTTAAATATCTAGAAAGAATTTTTCATATCCTTGTATGTCAATACGCAGTTCTGTTGATCAAACATAACCTAAATTGATACCCATGTGCAAAAGATATACTAATGAAACTTGAGGCATCTACTAGATGCATCCAGCAAAGATTTTTATTAATGTCAACAGTTAAGCAATCATTCCAGAGCGCACATTCATTTCATTGCATAGATGATGGATATGGAATCATACTGCAAATTTAAGTCTTGGAGGGAAGTTGAGCCAGATTCCAGGAGGGATTTCAGTCCCAAAAATCTCAGCATTGCCAGTCAGGAGCCGAAGACGAAGGGGCAAATCAGCACTGGCTTCAATTCGGAGCTCACATTCTTTTTCCAGCTTCACCTGCCTCACTGTTGTTGAACCACCTGTTGCTGCCAATGGATTGACATTTGTGCCTCCATAAGCCATATCAGAGATGCTTCTCTTATTGGCTCCAATTATCTGGAAATCTTCACCACGCCTATGAGTACACTTCAGTTAAAACAGAAGAGTTAAAGTAAGATCCACGCTTTCTACTAATAATGAGAAGGGAAAACAATTTCATGCCTTTCTTTTCCTTATGGTCTCCTTTACTATTCCATGAATATTGTTGTGGGTAAACTAAGTGACTTCATTTCAGCACCAATGAAGAGAAGACTTAGCATAACTTTTTCAAAACTGAAGTCTACATAAATCAAGTACAAGAATAAAGCATAACATGAAAAAGAGTTTGAGAAAGGAAAGACATCAAACTACTAATAAAGCTGATCTGAGGATTACTCAATGTTCATGCATCATAAACATTCACTTGGGAAACAGAGCACATGTGATGAACGGTAGGGAGATGAAAACAATAGCACCATTATGTGTGCTATGATGCAACTATATTGTTTGCAGTACAACAAGGTTGGTTTCTACAAAGGCAAGAGCCTTCCACTTCCAATGAAGAGGTGGGAAGGTCAAGTCAACGGGAAGCGAAGGTGGCAGGAGATGTCCTGGACAGGGTTTAGAGAGTTGAATTTACCATATCTGAAGAGTATGTGCATACACACACATATCTATATGTTTTATGCATTACACATTGTGACCTAGCTAAGAGGATGAATGAAAAATCCACAAAAACCAGTCAAAATGACCCTGCAGCAGTTGCAAAATATTTGTAAATTAAAGGATAAGGATCAGATTGTAATAGCTATGATATGCATCCTGATATCCACATAGGTGAGGTTAACTAGATGAAATCAAGACAAAACATCATGTCAGTGTTCGACTGGTCTTTATAGATTGGTTAGACTTTGTAGAGTTGTACGTTAATGTAGGAACAAAAGTGGCACTTATTATTTGATACTTCTTGGGGCTACATTGGTGACTGTGAAGTCGTTGGATAGATTTTTGAGTAAATAGATCAAATCCGAATGTGGTAGACTGGTATATGCTCCGCAGGGGGTATGAACTAGACCTTCTCTTATCCACTTCGAGCTATAGTCCAATCTAGCCTTTTAAAGAGCGAAGAATTGTAGCAGAGGACTTGTTCTTTCATTGGTCGAACACAAGCAAAAACTCCTTTTTTTTGGAATTACGTGTGTATTCTATTTACTCACATTACCAGAAAAGACAACTAGATAAAACACTTTTCAATCAAGTTCCTTATTCTTGGGAGGAGGAAAACGCAGATATGGCTATTCCCTCTTTCCATCCACCCTTAACATGCCTTTAAAAACAACATTTCCCCACATTACGTAGAAATGGCTCTGAATTGAGTGGAAAAATTACGGAGCATTAAAATAGACAGCCCCAATTACATCGGATTAGAGGCAATAAAAGTGCATTAAGTATAACTACAATTTACTTCTCAAAACAAAAAATTGAAAGGCTTGTGCAAGAAAATTAAGATTTTAAAACAACACAACTTGCTTATGAAAAAAAAATTGAAACAACTGCATAATTTGGAACACCAAATTACACACTTTTTCTTTTATAGCCATGGTGTCCAGGCCAGGGTACCTAATACCTCTCACCAGCACAGGTATGTGATAACTATGTCCACCAAAACTTGAACAAATAGAAAGAAATAACCTACTATTTCTTGTCTCTACTAGGATTTGAAACCTCAAACATCATAATTCTCAACCTACTTCATTGACATTGGGCCACACCCTTAGATGCCCAAGTTCACTTTTTCTTTAATTGGGGGTAGGCAAGGGGAAATGGGAAGGGGATTATAATGTGTAGAATCAAACCCTCACCAACAAGGTCGAGTTTAGGTAGTCAACCAACTGAACGATTAAGATTCTCCAGATGCCCAAGTTCACTTTATACACCACTACACGAGTACGCGATAACTTAAACTTGAACAGATAGAAAGAAATAACTCACTATTCCTTGTTTCTACTAGGATTTGATTCCTGAAACCTCATGCTTCTCAACATAAATCATTAACACTGGTCAAGCCCTTGGATAACCAAGTTACACACTTTATACACATTCATACACACAAAACCAGAAAAAAACGTAGCAACACAATCGAAATATGCAATTTTTTTAAAACCCAAAATCCATCATTAGGGCACTGAATAATAAAAAAATTAGGATTGTTCCGCGTAGAAGAGAAATTGGAGTGTTAAGGACAGTAACAAGAGAGAGGAAGTGTACCTCCGAGGAGATTTCGCCGGAGAAGACCAAGTTCGCCGGAGCGAAAGAGCTGAGCTTGTATCTATTTCTAGCGCGAATATACAAAAATATTTATTAAAAAAGGAGTTTTATTAAAAAAATATTTAATATTGATTAGACATTGAAAAAAATTCTCAAAAATTCAATTAACATCAAATGAAGGGGTAACTAGTTAAGTATATGTACTTTACATGTGTGTATTGTATTAAATAAATAATATTAAGTATAAAATTTCAGAAAAATAATAAAAATTTTCCAGATAAAGTTGTGCTTAAATATATGTCCCTTTTTAATTTTTTGTGTGTTTCTCTTCAAGCCAAAAGTCTGCTTACATATAACTTTTCTTTTCTGTTATCAATAGATAATTAGATAATAATAATTTATGAAAAACAGTAAATAATAATTTTATCTAAAATTCAATAAATATTTTAATAGGTAGATTGAATTGCACATTAAATTTATATCAGAATGGTGATCACTAAACTTGTCCTTAAAAGATCTACACAACAACAAAATTGATTTAGAATTACCTTAGTAAAACTGAAATATCCAAGTGAAAAATGATGTCAACTTTAGGAGTCTCTTGATAGGTTCAATCGACGTTTTCATAGTGTTACAAATATTATTATATTTTTAAAATCATAAGTTTTAAAAGTACAATAATAACATAAATAATTATTACAAGTGCTACTCAAGGGATGTAACTATGCACACCATCAAATATCAAAACATCCTTACATTTTGCACATGAAAGATTTATTCAAGTTTCTACCTATCTATTTACAATTACAAAAGTGAATGAATTACATAAATACTGATGTGAAAAAAGGAAGTTAAAAGCACCTCTTTAACTGCTTCTCTTCGCGAATTCAATAGGAAGTTGAATGGTAAAGAAAGAAATAATAAGAAGTGAGGAAGGCGATCACACAAGTACTTGCAAATACAAATCTGCATAATGGATCATGAATTTCGCGCAGAATCTTCAAGCATCATTCCTTTCATGCTCTTGGCCAACCAGATAGCTGTCTCCCTCGGTGAGACCTTGTTCTTGCCGAATGGTTTTAGAACAACAGCAAGCTCTTCTAGTCTGTCTTGCTCCAGCAAGTCAGCAGATAGTTCTAGCAGACCTTCAAGTGCTTCTGCTCTCTGTCGAAAAGACTTGACATCTAACATTTCCTTTGCTGGCCTTTCCTCCTCTGCAGCTGGTTCTGGAGAATCTAATCTTAGTGCTGAAGAAGTAGGACCGCTGGTGTTTCCTACATCAATCTCCTTATTATGGACACCATCAGGGATGTTGGAATCAAGAATCACCGATCCAGCAGAGGTAGGAGAAGCATTTGGAGCCCCAACAGCACCTACACGATCATTAACAACTTCATCTTTTACCACATTTATCAGTTGCCCAACGTCAACATTTCTCTCCACTGTGTCCATCACTGGTTGCTCACTACCCACTCGGAAACTACTGTGCCGTATGACATGTATAACGTCATCAGAAGCTGGTGTAAGCTGAGAAACAGCTGTTTTTTCAACAACCATAGGTTTTGGAGCAATTCCCTTCTCTGACAATAAATTATTTAGAGAAGGTGAAGAGGGAGGGGGTGAAGGAGTAGCACTTTCAGTGGGAGTGCACAAGAGTTCCATTGTAATAAACTTGTCGTCGTCGTCAGATTTTGGAGTGATGTCTGAGTGTGGTATACCAGTTTGGCTAAATGAAATAAGAGGAGCAGTGGGAGAGGCAATTTCTGTTGTTGAGGATGACACCTTCACCATAAACTTATCGTCCCCAGAGGATGCTGAAGTGGGCTCTGATAAAGGCAAGAGATCAGTCGTAACATCAAGTGTTCGAGCTGCAGAATGATCTTCAAAGACGGACATTTCTTTGGAGCAAGGGAAGGCACTGTCCGTGGCCACAGTTGAATTTGATTTCTGATTGCAAGCATCAACATCCACAATGTGATCCTCATCATACTTTTCGATGGAGCATGGTTCAGAGTTCTTGTTATCATGGGTTTCCCCTAAGCTAAAAGCAATCTCTGAGTGAGACGAGTTAGTGGTTGACCAGGAGGGCCTTGATCTCGTGGTTTCAGTTTCAGTAGCTCTTTCATGACATTGGAGAATCTGCTCCGTCAAATTTATGAAAGGAGTTGTTGCATCATCACAAAGTTCAAATCCTTGAATTGATACAGAAGAAGAAGCAGAAATGCTACTTTCTGCTTGTGTTTCTTTTGAAGCTCCAAATGAAACTCTTCGACAATGTTGCACACAATTCTTTGTAGCATGTGTACACCAGCCATCAGGCGTAGAATCAGAAGCCCTTTCAAGACATGGAGAATTGTCATTGGAACCAGACTTAGCATTAGTGTTAGGAGTATCTGAGGCATCATGCCCCACTTGCTTCATCCGTCTGGGGAATGATGGCCGTCTAGTAAAGGTTGGAGGCGTTCGCAATCTTGGCTTTGCAGGAAATCCATCTTCAGCAACAGGCTTTCCAGGACCAGATGGGGAGATGCCCTCATGTCTAGGTTTAGTCCTGGGACTGGAATCGATGACAGGCAACTGCAAGGAAAGCGGCACTAAGAATTCCACTTACAAACCAATATGCAAATACTACTGGAGATGAGAGGATTGGATAGCTAATTACCTGATGCTTTAAAGCATGCAGTCCATGATTCCTCTTCATGTAATCAGATCCAGCCTTTGCTGATCCGGGAGATGGCGTCTCTGCATTGAGTTTAGAAGGAGCAACTGAACTTGGTTTTGGGACCTTTGGTGGTGCTTCAGTGTTAGCTTTCTGTGCACCAACCTTCGCTCGGTTGCCCCTCATTGGGGAACTATGTGCTCTCATTTTTCCTTCTTTCACAGTCGAGATAATATTTTTTACTACTCTTGGTTGCTTAGTTTCTGCATCACATCTCCTCTCGTCATCAATAATGTTCTTCGATTCAAAATCATCTGTATCTTCAGGAAAAGTATCATCTCCGTGATCTTCATCAAAGGAATGAAGTTGCCTAAAGTCACTATCATCATCATCAACAAATGCAACATCAACATCTGTGCCCCTATAATCATAATTGGAAGCCCTGCTTTGGATGTTTTTCTCCTTTGACTTCAAACTATCTTTATCACTACAAGAACTTGTACTACTTTGGCTTTCTACCATAATCTGTCTTGAGTCGCGGCCAGTAGTGAGAGGTTTTTCTGGATAGCTTCGTACATGAGTAATAAAGGATGGCCGGTATTGCTCAAGATACGGCCGCAAATAAGGGTGCTTCAGGAGCTCGGAAGCCTGGAAAAGTTGACGTTAAATGATTGAATTATTTATCTGACACGAAAGTGAAGTGAGAACAAGTCTTGGTAAGCTTACACTGGGACGATGCTCAGGATTCTTTCTTAGCATGCCTTTGATAAGTGTTTTCCTGTGGCAAACAATATATAAACATAAGAAAAGCGTATGAATATCAAGAACGAGAAGATACATTGATAATTGAAGCAACTACGTAAGCAGAGCATCTGTGTATTGCTGCAGCGTCACACATACTAACTAACAAATTCTATTCAATTTAAGGTTTTTATACAATAATTTACTTTTATATGGTTATTCTACGTTAAGAATAATCGACAATACAATAATTTACTTTTATATGGTTATTCTACGTTAAGAATAATCGACAAACTACTAAAACTAAATCAGTTTGCTGAGTTACATTTGCTACAAAAATCCAATAAACAAAGAAGGAATAGCACAAAGTGAAACTCAAAAAAGTTGACTTGGCTTGCCACTGGAACATGGTAAACACAGAGCTTCTCCATAATTTACCGTCATCCAAACTGGAAGGGTCTTCCAGAACCAGTCTCTCTATCTCTATGAGGTAGTGGTAAAGTCTGCGTACATTTTACCCTCCCCAGACCTCACTTGTGGGATTCCACTGGGTATGTTGTTGTTGTTTACCCAAACTGGAAGGGGACAAGGACCTAACATGCTTCCGACTCTTCAAATTAAAATATGAAAATCCGGAAAGTTTTGGAAATTCAGTGCCATGATAATTCATAAGTGGGGTCTGCAGAGGCTAGGATGTACATAGACCTTACCATACCTTTGTGGGGTAGATTGGTTGTCCCCAAAGTAGACACCAATTGAACACATTCTACTGAGACTTGAGCACATCATCCTAGAGAATATACTAAACTTACACTCTGTCGTAAGTGTAATAGAAGAAAGTCAAATCAAGAACACTTGGTGAAAAATTGACTTAAAGGTTGTAGAAAGACAATATACTAAAAACTTGAAGACATAACATCCGCCATAAGGGTCACAAAAGAACACACGGTCTGATTTGTAAGACAATATACTAAAAACTTGAAGACATAACATCCGCCATAAGGGTCACAAAAGAACACACGGTCTGATATTCCTCTGTTTCATATTTATTTACTTATTGTAACAACTTTTTTCATTATAATAGGGTCATCCAGATAAGTTCAATACCATCATAAGTCATAACCAATCAAGAAAAACTTTGCATAGGACAGAGAAGACAAGAGTATTGCAGAACATTAACAGTAAATGAGAAATATGAAGAAGCTAAAACAATATAGCTACTAGATAATTGTCTCTCGAACCATGACTAGAGTCGGGTATCCACAGGCAAATAGCCAAACAACCCAAAAGAAAGTATTGCAGACCTAAAATAAGTAAATACATAACAGTATCCACTCATTGACAGCCTGGAGGGCACTTTCGTTTATTTATATCAGATCTGCAAATATTTTGAATGATTCTCTAGACTTACAATGATAAGGATCATGAATAATAAAAGCTTAGCAAAACGTAAATTATGCTTGCAGCGGCACGAACAAATCTCAGACTTACAAGGAAGGAGAATAACATGATGGCAGGGGCCCAATGGATGATCTGTTAATCTTGCTTATCAACCCCGCCATGTCCTGAATAGTCATAAAAAGACACTTTCAGTCCAATCTGAACTTAAAGGGAAGACAGTATTTGCTTCATAAAAAAAATGCACCACATTGCGAGTGTCTTTCAGATCATGTGAAACCAAAATATCTTCCAGACCACAATAGAAGAAATAGAGAAGAGTAAAAAATCTTACAAATGCTTTAAATGCAGGTCGATAAGCAGCCATTTCATACATACAGCAGCCTGGTGAAGAAATAATTTATCATAAAGTCAGATGACATATAGATGTTGGTATCTTCCCACAAAATCGCAAATAAATGTGTATGTGGTACTTCATACAATGTGACACCATTGTCAAATAGCTTACTTGATATAAATGCACTACTTTGATGGTGAGAGTACAAGGTAACTTACCTAGGGACCAAATATCTGATTTAAAACCATAAGGAATGTCCGCAAGAAGTTCAGGGCACATGTAATTGGGCGTTCCAACTACCTGGAATATTTAACAAAAGCATTATCAGCACCTAAAGAATCTCTTTCATCCTAAGCTGTCGCATGACTACTTCTTGTAAATGATATCTGTTTCATTTTTTTTTTCTTTACATGTTTTATCCTTTATTTGAAATTGGGGTGAGGGTCGACTCTCCACCTTTGGTTTGCTTTCTCTGTTCAGTGGAAAAATGTTTGAAACAAACTTCCAAATCTTATTTAGGTATTTTAAGGCAATGTTGTTCGGACTCTTCGAAAATGCGGATGGTTGCATGTTGGGTACTCCAAAAGCAGCGCATTTTGGAGAATCCGACACTGTGGCAACAAATTAGGAGAGTCCAAGCAACACAGTTTGCAGGACAACACCACTCACAAAATGTCCTAAATCATCTTCAAGCCTACATCTTCATCAACAAAACCACTGACAATGTCCTAATATTTTAATATTATTTTATCAAGTACCAAATGTGCATGTTTCAAAGCAAAACCAAATGTGCATGTTTCAAAGTCAATAGTTGTCCTTTTCCGGATCAAAAAGGTCAAATCAGGACTTTAAGCTTCCAAAATATGGTCAAGACTTGAGTCGAGATAAATCAAAAGTGGTGAAACAATGTATTAAACTAAAGTTAGTATCGTGTCTGTAGGGTAGCAACAACATATGTTAAAAAGTTTTATATATCTATATTTATATCTATCGATCTCTCTATATATACAATATACAATTTTGTATATGTATATACACATATTACATATAGGATGTCAATGCTTGTGTTTGTGCCTGTTTTTCTTAGACCACTAACTCCGAACTTCAAACTTCAATGTCATATTCTAAACAATTGAGAATGTCGCCCAACTTGTTTTCCATTTTTTTCTACAGGTACAAAAAAAAGTGAGTAGGCCTATCAAAAGTTCCGACAATTTCTATACCAAGCAATAATAATAATGGGACCTAAGTGCAAATTTTTGCACTTCATTGAATGGTAATTTAAAAGGCAATATGTATCAGACACATACAGAAGAAGCCAAGTCATCCGCCTTCAATGTTTTTGCAAGCCCAAAATCCCCTGCAACAAAAAGTATTGTCAAAATTAGACTTGCATTCATCTCAACTTCAGTGAAAAACACCTGCGAACTTACCAAGGCGAACATCTTGTTCCTTGGTGAGAAAGATGTTTGAGCACTGCCAGAACAGGCATGAAATTATCATAGGAAATTAGGAGAGAAGAGTAAACACAAACATATTAACAAATATGAAATTACATACTTTAAGGTCACGGTGCAATACATAATTTGAATGCAGATATTCTACCGCCAGTAGTAGTTGAGTGAACCACTTCAGAAGTTTCTGCAAACATTTACTTGGTTGGTCAACAAACAAAAATATCGAGTAACTGAAGTTTATGAAGTGAACAGTTCTTTTTGTAAGTTCTAATTGCCATAAACACTTTTGGCCATGTCCATGATCTACAATATAAATGTAGATGTAACATGTCTCAATCTAATAATAAGCTTAATTATCTATCGACATACCTCTTCTGGAAAATATTGTCCATTTGCTTTCTTCATCAGTTCAGCCCTACAGAAAAATGTTTTATTAAAGGAGGAAACGAAGACTTGAACCCCTTAATTTAGCAGTTAAAGCAATAATAATAGAAAACCATGTCAACATGGCTTCAGCTGCGTAAGAAACTTACATATCGCCGCCTTCGCAGTAGCCAGTAACAATGCAAACATAGCAACCCTGCATTACGATTTACACAAAGAGCAATATAGTTACAATCTGCACAGAGAAGGTAAGTCCACACAGGCCAAAACTTCATGCCTTTCACCTTCTCTACCCATGCTTCCTTGAATTCAACGATAAATGGATGCTGAATCCGTGCAATTAACGCCATCTGCACATCAAAATTCGGATTACGTCTGTGTTAAAAAGATCTTAAAAGTATATATTCATTTGTGCAACTAGCATCATGCTCAGAGAAAAACACACGTCCCCAAACACTATGACGTAAAGGGACATCACTATAAGATAAAAATATACATGCATTTGACAAACCTGTAATGTATCTTGAAAAGCTTAAGAAACTAGATAAGATTAGAGCAAAGTATTCTTCATGAATTTTCCCCCTATATTTCCAAAGAATAGGATGAATCTAGAATCTCTATAAACTGATCTCTGATACAATCGACAGGCTGTCATTGCAAGAGAAAATCAGAAAAAATCAGAATCTGGTACATCTAGAGATTCTATGGTTTTCAAACAACCCCGAGTTGATGTCTCAGATGATCACTTATCTAATACTCCCTCTGGCCCATTTTATGTGGCACCCTTTCCTTTTTGGTCCGTCCTAAAAAGAATGTCACCTTACTCTAATTGGAAACGATTTACCTTTAAAATTCTCCTTTTACCCTTAATGAAATGATTCTCAGCCACACAAATGTCTAAGAATAATTTTAGACCACAAGTTTTAAAAGTCTTCCTTTTTCCTTAAACACCATACCAAGTCAAAGGGTGTCACATAAAATGGGATGGAGAGAGTATTATTATCTCAGAAAATCACTTTATCCAATTTTCTTCAACAAAGAAAGTGAGTTTCTGGGATAAACACTACTAAGTGATCATCTGAGAAATCAACTCAAATAACCCCCAGTCGGTTTGTCAGATGGTCACTCATACACATAGTTATTATCTTAGAAAATCACATTTCTTCTTGTTTCCAATTTTCTTTAACAAAAAAAGTGACTTTTTGAGATAATCACTATTAATTGAGTGGACCAGATGAGAAATCAGCTCAAATAGCCCCTTTAAACACTCAATGAATAGTCTAACATGAAATGAAATCAAAGAAAAAACAGAAGTGGAAGTCAAACTCCAACAACAGCTAATCATATGAAATTTAAGAATTTGGAAAGTAGAGACAATATATTCAACAGATTAAGCTAAAGAATCTTTTCTTCTTTTGAATAAGTAACTCCTCAGACTCCTTATTTAGTAAATTCAAATAGTAACAAAAGGACAAAAGGTAAAATCCTTACAACAACAACAACATACACAAGGGATGTCTGGAGAGGGTAAAGTATATGCAAAACTTACCCGTACCTCATAGAGATAGAGAGGTAGTTTCCGAAAGACAAAAGGTAAATTCCTTACTCAATTAAAAGGTACAAAAATGTACCTCCTGATGACAACATACTCAACAGATTAAGTGAAAGAATCTTTTCTTCTTTTGAGTAACCCCTCAGACTCCTTATTTAGTAAATTCAAATAGTAACAAAAGGACAAAAGGTAAAATCCTTACAACAACAACATACACAAGGGATGTCTAGAGAGGGTAAAGTAAACGCAAAATACCTCATAGAAAGGCAATTTCCAATAGACAAAAGGTAAATTCCTTACTCAATTAAAAGGAACAAAAAATTTACCTCTTGATGACAATATACTCAACAGATTAAGCTAAAGAATCTTTTCTTCTTTTGAGTAAGTAACCCCTCAGACTCCTTATTTAGTAAATTCAAATAGTAACAAAAGGACAAAAGGTAAAATCCTTACAACAAGAACAACAACATACACAAGGGATGTCTAGAGAGGGTAAAGTACACGCAAAACTTACCCGTATCTCACGGAGATAGAAAGGATGTTTCCAACAGACAAAAGGTAAAATCCTTACAACAACAACAACATACACAAGGGAGCTCCCTGGAGAGGGTAAAGTATACGCAAAGCTTACCCATACCTTGTAGAGATAGAAAGGCAGTTTCCGATAGACAAAAGGTAAATTCCTTAACTAAAAGGAACAAAAAATGTACCTCTTGATGAGCAGATCTCCTGCATCTCTCTGTTTGTCTAGCTAAACGAATCTTCTTTAGCACATACCTATCAATTCCATAAACCCCAAAAAGCCAAATTTTACAAAACCAAATCAATCAAACAGAAAAAATTCAAAGCAAGCTCAAATTCAGTTAGACAAAAAAGTATGCTCCTTACTTCTTTCTCTCCTGTTTGTGATGCACTAAAATTGCAGCACCAAATGCTCCACGACCAATCTGTTCCATAATCTCATACTGATCCATTCTTGACTCCATTTGCTAAATAGTTCAAAAAAAGATAAAAGAGGAAAATTCAATCAATCACTGTACATTTTCTTCATACATCAGAAAAACCCCACTTTCAATTATTGGATCGCCTGCAATTTTCTCCTACCAATTTGCAGATAAATTGCCATACCGACAAAAATTTACACACAGATAGCCATTTGGGTGTTCGAGAAATGACATTTAGACAGCCAAAAGTTGATTCTTTATCCAATTATGGTAATGGAATCAAAATGACCATTTGGGTATTCAAGAATTGACATTTAAACAGCAAAAAATTTGCTTTCTCTATCCAATTATGGTAAGATTGAAATCAAAATGACCTTTTGGGTATTCAAGAAATGACATTTAAACAGCAAAAAATTGGATTTTTATCCAATAAGGGTAAGATTTCAATCAAAATGAGACTTTTGGGTACTTGAAAAAAGTGAATTTTGAAGGACCCTTTTGGTGCTAAGTCAAAAAAAAAAAAGGAAGAAGAAAGTGGGAAGCTTGATTTTTGGGGCTGTTTCTTCTTTTCTCTTTTACTATAAAAATTGGCAATATTGCTTTGATCTGAAAAAACAGTTGTCCCATTTCTCTAACTCCCCAGCCATGTGACCCGCCAAGAATGCGATGCAGTGGATCATATTATTTTTTTAATTAGAAATTTGGGGTTTAAGTTTTGTAAATAGGAAAAAGATCTTTGTTGAAGTGTTTCATCTACTCTACAGGACACAAATTTAAATATAATTAATCTTTAATATAAATATTGAATAATTGGTCAAAAATAAATAAATAATTCTTCAGCTATATTTTTATACTTATAATAAATAAAAAGAATTAACAAATAAAAAGATATTCAAAATATTTGATTTTTTTCCAAGCTTTATATACAAATTATTGAGTGTATAAATTTGTTTATCAAAATGTATCTTAATTATCCGTTGTTTACTTTATATTTCGATAAACATTTTATGAGTTTACGTAGGAAAGCTGCATACCTGATAGTTCAGATGAAACTCGTGCATTTGATAGTTCAAGTATGAAATTTGAAAAAATAATATACTTTAGATATGTTTTTGATCTTATACTCTAAAAAAAAAACTACAAAATACGATTTATAATTTATTAAGTTATTTTTTTATTAAATATTTTTTAAAAGTAAATACTATCAAGAAGAGGTGATTCTTTTCTTTTGATATAAGGATATAATTAAATCAATGAACAGTATTAAAAACACGAATTATTAGTTTCATCTTTGAACTATTAATATTGTTAAAAAATATTCATTTACTTGACTAACTGAACTTAAATATACCTCTAATCTAATCTTTCAACATGAGTGAAAACATCATTAGTTTAATTAGTCAAGTAGAGGATATTTTTCAACTGTCAATAATTCAGAGATAAAACTAATAATTTATATCAAGTTCAATACTTCTCTCTTTATTTTTTTAGGTGAAAATTTTAAATTATAATTATTTTAATTTTTTGAAAAATGAAACTTATCTTGGAACAAAAAAAGACAGGTACAAGGGTCCTTTTTATTAATGTTGAAAGATGTGTTTTTATTACTCTATTAATGGATAGGGGTAGGTTTAGTTTGAAGTGAGTACAATTATGTCTTTCTCTCACATGGACACATTAATTGGGTGTTTTTTGAATGATTGTCACATTTTAGTCCCTAATCTACTGGATTATTTTATTTTAATAAATATAATATTTGAATAAATTATATTTTTTTATTGCTATATAATATTGTGTATTAATAATTTAAAAGAATAATTTATAAATAAAAAATAAAGTAGTAGATAAAGTTATTGTAAAAAACAGAGTAAATAATAAAATAAGATTATTCAATAATAAGTAAATAAAATGAGAAAAAGAAATTAGGTAATGATGAAATTATACCTAATCGGACGTTACATAAAATAAGATTTTCTATTATTTCCTAAAAATAATGACAAAAATTTAAATAATAATTATAAAAAATATTATATTTAAACTAACAATACAATGTAATGTATTTTGGGGAACACATTTTACAACTCTTTAAATTTATAAGTAAATTTT
>JAABOM020000001.1:3672196-3690526 GCA_011800125.2 Solanum clarkiae
AAAAAAATACTAAACAACAATTTAGTTTATTATAGAATATTTTTTATGAAGGGCAAAAATTTTAATCAATATTGTTTGTAAAAATCTTCATGTTCAAAATATAATATAGATATAGATAAATAAAGTCTACCAAAATATGATGTAGATGTATATCAACTTGTAATGGGACTGGATACATTGAGTCATGGTAATAAATAACATATCATATTTGAAAGTTTAGTATTTTGGTAATAAGAACCCCAAAACAAAAAGGATTAAGGAGATACTGCAATCCTAATCTGGTATATACAGAACTCTATTTTCATTTTTGAATCATTTAATCTTTGAATAGTTTCATCAAATGAATTCATCCATAGGCAGTGAAATTTGTGTGTATCCTCAATTTTGTAATGCTATGAGAAGTCCTTCTGGTCCGTCCATTTCTGCAAGTAACAATTTTTACTTTAAGGTTGATATATTTGCCAAGCATTATTACACTTGTGGCCGCAATATTGTTGAAGAGTGCCACTTTGGCAAGAAATGTATTTTTAAGTACAAATTCTTACCATGGAATATTGTTTATAGAGAACTTTAGTCATCTGATTTTCCTTTTCCATTTGAAAAAGTTAAGTGGGACGGTATAGATAAAATTTTGAAGAGCAAAGATGATTTGATCCAAAAAATCTTGGAGTTTGCTCATACCATGAAAACGTTATGCCTCCTCATCAAGATGATGATACAGTGCGTATGAGTTTGATATTTTTTAAGTACGTTGTTGTATCTCGTCAAGAATTTGAACTTACCCAAGGGAGAACTTTTACAAAACATTATGAAAGTGTTATAAAAATTCTTTGGGTAAATGCTCGTGAAGAAATCAATAAATTAGGACATGGATAATCTTTATATGAAGAATTTCAGTTCCTAGAGGTTTGTGTAGAAAATAATTGTGAGAGAGAAAGCTAATTGGAGAACTATATATTAATGAGAATTACGAAATGATACTAACAGAATCTTTTAATTGAGCAAGCTAGGAATAAAATTCAGGTTATTGCCCGTAGGAAGATCAAGAATGCAGTTCTTATAGGTAGTACATATTCTAGCAAATGAATTGATAGACACTTGTTTAATATGTATGAGAAGGTACTTACCTTGTTCAAAAACATACAAGTTGCCTTGCAGCTATAGTTTCCATTATGGCTATATTGAGACTTGGCTTCTAAAATAACCAAGTTGTCTTATATGTGAGTTCAAGTGGCCACCAACTGAGGAAAAGTAGAAGTGTTGTTCCTTTCTGCTTATTTATAGTTCTCATTGTTATTTTCTATTACCTTATTATTTTAATTCTCAGTTGTAGTACAAATATATATATATATATATATATATATATATATATATATGTGTGTGTGTGTGTATGTGTGTGTGCGCGCGCGGGGGGGTGCGCGTGCACACTTTTGCTCATGTATCATCATTAAGATATTATTGATATAATATATATTTTGTATTACATACCCATATACTTAGTAAATTCACACTTACTAATACATACTCTATGCCTACGTTACTTCACAATATAGGGATAGGTGACTATCTTCTTTCTCATCCTTGTGGCTAGATTTGGATTCATTATAGAGACAAATTGTGTAAGTCCTCATGCTTTGTGGATGAAACCTACTATTATCAAGATTTATGTTTTATTTGAGACTGTCTTTTATTTTATTTGAGGTGAGCTAGAGACATGTCTTAGCCCCCACTCGATCTATGACCTAGAGGCATGTTGGACATGATGCATGACTTTTACGGTTTATGTATATCTTTATGCTTTTGCACTACAACTTATAATTATGCCTAATCTTTCGCTTATGTTCTTCTCTCGTTATCCTTGAATTCTTATTATATGCTAAGAAGACTAGTTTGGGGTTCCTTTTGGGATATCATTTATCATGTTACACTTAGGGCCTTTTTTGGGTCATGACAAACTTATTATCAGAACCCAAGATTTTGGAGTTTCCAAGGGAGTCCAACATGCCATGTGAAGTAGATTTCAATTCATGGGTATGAAGTGCGCCGCACTTTTGAATACAAGACTATGAGGCATTGTGGGAAATGTTTCACTTCAGTCATGGTTCATATCGTGTAGTAGAACATGTCCTAGTGCTTTCTAACTCTAACAATTATTCTTTACGCTTTACAAAAAATGCCTCCAAGAAGAGTAACTGAGCCAAAGAAGTACATCCTAATGAGGTTCAAGCTCTCATGATCCTTTGGGAGAACAAGTCACGAAATGTTGAATTCTCAACCGTTATTGCTATATTAACCTGAGCTATGGCAAATGAGGCTTATCAATGTATGTTTTGTCCTCCTTTTTATATGACTACCCCATGAGATATTTTTCTCGAATAAACCCTCTAGAGTTTCATAGTTCAAAGATAGATAAGAATGCTTGAGAGTTCATTGATGAGGTATATAAGGTATTGGTTATCATGAAGGTGACTTTGGCAGACAATGCAAAATTTGTAGCATATCAGCTCAAGGAAGTGGCTTAGGTTTGGTTTACTCAATGGGTGTCCCAAAGGGTGGATAAAGGCCAAATTGGTTAGGAGGATTTCAGGCTTTCTTTTCTTCACCACTTCTTTCTGCTTTAGTTTATGGAGAAAAAGATGAATGAGTTTATCAACCTCAAGAAAGGAAATATGAGCGTGAGGAACTACGCCCTCATGTTCACCACGCTCTCTAAATATGATCCATATTTGGTTGTCGATCCCCATGTCGGGGTGGCTCGATAGTGTTAGAAACAAGGCAAGCGTCCTAGGCCCTCAAATTTAAGGGGCCTCAATTTTTATTTAGTAATAATAAGTTACATATTTTTTTTTAGAAAAAATACTAAGTAAGTATTATTTACAGTAAAGATTATTTATTTTATATAAAAAGATAGAATTATTAGAATAAGTTTAGCACATTCAGAGTGTGACTATATGATTAATTAAAATGAATTACTGAATGAAATCAACTATAACTTTTTTTAAACAATTTTGCTTCTCGAAGTGATAGAGGAATAAAATTCATAAAGGATATATTAATTTATTTTTTAAAATTTAAGGTCTCTATTCGATTTTCGCCATAGGCCAGTAATATGCTGCCCCTGTCCCCCTACAAGAATAAGCAAAATCATTTTAGGAATATCTGACATGATTGTCAAAGAGTGCTGAACTGCTATGTTTGTTAAAGAGATGAACACCTCTCGTCTCATAACTTATTCCATGAAAATTCAAGGTGATAAGTGATGTTCACGCTCCAACAGTAATGTAGTCGCAGTCAGCAATAAACCTAACCAAAGTTTAGAGTCGAATCCACAGGGAATACGGGGCTTGACTAAGTTGATCCACTAACAATCATTTCAAGTATCAATCAATATATTCTCTAAAATGGGGGGTTTTGAGATTCAAAATGAAGAACAAAAATAAACACTACGCTAAGTATGCAAGAAGACACTCAAATTAATGGACAATTTGGGAATTGTGTTCTCCATGATTCATTGACTTAATTAACCTAGACAACGTAACCCTTATAGGAAATTCGCATGCAGGATGGTAACTTTTGTTCTTCCAGCCCTCTTGTGAAGGTGAAGGTCGAATTTCACCATGGCGTTTGGTCGACAACCATAGTGTGCCAACTAACCGTTACCCATTGTCTCAGTCAACCTCCCCTTGGTCAGGTTTGGTGATTAGACAAGAACACATCAATCAAATCCTATTATTTACTTCCTTTTTCCTATTCGTCACTACCTTAGTCGATATCGTGATAGTAGGTGAGGTTTGGTGTTGGCCACCACCAAACAACAAGCAAAGCGAAGGAAAATAAATAATACATGCAAGACCCTAATCAAAGAAATGTACAGAGTCTAGGTTATTTTAAGTCAACTACTCATGGTTCCCACAACCCAAGTTTTGGGTGTTTAGCTGCTCATGGCTAAGGCAAAATGAACAACAATGAATGTAGGAGACATGGTTGAGAGTTTCCCCAAAACAATGAAGAATAAGAACACCTTCAAGTTGGAAACCACAAGCTTTGATTAAAGGAAGATGAGTACAATGTGATTTTCCAAACCCCCAAAGTGGGTCTTCAAATTAAAAATTGAAATCTACACTAAACTCTAGAATTATTCTAGAGAGAATATTCAAAATGTGGAATCTGAAAAATATTCAAAGTCTTTAGCCCTTGTTAAAACCCTAACATTAACTATTTATACTATTTACAAAAACACCATAAAAATTAATTAGAAAATATAGATGGCAGCTATTACGTCTCACAGATATGACTCGTAGGGTGACCTACGAGTCATAATTAGGGTTTTGTAGTTAGCTTCTGGCATTTTGGATTTGACTTCTATGACCTACTGTTATGAGTCGTTGCTTGGGCTACGACTCGTATGCTCCTCTTGTAGTCAAGGCCTTTAGTTCTTGGTCCTAACGTTTGGCCCACTATTCCTTGCTACGAACCCCACCCATACGAGTCGTAATGAGACCTACGACTCATAGGGTAACCTCGTAGGGTTGACCTTCACTTTGTAGCTTCTTAATTTTGCTCACTGTTTCATGCTATGAGGGCATCTTACAACTCGTAGCTTGGGCTATGACTCATTAGGTGGCTCGTATGTCCTGTACTTCAGCAAACTCTGCAATTTTCTCCCAAAATCATGCCACCTATATTTTCTGCACAACTAACACAAAAATACACAAAAATCATAAAAAGTCGCATTAAGAACTTGCATAATCCCTTGTTTTAGGTATCAAATGTGCTGCATTTTGACAGCACATCAACACCCTCAACTTAGAACTGTTGCTTGCCCTCAAGCAACGACTCAATCTAAGTAGATAATGAGAAAACATATAGCAACTACTTTATACATCACTTAGCTCTAATTTAGGTACCCAACTCTCATTTTTAAAACCTGATTGCAAAGCTACTAAGCCAACCAAAACATGATGATTCATTTGACAATTCAAGTATAACAAGTGAAGGAGTATCGTCAATCCACAGTCACTAAACAAGTCACATGTCGATCATGCAATGCAAATGCCCTCACAAAAAAGAAATCCCTATATTATACTCAAAAAGCAATCAAAGTTCAGGGACTATGCAAGCATTCTCACTCTCACAATTGAAATTCATGCATGATAACTAACACGATAGGCTTGCCCCTATATTCAAACTCCGCACTGTTGACTAGTTGGATTTGGATCACTTTAGGACTTAAAAGGCTTGTAACATAGGCTCATGGGGATTTGGTATGACATTTTAGGCAAATAGTGACTAAAAGCTATCCTTGAACCATTTTTTCAATAGTTTTACCTCTCCAACTCAACCATTCTCTTTTTATCCTCCCTTATTCGTTCTTTTGAAGCTTTTTCTAGGTGCTTTCTTTTCCTTTCTCAGCTGTCTCATTTTCGAACTCATTTTTCTATTCTTTTCAATACAAGGGACTTTTCTTTTCTTTTACTCTCACTCGATACATGATTCTTTTCTTCTTTCTTTCTTTCCCAACTAACCACCGCATTTTCATTACTTTACCACAACAAAGGCCACCCTCAACTTAGGGTTTTAGCCTCAGGTGAAGTACACAATATCCATTCCCTAACCAAGGGCCACTTTTGGTAGCCACCCTTAACTTAGGCTTTTTGCCTCAGTCAAGGTTCACATGTTCAAGGACTGACCTGGGCCAATATCAAGATATTTATCAAAACCAGGTTAGGCTAGCTGGGTGTCAAGAAAGAAGAGGTATATGTAAAGCTCAAACATTTGGAACAAATAGTCAATACTATGTTTGGTAGGTTATTTAGGCAAAAGTGGATTCACTAAATGAACAATGGACTAAGATCCTTTCCTAATCAACTATATCTCCAATCAAATCTTTGAGTAACAAGGCAAGTTCTGAGTCATACACAGTGCAAGAATATGACAAAATAAACTTACACACACATGGCATCATATACACAATCAACATGGAATCACAGGTCATCCTTCACGCTTCAACTTACCTTCTCTTTATCAGAACAAACATTGTCAAATAATCATATGCAAGATTTCACTGGCAACCAACAATCTCAAAAATTTTGAGGGTACCCAATTTTCAAAACATTCGTAAAATCATTCAAGATTATGCGCATTCCAAAAGATAATAATCACTATATATCTACAAGTTATCTACACTACCTAAATATGTCGATTCAATAGAAATTAAAACATTCATAAGGAAAAAGAAACACGACAAGAAAACCTTGGCATCAAAAATAGGGGAAGTTATGGACTAAAGGCCCATCAGACTTCACCCTAGTCCATAACTTCCCACACCCCACCAAAAGAAAATACTTTGTCCTCAAAGTAAACATATCAATAAGATAAACAAGGGGCGTACCTTGGGTTGCCTCCCAAGAAGTGCCTGCCTCTTGTACTCATGCTTTTTCGAGGTCTAAATCTTCCACTATTTTAATTTCCTCCATATCACCCATGTATAGTTTGACTCTTTGGCCATTGACCTTGAAGATTTTACCATCCCTTCTTTCTAGCTCGATGGCACTATGACTAAAAACACTTACCACTTCGAAAGGCCCCATCTACTTGGATCTGAGTTTCCCGAAAACCACTTCAACCTAGAGTTGTAAAGCAACACTATGTCTCCTAGAGTAAATTGGTGATTCTCGATTCTACGATCATATTGGATTTTCATTCTTTGCTTGTACAAGGCAGATCTCTCATACGCCTTTAGTCGGAACTCATTAAGTTCATTAATTTGTATTAGCCTAGATGTTGCTGCTTCATTCCAATCTAGGTTTAGCTTCACTAGTGCTCATAGTGCTTTATGCTTAAGCTCAACTGGCAGGTGACAGGCCTTACCAAATACCAATTGGTATGGATAGATACCAATTGGTGTTTCTAAGGCTGTGCGGTAGGCCCACAATGCATCATCGAACTTTCGAGACTAATCAATGCGATTCACATTCACAGTTTTGGATAAAATTTAGTTTATCTCTCTATTTGACACTTCTACTTGCCCATTTGTTCAGGGATGATAAGGCGTTTCCACCCGATGCTTCACACCATAGTTCTCAAGAAGTTCTTCGAATAATCCATTGCAAAAATGAGATCCTCCATCACTAATAATTGCTCGAGGTGTTCCAAACCCAGAAAAAATATTTCTCTAAAGAAAAGCTGTGACACTCTTGGCCTCATTGTTTGGCAGGGCCATAGCTTCCACATATTTAGAGACATAAACTACAACAACTAGGATATACTTATTCCCATTAGAGCTAACAAATGGGTCCATGAAGTTGATTCCCCAAGCATCAAATAACTCGATCACCAAAATGGGATTAAGAGGAAGTTCTTGCCTCCGTGAGACTCTACCCTCTCTCTGATATCTATCACAGGACTGATATAATCATGAGAATTTTGATGTATTGAAGGCCAATTAATAACACTTTATAAGCCGTACGAACTCCACTGTGATAATCACCAACTAATGAGGAGTGGCAGGCTTCAAGGATGCTCATCATCTCCACTCCTGGAACACATCTACGAATGATCCCATTAACACATATACAAATGAAGTATGGCTCATCCTAAAAGAAGTTTTTTACATCATGCATGAACCTGCGACGTTGATGGGTATTTAGATCAAGAGGTACAATATCATTCACCAAGTAATTCACATAGTCAGCGAACCAAGGAATAAGATCATGTGAAGTCCCCGACACCCGTTCATCAAGAACGGAATCATCAATATCAAGACCATCATCAAACTGCACCATAGCTCCATCATGTAATTTGGAAAGGTGATCTGCGCCTTGATTCTCCTACCCATTTTTTTAATTACATCAAAGTTGAATTCTTGCAGAAGAAGCACCCATTTGATCAATCTAGGTTTTGCATCTTTCTTAGCCATCAAATACTTGAGTTTGCATGGTCCGTGTGTATTATCACTTTGGCTCCCAACAAGTATGAACAAAATTTCTGAAATACAAAGACCAATGCAAGTAACTCATGTTCAATGCCTGTGTAGTTTTTCTGGGCGACATTCAGCGCCTTGCTTGCATAGTTGATAGGATGTAGGACTTTCTCTTTCTCTATACCAACACCACACCTAATGCAACCCCACTAGCATTGCACAGTAATTCAGAGGGCTTTGACTAATCCAGGGCTGCAATGATAGGTGCTGAAATCAACCTTCTCTTTAATTCTTTGAAAGATTGCATACAGGCGTCATCAAACACAAACTTGGTATCTTTCTCCAACAATTTGCACAAAGGATGCGAAATCTTGGAGAAATCTTTTATGAAGTGCTGATAGAATCCTGCATGGTGTAAGAAGCTCCTAACCCCGTTTATTGAGATTGATGGTGGAAGCTTCTCAATCACTTCAAGTTTTTATTTATCAACTTCAATGCCCTTACCCGAAATTCTATGACCCAGCACAATGACCTTCTTAACCGTGAAGTGATACTTTTCCCAATTCAACATCAAGTGACTTTCTACACATCTCTGCAAAACATCATGAAAATGTAACATACAGTCTTTAAAGTATTGACCCATGACACTAAAATCATCCATGAACACCTCAATCGTACTCTCTACCATGTCTAAGAAAATAGATACCATGCATCTTTGAAATGTGGTTAGAGCATTAAACAATTCGAATGACATTCTTTTGAATGCAAAAGTGATATAAGGGCATATGAATGTGGTTTTCTCTTGATCCCCTGGTGCAATGACAATTTGATTCTACCTTAAATATCCATCAAAGAAGCAGTATCAACCCTTTTATGCAAGTCTATTAAGCATCTAATCCATGAATGGCATAGGAAAATAGTCTTTCTTAATGGAGGCATTAAGTTTTCTGTAATCAATACACACTCTCAATCCGGTGGCTGATCACATGGGAATCAACTCATTTTTTGCATTCGGCACTACTATGATACCCCCTTCTTCGGGACACACTGCATAGGCTCAGCCACTCACTATCCGCAACATGGTAGATTACCTCAACATCTAACCACTTGATGATTTCTTTTCGAACCACTTCTTGCATTGGAGGATTTATCTATCGTTGGTGCTCAATGCTGGGCTTGTAATCCTTTACCAGTTGAATCTTGTGAGTACATATGCCAGAATAGAAGCCAATGATATCTGCAATAGTGGCTCAATAGCCCTTTTGAAGTTTTTTTTAGTAATGCACAAGAGCCTCTGCCTGATGTTCACTCAAATTGTGGAAATGAGGACCGGCAACGTAATATGCTCTCCTAGAAATTTCAAATGTGACGAGAGTGCTTTTAGTTCCAACTCCGATGGAATCTCTATGGAAGGCTTTGTGGGTGGAGATTCCCTGTTCTGCAAATCAAGTTCTAATTTTGCCTAATATCTCGAGCCAAATGATACATCAACAACATTCACTATCTTCTCATAATCTGGAATACAATCACCATCAAAATTCATCAACACTGCTTTCAAAGTATCAACTCCAAGACATATCTCGACTGGAACCTCTGACTCATCATCATCAATAGTTTTAGTCTTTGAGATTACCCTTAAATCACAACCTTTACTACTTTGTTGATAGACCTTGAACACCACTGCTTCTTCACCAAACCTGAATGTGAGCAATCCTTTCTCCATATCAACCGAGTGCATCCTGTGGCTAGGAAAGGTCTCCCCAAAATGATAGGAACTGCAAAATCAATTTCACAGTCAAGAATAACAAAGTATGCAGGAAATATAAATTTGTCTACCTTCACCAGCACATCATAAAGTACCCCCACAGGTTTCTTGATTGTTCTGTCTGCCATTAGTAACCACATCTTTGTAGGGATAGTAGTACCCAGTCCAGATTTTTAAGATGGCGAGTGGCATCAAATTTATGCTAGCACCTAGCTCAAAAAGTTCTTTGGCAAATGCTAATTTCCCGACTGTGCATGGTATAGTGAAAGCGCTTGGGTCATCACATTTTTAGACCAATGACTTGGTAGTGATGGCACTACAATGTTGGAACTTTTGGGAGATATCTTAACTCACTGTTTACTTTTTCTTGACTAGATCTTTCATGCACCTTGCATAACCCGATATCTTCTCTAAAGCCTCAATCAAAGGAATGTTCACCGACAACTTCTTGATCATTGCTAAAAGGTGCTCAACCTTACCGTCCTCTTATTTCTTCTTAAGCCTTCGCGAAAAAGGAGGTGGAGGTCTGGGAAAGGTCTTGAACCTCTTAGGTTACCCATGTGCTCCATTCATTTTAGCTTTTTCATCATCAATATTCTTGCGATTCTCATCCACAATTACCGAAATAGGGAAATCTTTGGTGCATTCACCATTTCTAGTCATGACCGCCATGCAATGCCTATCATTTTTGAATTTTGAACCGTGTTTCTTGGTAACGTGCCCTTTTGGCGCTGGTTCTGTTGTGAAGAGACTTGCCGAAATTGTTGTTCCATTTTCTTAATGGCAACCAAGTGAGACTCTATCTTTTGGTTTATGCTTGAAATATCCAATTTATTTTCAAGGTCTCATCTTTATGGTCGGCTCTTTTCAATAACTTGTCAAACATCTCTTCAATCCTAGAAGTATTTGGCTTGACATCACGGTTGTGAGGCGGCACATAAGGATCATTCCTATAACCGTCTCTTCTACCCCATTCAACATCTAGTATTCTCTCCCTTTCATAATAACCACCTCAGTTGTCTCTATGTGCACCATCACGGTTGTAGTTCCGACCTTGAATCCTGGAACTTTGCCTCCAATAGTCCGAATTGGACCCTTGGGGGTTGTTCCAAAAACTCGCCGATTGGTTACTCATGAAGCAAGCATCTTCATCAAAAAATAGTTCATCATACACGGGTACCTTAGGAGGTTGGTGAGTCACCGCTTGAACACTATCTTGATTTTGCTTTAAAACCAAGTCCATGCTTGTGCGAAGTTGGGCAAGTGGTTGCATAATCTCCTCATTGACCTTAGCTTGCTCATTGTTGGTGTTTACCACACAAGAAGTCTTCATAGCACCTCTTTCTCTTTGTCCCCATGCTCTATATATTTTCACCACTTGCTCCATCCTTTCGATGATCAATGGAAAAGGTTGGTCAAGAAACATACCTCCTATGATTGTGTTGGCACAAGGTTGACTATTTTTGTCAAGCACCCGATAGAAAATCTCAACCAAGGTATCATCAACAATCTTGTGATCAGGAAACATTCACAAACATTTGGTCAATCTTTCTCATTTGGTACTAACAGAGTCATCAAGCAATCACTCCAAATTGTTTATTTGGTCTTTGAACTTAAGCTTCTTTGACCTTAGAAAATGTCTTTCTAGAAGAACTCTTTGAAGTTGTGCCCAACTTGTTATCGTACCTTGAGGAACTCAAATAAGAACATAACTGCATTACCAGTTAGTGACAATGGAAAAACTTGCAATCCAACTTCATCCAAAGAAAGATTTTGTGTCCCCATGACACTTTTTCAAACAAATACGACATTATGGAGATGACAATGGGGATCCTCTTAAAGTGACCCTGTGAACTGATCATGATTTTGGAGCATTTGGAGTAATCCACTAGACACTATGGACTCAGCGCCTGCCAGTAATGGTGGCAACACTACAGCTCCAATAACGTCCATGGCTATAAGATTCAACCGATATTGATTCCAACTATAAACGTTTTCGTTGAAATCCCTAAGTTGTGGCTTATTAACCCTTGGTGGTAGATTCTTCTCTCTTCCGATATCATCATTATTCACATTCATTTCTTCCTCAACTCAATATCTTCATTCGCATGAGCCATTCTCTTAGTGATTTGATGGATCTCTAAATTGATTGGAGCTAAGGGATTGCCTTGGCTCCTTGTATTAGGCATACAACCTAGTACACCCTGCAAATAAAACTAAATAACAAAAATAAAAATAAAAGTAAAATACAAGAGAATCTAAAAATTAACACTTGAATTAACTACTAGTGAAATCAAGTCAAGAACCTAGTTGTATTCTCAGGAACGACGCCATAATTTTTTATGTTCATGCTCCAATAGTAAAGCGGTTGCAGTCAGCAATAAACCTAACCAAAGGTTAGGATCAAATCCACAGAGAATACAGGGCTTGACTAAGTTGATCCACTCACAATTATTTCAAGTATTAATCAATATATTCTCTAAAATGGGGAGGGGGGTTTGAGATTCAAAATGAAGAACAAAAATAAACACTATGCTAAGTATGCAAGAAGACACTATAAATTGAGGGCCAACTTGGGAATTGTGTTCCCCATGATTCGTGGACTCAATTACCCTAGACAACATAACCCTGATTGGGAATTCGCATGCAGTACATTAACTTTGGTTCTTCCAACCTTCTTGTGAAGGTGAAGGTCAAATTTCACCATGGCGCTTGGTCGGCAACCATGGTGTGCCAACTAACCATTACCTATTCTCCTAGTCAACCTCCCCTTGGTCAAGTTTGACTGATTAGATGAGAACACATCAATCGAATCCTGTCATTTACTTCCCTTTTTTCTATTCGTTACTACCTTGGTCGAGATCGTGATAGTAGATGGGGTTTGGTGTTGGCCACCACCAAACAACAAGCAAAGCAAAGGGAAATAAACAATACATGCAAAACTCCAAACAAAGAAATGCACGGAGTCTAGGTTATTTCAAGTCAACTTCTCATGGTTCCCATAACCCTAAGTTATGGGTGCTTAGCTACTCATGGCTAAGGCAAAATCAATAACAATGAATGTAAGAGACATGGTTGAGAGTTTACCCAAAACAATAAAGAACAAAACACCTTCAAGTTTGAAACCACAAGCTTTGATTAAAGGAAGATGAGTACAATGTGATTTTCCAAACCCCCAAAGTGGGTCTTCACATTAAAAATTGAAACCTACATTAAACCTTAAAAATATTCTATAGAGAATATTCAAAGTGTGGAATTTGAAAAATATTCAAAGTCTCTAGCCCTTGCTAAAACCCCAACATTAACTATTTATACTATTTGTAGACTCGTAATTTTTGACCAAATCTAATTTATCTGCCTTTTTAGTACTAAAATATTTATTTATGTATTTTTCTAAATGGATATTTATTTTAACCTTATTTATAGTAGGTTTGTTTAAAATATTTGAAAATCACAAAATATAGTCACATTTTCAGATAAGTTTGTTTTAATTTATTTCCAAAAATATACAGAAATATGGTTATTTTAAGATTTTAATAAACTAGATTTTTTCTTAAAAAATTATAAATTTAGATTAGCAATTTAACTTTTCCTAAATTATGCTAGCTTAAAAATTAAATAATTTTTCATCTTAATATATATTTCTTTTCTTTTATAAATATTTACATATATAGAAAAAGTAAAAAAAGAAAGCCCAAAAAAGGAAAAAATAAAAAAAGAAAAAGAAAGACCTAAATCCTAGAAAGTCTAACTACACTACACACACGCCACATTTTAACTAAAAACCTAAAATCATTCCCTCTTTGCTCACTTGCACACACACACACACGTTTTATTATTATTTAAAAAATATTAATATGACACAACACACACACATACACGTTCCTTTCTTAAGAAAAAGATATTTTTTATTTTTTTAAATTTTTTTTTAAACACAAATCTCTCAACCCTTCTTATTTTTCTCAACTCCTACACCCTAAAGTCTCACTGCAATATAACTTCCTCACCCACTCTCTCTATATAATAATAAAAGGGAGAGGTTTTTAGTTTAAGAAGGAGCTTATAAAAAAAAAAGAGCTTACAGTAAAAACAAATAGCAAAGAGAGTTCAAGAAAAGAACAGTAATCAATTTTTCATTCTTAGTTCTTGTTCTAGTTTTTGTTCGAATTTATCCTCGTCGACTCCGGTTTGCAGCTTAGGGGCTCTTGAAAGTCGGTGGATTAGTAGTGAACATTCTTGTAAGAGGTAACTTTTGATCCCATCTTTGTATATTGATATCGATGCAAAAATGATATGTCACTCGCGTTTCTTTGTATGTTTGTTGTTTAGCTGAACATACGCCTGAAATTTGCTCTAATCCTACGTTATCCTTGGAATATATTTGATCTATTAGCTCTCTTTAAATTCTTTTAGTTTCTCCTTGAAAGGAATTATTGATCGATCTATGCCAGTTATTTGCCAAGAATAGATATGAGAATATTTTTAGCACGGGAGATTGTTGCGTTGACACATAGGGCTCCAGTTTTATTTCTTTTCTTCCCGTAACTGCAGTGTGTGCATTGCTCATGTATTACAGGAAAGTATTTTTGTTTTTTACCTATCAGTAAGCTATTTAATTGTATTGAAGTGTTCGACAACCTATGGTAGTTAGTTGTAGTAGCTTGTTTGTGTTTTTATGTGTTTATTTGATTATTATGTTTTTCCAGTTTCACGTGAGTCTAAAGTTTCATGTTGGTATAATACTATGCATCAGGGGTTCCTCAAGTAAAAAAAATTGTGGCAACTCCCCTCTCAGACTTAATTAAAATTTCTCTATCGTGTCATACTAATGTTAATTAAATTGAGAAAGTTTTTGAGGATTGTTTTGCTCATCAGTTTTTGAGGATTGTTTTGCTCGTCTAATTTTGGATGTGACTTAACATTTAAAGGTTGCACTAAGACAAATGGCCTCAAGTCTATTTTTTTTATTTTATTTATTTAAGTAAAAATTATATGTTTCAGAGATAAAATAAACTACATGCGTGATTGGATTTCTGAGTCGTGGAAATGTTATTACGTCGAGTCATATTTATTTTATTCCCTAATGAAGATCTACAGAAAAATTGAGTGAACCCAAGATCAATTAATGAGTATTCTCAGGTCGAAAGTCATTGTTTAAATAGGCCTAGTTTTAGTGATGAAAAAAGGAACATGAAAGTTTTCACAATAAATAATAAAATTTTATTTTTAATTACTCTTTTATGCTAATATTAAGGCATCCATTTTTTGTGTTTGTTTGTTTATGTATATTTTCCTGTTTACATGAAAAGTGATAATATTTAAAATGCCAATGTTTTACTTTGGGGGAGTATCGTCATAAGTGTTGAGCTAATTTAGATTGATGCTTAACACCGGGCCAATTATATCGATGTAGGGCAACGCAAGTAGAAATTAGTCCAAAGTTAGTAGAAAGTATATTGAAAAAATAGAAAATTAAAAAGAATAATCTCGAATTTACAAGAGACAAATAAATGTCCCTATTGTTAGACGAGCATAGGTTTCATTTATTAAAAAATATAAATTTATCAAAAAATAATATTTTTATTAATCAATAATAGTAAAAATAACATTGTTTTTCTCAATAAAGAATGTGGTTGCACATCTTTGTGGAGATACTAAAATAAATAAATGAGAAAATATTCTTTTTTTTTAAATTCAAGGATGCAGTGACTCACCATGACTAAATGAGTTTGATAATTTTCTTTCATTCGAACTAAAATGTGCTTACAAAATTATTAAGTTGTAGAGAAGGCAATCATGCATCTAACATCTAGACAAAGAATGCGGTGACGCATCTAAGTTGAGACTCATAAAATCCATAATTAAAAAAATGAGCAAATTAAGGTTCATAAACACAATTTATCCTAAAAGTAATTAAGATAAATATAGGTTGATAAAATGATCATGCTAGAACCACGGGACTCGAGTGGTGCCTAACATCTTCCCCTTGGTCAACGTATTCCTTACCTAATCTTTGTATTTGCAGGCCAATAATAAAAGAGTCAACTTCCTTTTGATTAGGGATTTAAAGAAGGTGACTTGGAACACTAAATGTCAATTCCAAGTGGCGACTCTGAATAAATAAAATATAATCTTTTTTCAATAATATCACTTTAAGTGGAAAAACTCTATTTTTCAAAAACCAAATCAACATGGGGAAAAATAGGAGTGTGACAGACAGGCGATTCTGCTGGGGACTATCAGATTTGAGCTTTGTTATATTAATTGATACTTGTTCTAATTATTTGGATATATTGTGTTCGTTGGCTTAATATGGTATTTTCTCACTTGTATCGTAGTTGCATGATTTATGTCTTCTCTCGCGCACCCTTCTAATTATCTAACAGTATAGGGTAGCCAGGAATGCAGTTATGTATCCTACTTTCTATTGAGATAAAGCTGGAGTGTCTTGGTACCCAGTGAAGGATTATTAGTTGCACATGTTAGTTAGGGTTGGACCAGCAATGTAGTCGAAATAGCGCTGCTACCAATAAATTGCCCCTCCCTGGCTCGAGTGTTCGCTCGAGTAAAGCCAGTCTAGACACCTATTTCTGTTAGGTTTAGCCCTAATCAAACTGAAGCACATTCGTGAGTATCCTTATTAGGCTCCACCTGCTTGCATCACTCGTATTTGACTTAGTGTCAGGGTCCGGATCCGTCTAAGACGTGTGTCCCTTTTTACTTAACCTATATGTGCATCTTGTGTGTTATTTGCGATGTTCTTGGGAAGGCCTAAGTTGTTGACCAGCTTTAGGTTACCTCGTCAAAATTAATAAAATAATTTCTTTGATAATTTACCTTTGCAAAATTAATGATTTAAAGAGCTTAGTATTTCATATGCAAATTAAAATATATTGTCATTTTTTTTTTAAAAAATCTGTCATTTTGTAAAAAAAAAAAAATTAAAATTAAAAAATAATAGTGGTGGAACAATAAATGGGGTATAACAATATCTTGTATCTCTATAAATTAATTCATGTATAAAATTTATGATAGAAATTAATTTAAATAATCTTATGACGCATAATCTTAACATTAAAAGTACGCCGGACAATTAAACACACCATTAGAATTTTTATAAGCGAGAAGCTTTCAAATAAAATCATCAGGCACACTCAGATATTTTTAGAGTAGGAAGAAAAATGTCGCCATGGAAATTGCGTCAGTGCTTATAAATTATTACTATTATTTTTATGAAGCTTGGTCAAAGTGTATTTTAAGTTAGGTTGTTTCAGTCAGGACACGACATTTCAAATAGTATTCACCATGTGGGAATGAGTCGTTATATTTTTCTCTCCAAATCCTTAGCCCTAAGAAAATATTTTCATTGTCATTCCACATTTGCTTGAGTAATAGTCTAAGCGATTGTTAAGCTAGGTGTCTTGCAAGTTTAGATGTTTTCTAACTTTCCCTCTTCTCCCCTAGGTACAACATGTCTCTACCGGTTCGAGGAAAGTGTCAGAAGAGGAAAAGGGATGCAAATGTACCCCTTCAGGTCGTGGATTGCACTCCTATACTACTCTGGGCATGGTGGAGCGATACAGATCTGCTAGAGCAGGGAAAGATATTCAAGTATTTAGGTTTCTTGACCAAAATTATGCAAGTAAACCCTATGAGGGACATTGAAGCACTGATATCCTTTTGGGATCCTATGAATAATGTATTCCGTTTCTCAAATTTCGAACTCACCCCAACCTTGGAGGAAATAGTGGGATTTACTGGATTTGGGATAAAATTGCATAGTCAGAAACTCACGACTCCGAGGAATATCTCCATCAATAAATTATTCCTACATATGAACATTTGCAAGACCATGGTGCAATCCTTGGACAAAGGCTGAATCTCATTGCAGTTTTTATATGATAGGTATGAAAAGAAGGAAGGGTTCCGACAATTTGGGAAACAACAAAACCATAATTTTGTGGTCAATGGGTGATGTTGTCCAGATTCTGATATCAAGACTGCTCCAATGACACTACCTTGGCAATTCACGGCTCCGCCAAAGAACATTCGCCAAACTGGGTATGCCTCAAGGATGTCTTCTCATGCGAATGAGATCTCTTCATTAGGAAAGTAAGTTTTTAGAGGTTCATAATCATCGTCAACAGGATTTTCTGTAAGATGATCTGCTAAAGCCTGTCCTTTGACTGCCTTTTGAGTCAAATACACAATGTCAAACTCACTCAACAACATTTGCCATTTGGCCAGTCTTCCAGTCGGCATTGCTTTATGAAAGATATATTTCAATGGATCCATCTTCGAAATAAGGTATTTAGTATAAGAGGACAAATAATGCCTCAATTTCTGAGCAACCCAAGTCAAAGCACAACAAGTTTTCTCTAAACAAGTATATCGAGCTTCATACGGGATTTACTTCTTACTCAGATAATAGATAGCCTGCTCCTTCTTCCTGGTTTCATCCTGTTAGCCTAGCACACATCCAAATGCATTATCGGAAACCGATAAATACAATAGCAGCGGGCTCCCTTCTCGTGGAGGTACCAGTACCAGCGGGTTGGACAGATAACTCTTGATAGTATCAAAAGCAGTCTGGCACTCTTCATTCCATTTTGTCAATGCGTCTTTTTTCAACATTTTGAAGATA
>JAABOM020000001.1:3690626-3704147 GCA_011800125.2 Solanum clarkiae
AAATAAGTTTGTAACTTTAATAATTTTCTCTTAGTTATTTTATTTATTAAAAAAAAAAAGATCCCAAAATTATATGATACCGATAGGATATCAATATACTGACCGAGTTTCACAAGAATATATTTTCTACTAATTTAAAGTTTAATAAATAACTTTACAACTTTAATAATATTCTAGTCCTATATGATACCAATATGGTATAAATATACAGATAGAGTATCATAACGAATATATTTTCTACTAATTTAGAGTTTAATAATTTTGTAATTTGTTTCTTATTTATTTCTTAAAAGAAAACATAATCCTAGATGATACCAATTGGGTATCAATATACCATCAAAGTATCACAAAGGATTAAACTCATTCTATATGATATCGGTATGGTATATATATATTGTCGGAGTATATTTCATAGTATTTATGTTGACGTCAGCATGACGCCAGACGTGAAATAAAAAAGGAGTGAGTGGGTAAAAAAGTAAATAGTTTGGGTCATAGGTCCATTATGGATAAATAGTTTAGATTGAGTCTATTAAGGGTAAATAGTTTTACATTAAGTCTATGTTGTGTACTTTTCCCCAATGATTTTATGAAGTTGCAGCCAAATACCCCAATTTTTATCATTCCTCAAGCTATCCGATTTATAAGAGAGCAAATTACATCCAGAGACATTAAATTTTAAAAATTACAAAAAGAAAATTGTCCTCGTTGTATAAATATGTATAGTCAATATATATTTATGTATCATAATGTATATTTAGTGTATAACTCACGCATAAGTAATATACATTGTATAGTGGTGCATACTTTATACAACTTTTGACAAACTATATTGTATAGTCGTATATTTCGCTAATTTTAGGCTATGTTTAATGCAAAGAAAATATGACCTACTTTTTTGGGTAAATTTTCTTACTTTTTTTTTTGTATATATATATAATTTTTTTAGCTCAATTTTTATCATTCCTCAAGCTGGCCAAGTTATGTGAGACTATTCAAAATCAAATCATAATCGATATGTTATCGTGAAATTAATTTGTTAACTTATTAATATTGGATAATTGAATTAACAATTGGTGAATGGATTAAAATTTTCTGTTTAATAATTTATTAATATAGGTGCGACTTATTCAAATTTCTTATTGGATAAACCGTTTACACAACAAAAAATATTTACTTATATTTTTACCTCAACTTATTCAAATTTCTTATTAGATAAATCATTTACACAATAAAAAATATTTACTTACATTTTACTCTAAGTATATAAAAAGTCCCATTTAATATTTTGCCTCCCCTTATATGATGATTTGATGAGTATTTATGAGTTGAATTTCTTATTTATGTACTAACTAGCTAGTTTGGATCATGATGGATGAGTTTTCACTTAATTTTATTTTTGAAGGTTGGCAACCATGCATTCAAAATTTTATCACATCAATATAATAACTTTTAATCTGAAAATACATACTAAACTTCAATAAAAAAAGTTTTTCATATTTAGTTTTTACAAAGTCACACTTCAGATAAAAATATTTAAAATTGGCCTCGACAAGTCATGTCCAACTTAAGATAAAAATAAATAAATAAATTCTCTTATTATATAAGAGGGAGTTGCTGTTTTACCTCTCCGTTGACGTGCTTACTTCATCCCAAACTTCCTCTTATGAGGATTTAAATAATTATTTTTCGTTCTATTTAATGTAATTAGTATATATTTTTTCGAAATTATGAAACCTGCTTTAATTATAAGCTTTAAGTTTTAAATTCATATACTTTAACTATAGTTTCGTTATTTCGAGTGTCAATAATATTTGTGTATTTTTAAGTAAAAAATCAGTAATCAATAATAAAAACTATTTTAATTAAAGACATCTCAATGGATTTTTTTCACATGAGATTTGCACAAAAAATTAGATGATTTACCGAGACACAAATATATATATGAATTTATTTTTGAGTAAAAATTTAAAATTGTTAATCATTAAACTTAAAAATAATCAATATTAATAATATTTATTGAATATTTATTTTACACTTAATAAGATGATTTAATAATATTTAATTATATTATTAAAAATAAATTTATAAATAACTATTAAGCCTGTATATCGCATGCACATTGTACGGAATCTTCGTAACTAGTTACTTAATAAGACGTACCAATAACTAGTATCTATATAAAAAGTTGTTTCAATTTTATTTTATTTTCATTATTTAGCTATTCTTGTCATTCTATAATGGTTTAAAATTATAAATAGTAAAATGCATGTCACGAATACAAGCTGGAATAGCTCAGTTGGTTAGAGCGTGTGGCTGTTAACCACAAGGTCGGAGGTTCAAGCCCTCCTTCTAGCGTCGCCATTTTTTTCTTTTTAAAATATTTATTTTTAGGGAATATAGTAATTAGGGAATATTATAAATAATGATAAAGGTAGAAAGTATAAAATGACTCTTACACTTTGTTTGGATGGTCGAGTATATATTGTTTCATAATGCACATTTGGATGGTCGTTATATATTGTTTCATAATGTATTATATTGTGTTATATCGTGTTGTATTAATGTTTGAACAAATTATATTGTTCTTTGTTGTTACATAATGTTGTCTACCCATAATTTGAATGATAAATCTACAAAATGTTGTAGGATATGAGGTAGATACCATGAAAAAATAGTGTAAATATAATCTATTCGAATATTAATACAACACAGTATAATACAATATAATACAACATAATACAGTATATTATGAAACAATATCTAACGACCATCCAAACGCATTATGAAATAATATATAACGTATTCATAATTTGAAGGATAAAATCTACAAAATATTGTAGGATATGAGGTAGCTATCATGAAAAAATAGGATAAACGATAAAATCAAATTAAATAAAGTAATAACTGAGAAGAAGATGTTAAAGTTACGAAATAATCACACCAAATTAATCATTATAGAAAATTAAATCTTCAATTATTATATAATAATAAATTTAAATAATATAATATAATAAAAATTTAAATAACAATTAAAATAAATATTATATTTAAATCAACGATATAATACATCATCTATGGGTTACTTGGAGTGAACATTTTACAGTACAACAGATTTTTTAATGAGAGCAGAACTGGACCACGCCACTTCACTAGCGTAGACACAAAGCACTAAAATCAAAGAAGAAAAGTCTACAAAGTCAAGATTCAAGACTGGGCGGAGACTTCTAAGTTTCAATTTTTCAAAACCCCCAAATCACCAAAACCTCAATTGATTGAGGAACAAGAAGAAACAATGGCAGAGACCAAGTTGGTACACTCTCCATTAATCACTTATGCCTCAATGCTCACACTCCTATCTTTCACACCCCCTTTTGTAATTCTCATGTAAGTTACTCTTCCATAGCTTCCCTATTAATCCCTTTTTTTTGTCTTTTGATGTTTTGGGATTCTTGTTTTTGTCTTTTATTGTTTTGGGGTTTTTGTTTTCTTGGCTAAAAGTTTAGATCTTTGTGTGTTTGTAGTACCATGTGTCAAAGATTGGACCTTTTTGTTGTTTAGTGTTGGTTTGATTTGCTTTCTATAGTTTAGCTGACTTTTAGTAATCAAAATGTGTTTTTTGTTTGGTGTAATTGATATTCATTTGTAGGTGCGGCTCAAGCACATTAGTGGCTTGAGGTGAAAATTGAATGATAGTTTCTTACAAATTTTAATCTTTCTATCTCTTTGAGACGTAGAATTGTTTAAAAGAAATTGTAATTGGTTTCATTCAGTAATTCTTCTCAATTGATCGATATGTGCCTCTTTTTATATGAAATAAATAATCTTTAACGTAAATAGTACCCAGTAGTTTTTCTAAAAAAATCTAAAACTTATTATTACTAAAATAAAAATTAAGGCCTTCAAATTTGGGGGCCTAAGCTCTTGCCTTTTTTCTAACACTGTCGAGACACTCTTGTTCATTTGTCAAAGAACCTTTTAGGGAGTTCAGTATATAAGCAAGTTTTAGTGTTTAAAGATTGCATTCATCTGTGTTTTGGATTTGGGATTTCTAAAAAAGAGATAAAGATACCAGGTGGGGATGAAGTTTTTCTTTTGAAGGGGATGAAAAGTAGAAATATGAATAACAAGTTACTCCAATAAGTATGGATTCTAATTTTAGTTAATATCAATTGATCATGGACTATGTTGCAATCCCAAATGACTTTGATTCGGTTAAATAAAGCATGTGCATCCGATATGCTCCACCTTTCGGTTTTCAGAGGATTCACAATCAATAGATTATTTTTTTCTAGTACTCTACCCACTGCAACCCCGTCTTTTATGGGGTTCTGGGACCTGTTATGGTACACATTTTCCGAGTCATAATTATAGTTAATATGATGTTGAAATATGGTTCAGACGGTTTCTTCCAGAGATATTTGTTAATTGGCCTATGTAGTGAGAAATAATAACGTGGCAAGAAAGTGGTGAGTATTAAATAGGATATGTAGAAAATGATGTGCATTTAGACATGTGAAAGGAGTAAAAATGCGATGTAAAGAAAAATTCACAAATTGATCCAATTGCTTCGATATCTTTGAATGTTTCACCAGCACCTTAGCTATAGACCTTTCCACTGTGTTATCTGCAGTAACTCAAAAGTATCTTGACGAGGAAATGAAATTGTATAATTGAACTAATTTTTGGACCTTAATGCGCTATGTGCAGGTGGTATACAAATGTACACGCTGATGGGTCTATCTTGAAAACATTCAATCACCTAAAGGAAAATGGCTTGCAAGGATTAATCGATATTTGGCCAAGACCTACTGCAATTGCTGGAAAGCTAATCATTTGTTTTGCTCTATTTGAGGCAGCACTACAGCTTCTACTGCCTGGTAAAAGGGTCGAAGGCCCAATATCTCCAACTGGACATAAGCCTGTCTATAAGGTATTTGGCAGTTACGTTATGCACAGGTACATTGTGCATCTTGCATTTGTAGTTTGTGTAACTTGTGTTAGTCGAGTTTATTTCAAGTCATGCAATGATTGATGTGCTATGATCTATCTTTGTTCTGTTCATTGTATAACTATATAACTTTTCTCTTACTTCCTCTGCTTCTCGCAGGCTAATGGCATGGCAGCATATGCAGTGACGCTGATCACATATATCAGTCTCTGGTGGTAGGGACTTCATCCAATTTTTGCATTTTGACTTGCTTCTTGAATCTTGAGACCTTGATTCTTTATAGTATTGTTTTGTTACTCGTCACTTGCCAACTTCAGCTTCAGATTGCATGGGAAGGATCAGTGTAGAGGACAAGAATTTCATCAAGGGAATTAAAAAAAAAGTTCTTTTGTGTTCAGGGCTTCAACAATTTGTATTATAAACATAAAAAGTTTTTTCAACTAAACAAACACAAACCAATTCGACGAAGTATAAATACAGACACTAACAAATACAACAAAAATAACAAATTTTGGTGCACTCTTAAGGTCTGTGTATGCTCTACCCTTCCAAAACCCCTATGTTGTTGTTTTATATTGTGTATTAGTTGATATTGGGTGACTGCCTCTTTTAAAAGTTTAAGTTTGTAGGTTTATTGTTTGTGACAATGATGCTTATAATATAGTCCATTAACCTCATCAGTTTATGCTCTCTAGTTATGTTTTTTTCCCGTGTCTTTCAGGTTTGGAATATTCAATCCGGCAATTGTTTATGATCATCTGGGCGAAATTTTGTCTACACTTATTTTTGGGAGTTTAGTCTTCTGTGTTTTCTTGTATATTAAAGTAAGTATTTTAAGTACCCTCAATATACCTCTTTATCTCTCATTCTTTACTTTGTGTAATACCTGTCTGACACCATATGCTGACATTTGTAATTTATAACGGTCGTGAAAGTATTTTAAGTACCCTCAATATACCTCTTTATCTCTTGTTCTTTACTTTGTATAATACCTGGCTGACACCTTATGCTGACATTTATAACTTATAAGGGTCTTGTTGCACCATCTTCCACTGATTCCGGTTCATCAGGGAACATAATAGTTGACTTCTATTGGGTAAGCATCTTTGTAAATTTAAATTGTGAACTTCCTTATCTCATTTTGCATCTTTATAGGAAAATAAACATGATTTTATATAACAAATTAAGTCAAATATCTTGGTACTTGCATCAGTTTTGACGTTTAAAGTGACATCATATTTATAACCTCTTGAACTGTTGCAGGGGATGGAGCTATATCCTCGTATTGGCAAAGACTTCGATATTAAAGTCTTCACAAATTGCAGATTTGGCATGATGTCTTGGGCAGTTCTTGCTGTCACTTATTGCATAAAGCAGGTAAATGATATAACCAAGTCTTTGATAGGAGAATTAAGAATATCCCAATATTTACTCATCCTTTCACCTTGATCCTTAAACATCTTTACCGGGATTTGAGTTGAGTGTCAATAAAGAGACCTATTCAATTTATATGAACTTCATTTTGATGTTTGATGGTTGATAGCTTGTATAACGTATTCTTACTTGTCAGTATGAAGAATATGGACGTGTATCTGATTCCATGCTTGTAAATACCATATTGATGTTGGTGTACGTCACAAAATTTTTTTGGTGGGAAGCTGGGTACTGGAACACAATGGATATTGCACATGACAGAGGTTTGTGTGCACCATGTTTTCTTTATTGATATAGCAAGTACCTTACCAGTGCTCTGATTGCAAATGTTGACATTTCTTGTTTCTCTATTTCCACGGATGATCAACTCAATTTTGTTTTGGCAGCTGGCTTTTATATATGTTGGGGATGCTTGGTATGGGTTCCAAGCATATATACTTCTCCTGGAATGTACCTCGTTAAACAGCCTGTAAATCTGGGGCTTCAGGTATTTTTTGCATCCAAGAACAATTTGCTATATGCATATTGGATATAAAGTTATTGTCCATAAACATTACTTACTGTTTACTTATACTCAACCACCTTTTTGGGATTTGTACTAAGTTTTTTTTACTTAGTCTTCATCTTCTATTTTGATTACCAAGAAATCCCCGAGGGCTGGTGGGGGAACAGTTCCAAACTCAATGGATAATAAGTTGTCCCTCGTCTCTTTTCCACTTAATTACCAGCTTTTGTCCATGGCAGGTTTTGAATCCATGACATGCACGTATCCTGCACATTTCATGCTTAGTCTTCGTCCTTATCAACTTATTTTAAGAAATGTTGTTAGTGAACTATCTTCACCACTAGTTCATGAACTGAAATACTCAATCACGACTCACAATGTGGTTAAAAGTAGTGCTACACATGTAGCTTGTGATATCAGATCGACTACTTTAGTACCATCATTCCGTTGCCTAGCACAAAAGGTTGCTTAAGACAAATATTGAGGAAGTTCTTGGCAGTAATACTAAGAAAGTAGTAGCGGTGCTGTCAAAATTTCACTCAAATAGTGTTGCTGAAGGTGAAAGGTTCAAGAAAGGCAGCATATTTCTGCTGAACTGATATATCCGCTTGCAATTTGGCTTTTTAACTTTTGTAGATAAATAAGTTTAGTTCAAAAAACACTTTTAATTCAAATGACATTTTGTAGATAATGAAGAGTGGAAATAAGGGTGATTACTGAGCATATGGTATAGAGTACAAACCATGATAGACCATAGAAGATAAATACTCTTCCAAATTCTGATAGAGTCATAAGTTGGTGGCTTATTAGTTTCAAGCTTGAGAAAAGTCCTGGAGATGCAAAATAATGTACTCAGAATATTTTCCGATCAACAATCATCCCTTTAAAAGTATGGCGGAAGCCCAATTGCTGGCACAACCATTTGTAGCACAACAAATTATATGTATAAATGAGACAATTCGGTCTTTCATCAAAGTAAGGTGTATCAGGCGAGGGTCACGAGGGTCTTCCGGAAACAGTCTCTCTATGTCTATGAGGTAGTGGTAGTGGTAAGATCTGCGTACATTTCCCTTTCCCAGACCCCACTTGTGGGATTCTACTGAGTATGTTGTTGTTGTTGGTCTTTCATCAAAGGCTAGCATGTTCATTTCTTGCCAAGCTAGCATTTCTCTCGTTGCATGGATGTGTAATTTTTGTCCTTTGTTTCATTTTCTTTGACATTTCCAGTTTTCAGGGTGTCCATTACTCTCTTCAACATTGGCTTTATTACTTCCTGTGTTCTAGTCGATATGACACTCTTTTCACTATAAAGTTGTCGATATTTGACCAGTCTAATAAAATTTTCTCTGACTTTCACAATTTCAAGATTCACATTTGCTCAACTTCTTAAAAATAACTTTGATGATGTTTTCTTGACCATACTATTCCTAGCTAGAAGTTTGACTATCCAGTGTTATAGTTTCTTATTTGCCATCTCATCATGTAATATTTGAAACTGAAAATTGGTTGCATTACATCAATCCACTATAAAAAAAACTACGTGTAATAACATGGCCTTAGGGAACAAGCATTCATTTGCTTATAGCGACATAACTATCTGAAAAGGGGAGAATTATGAGTACAATTATTTTCCTAGTGGTTGGCTTAAGTATGACTTTAATTGAGTCAATCGTCTTGAGCCGCACCAGATCATATAACTTGGGATGGTGGATATACTTCATAGTTCATATCAATTGTTTCATTAGTTTTTACATGTTTCATTGGTTTTATATGTTCTGCATAACAGGAAAAAACCCATTCTAGAACTGTCCACTGAAGCCGAGAAAGGTTCAGTATTCTCTTTTGTCAGTTAGGGGTCTTTCACACGATCTCTTTGTGAGTTGCAATGATTTGCCCCAACCACCAGTGTGTTAATAGTTCTTCACCATTTTTCCGTAAACATATCCAATACACGGCAAGGCAAAATTGTCTACAAAACATCGAGTGATAATGTGTTATCTTAAAATGATCATTGATACATTGCATCAACCTGCATATGGAAACTATATGTAGTAAAATGAGTTGGAGAGCACAGGCAAGTTTATTGCTTTCTGGTTCTCTAACGAGGAAAGTTCTTTCTGTTATTTCAGCTTTCCCTTTACATACTAGTAGCTGGTCTTCTCTGCATATATATCAACTATGATTGTGATAGGCAGAGGCAAGAGTTCCGCAGAACAAATGGAAAATGCACTGTTTGGGGAAAGGCTCCATCTAAGGTCAAATGATACCATCAGTGAGTATATTTTTTTAAGTCTCTCACTCGTATTCGGTTTTGACTTGGTTCTTTCACTCAATGCAGATAGTTGCCACATACACTACTACCTCTGGTGAGAAAAAGACTAGCCTTCTGCTGACATCAGGATGGTCAGTTCCTTTCTTTGTTCTCCTGCTGACATTTTACTTCTGCAATTTAAACACTACAATATTGTTTTCCGACCTTTCTCCACACAAAAAAGCATCTGGTATTTAGTTGAATGCCCCCTCCTGTAAATTCTCGATTCTTATGTGCCTCCGTAGTCCTTAGTCACTAACCATGTGAAACGTGCACCTTTGTATGGAGCTTTTGTTCTCCATATCTTCTTCATGACCAGCACTTGTTGTGTTGAGCATCTGTCATCAAATCTTGTAGCTGGACTGAACAGTAAAGGCACCAGTGCGTGACGGCATTCATATTACTCTTACCTTCATAACTGGACGGTACTGGAGCATGCTCTAATGTAGCAAACAATCAGCTATTTTTACTTTTCAGATGTTCTGTTGACTGAAATCAAACAAATTCATATATTTATGTATAATACATGTCAAATATTTTGCTTATAGCAGCTTGTTATACAACACATGCATTTTGTATAATATGTTTCAACCATTTTGCAGGTGGGGCTTAGCTCGCCACTTCCACTATGTTCCAGAAATATTAGCGGCATTTTTCTGGAGTGTACCAGCTCTTTTCAACCACGTAAGCGTTCATTTGCTTCATTAATCTGTATTCTTCTTCTTTCTTTTATAGTAGAAAGTCCATAAATTAATTCTATGGCTTTCTTGCATTTTGTTCTTAACATGCTGAAATCTAATGTCCTGTCCTGCTCCTTTACTTTTTCTCCTACTTGCAGTTCATTCCCTACTTCTACATCATCTTTCTAACAATCCTTCTTTTTGATCGAGCCAAAAGGGATGACGACCGATGCAAGGCTAAGTAAGCAAGCACACCCTCTCATTTTTACTTAGAATTCTTCATATCATTCTTCTCTCTATTCACTAACAAACTCGATCGAATTGATTAGTAATATGATCATTTATGTTTTGCTGATTGTGTTTTCAATAAGACATGTGAACAAATTACCATTTTCTCAAAAAAAGTTATCCGCACACTCACCTTCCCCCAGTGTAATAACGTAATAGACTACATGAGGTAGCATCCGAGGGTGTGGCACTGCGGCCTAGCGGTTAACGTAATGATTGGAAACCAAAGATGACCATGATTCAAATCTCAACAGTCAAGAGTACCCCATACACTGGTAGGAGTTAACATGTATCAGGTAAAATAGTCGAGATGGACGAAAGCTAGCACATACACCACTATATTACAGAAAGAGAAAAACAAGTAGACCATTAGAAGGTCCTCATGATCGAGCTATTATATATGCATTTTATCCGGTGATGTTTGGTCTGATTAGTGTCTTTTGGAAACAGCCTCTCTACCTCTATGAGGTAGTGGTAAGGTCTGCGTACATTTTACCCTCCCCAGACCCCACTTGTGGGATTTCGCTCGGTATGTTCTTCTTCTTGTTGTTGTTATCTGTGATATTTGGTTTGATGAGGGTCTTCCGGAAACAACTTCTCTACCTTCATGAGGTAGTGGTAAGGTCTGCGTATATTTTATCCTCCCTAGACCCCACTTGTGGGATTCCGCTGGGTATGTTCTTGTTGTTGTTATCCTGTGATATTTTGTCTGATGGGAGTCTTCTGGAAACAATCTCTCTGCCTCTATGAGGTAGTGGTAAGGTCTGCATACATTTTACCTTCTCCACTCCACTTGTGGGATTCCTCTGGGTATGTTGTTATCCTGTGATATTTGGTAACATTAAACTCTTCCAAGGGTGAAAAGTAAAACCAAATTTTATTGCTTTGCAGGTATGGCAAGTATTGGAAATTGTATTGTGAAAAGGTTCCTTACAGAGTTATACCTGGAATTTACTAGTGATTTTTGGGCCCTTGCTGAGGAGGTTTATCTTCAAACAATAAAATTTGATGTGTTTTTGTAGGCTCTTGATGTTGGTGTTTGTATGTACACTTAATTAGTTCCAACAATTTTGGGGAAACTTGTTTTTATAAAAATGTTTAAGATGTGAGTTGACTAGCATGAGGTCTCAGATCAGATTCAAATTTCAACGTAGAAAAATATGAGGCGATTTCTTTTCTTTCATTTCAGCTTTGGTTGACAGTTATTTGACATTAGTTGCTGATGGAAGGTGATAAATATTATGTGAAATTAGTAGAGGTGTACGTAATTTGAGCCGAACATCATGGCAGTGCGCAAGTTGATGTGTATATCATGATTCATAAAACAAAATGCTATATAATTTAAGAGCGGGAAAATGTAGAAGAGTAGGTACACTTTTAAATGAAGGAAAACTATATAAAATAGATCAAATTGTGAGATTATTTAACTCAAATTGGACGCAACATAAACTATTTATCTTTTTATTTCACTTTTTTTATTTTTATTTCGTCCATAATGTCAACATACTTCTAAGAAGTAGTGGCAAGGTTTGCGTACAATCTACCCTCCCCAGACCCCACTTGTGGGATTTCACTGGGTATGTTATTGTTGTTTTGATGTCAACATAATATTAGCATAATTGTTGTGAAGTAATCTTTTATGATACTGCGTCGGCATATTAATATGTTGATGTCGTATAGGATTGTGCTCTCTTTTTATGAAGTAAATAAGAAATAACACAGAAAATTATTAAACTCTAAATTAGTAGAATTTATATTCTTTGTGATATTCTATCGATATATTAATACTATTAAAATATAGAATTAAACTTAATCCATTGTGATACTTTGTTAGTATATTCATACCCAATGAATTACCTTTATAATATTTTATCAAGAATAACTTATTTACTATTCATACCCATGCATTTATACATAATAACTAACTTTTTTATAGTTTTGCATGAAAAATAACCGACGAATTTAAACTTTTTTAACAAAAATTCATCAAAAAATCTACGTAGCCCATCCCCCTTTTTTTTTTCCTACACTTCTTTTATTTGTCAATGTACTTGGAAAAATAAAACTTACTTAGCTTCCATTTAATTATAAATTTTGATTTTTTAAATAAAAATATTGTTTATTCATGAAATTTGATCAATTTTTGAAAAATAAATATTCAAGTTTCAAAAATTATTTTGGATTTTTTGAGGTAAAATTTTCCTTCTACTCACGAAATGTCAATTATTTTTCAAATAAAATGCATATTCAAACATAATTTAAGTTTCAAAAATTATTTTCAATACAATTATAAGTACTCTTTTTTTTTTCCTTCAAATTTTTATAAAATTTATAGTCAAACGTTAACTTAAATTAGGGATGGCAATGGGGCGGGATGGGTACGAGGAAAGTTTAGAACTATGCGGGATGGGGTAGGTTTAAAGTTATGTGGGGCGGGGTGGGTGCAGGTCAGGTTGAAGTAATTATTTTTAAAATTAATGCGGAGCAGAGCGGATTGCGAGTTTTAAAAAATCAAATAGGAATTCGAAGAAATTAAATCTTTGTAATCAGTAAAAATCAAAGATATAAATTTTTATATTAAAAATTAACTTTAATTTTATTTTTTTTTAAAATTTAAACTAGACATGTCCAGTAATTGTTATTTATTAAAATGTTAATTAGAAACTTTTAATTAATGATTAAGAAACAATTATTAAAATGCCAACTAAAAATAGTTAAACAGTTGTTGAGACATTAATTAGCGCAAAAAAAAAAAAACTAAACATTAAAAGAATTTTAAAACTTAAGCAGGGCAGGTCTATACAAGGCTAGAATGGCCGAATTAAAAATAAAAAAAGTTATCATGTGAAATAAGATAAGACAATTTAAAAAATTTACGAATTAATCTCAATCTGCCTCATTGTCATCCCTAGCTTACATACCTTTTATTCTGGTCTTTTAGGAGACTAAAACACGAAGACATAGCACTGCATGCTTATCTATGGGAAGATTTTTGATTAATAAAATTAGAAGTCAATTTTATATACGTCAATTAAATGGAGTTTTTATATGTATATGAAGCAACATAAACAAATGCTTTGCATAAATAAATAAATAATTATAAAAAAAAGTCACTACTCTCAAGTTTTGGTGGAAAGAAAAAAAATGTTTTCCAGGTAAAATGATTTTGTAGAAAATATTTTCTAGTAAAAGTAAGTGTGTTTTCTAGACTTATTTTCTATTGTTTGATAAGTAAATAAGAAAATATTATTTCAAAAGTATTTATATGTAATCTAACAAAACAGTACGGAGGCCGACTGGGATAAGAAGTGGGGCTTCAAGGATGTGGGGGAGGGGGGGGATAGTAAAGGGG
>JAABOM020000001.1:3734988-3747217 GCA_011800125.2 Solanum clarkiae
TCTCTCTCTCTCTCTCTCTCTCTCTCTCTCTCTCTCTCTCTCTCTCTCTCTCTCTCTCTCTCTCTCTCTCTCTCTCGGAAGTTAGGAAAAATGAGTTTTGAAATCCTTAATCTGAAGAAAACAACCCTTATACACATTTTTGGGACTTAGGAGGGGTTGAGAAATGACCAAAACACCCTTCACGAATTGAAAAAAAAAATTCACCTCAGAATAGCACGGACTGAGCGCGCACCTATGTAATTTTTGACTAAAAACTTAAAACGCGTTGAAAAACTATTTTTCTATGAAAAAACACATAAATAACATTTGTCAATTGCGTTTTATGTGTAATTTTTCGTAAATCGCTTTCCAATCGATTTTTCAATCTCGTAGGAAAAAAATAAAAAAAAATACAAGTGTTGGTCCACGTCCCAGGCGCGTTGCACCTTGGATGCGCATCAACACTATTTTCGAGTTTAATTACGAAAAATTATCTTTTGACTAGATTGCTCTAAAATCGGGTCGAGACCATTTTCCCTCTAAATTTTCTATGCTGATCGCAAATCCGGTTTTGAATTTTTTATTGGAGCTTAGGAAGATGCGTTATGCACACGATTCTATTCTAGGAATATTTCAATAATTTCACGGGATGTTACATAGTCTAAGTCAAGAAAATAAAAAATAAATTAATGATTTTGAAAAGGAAATTTACCAAAATTATACCAATTAGATAAGCACATAGTTAAGATAACTCATCCAACATTTTTATTAAAAAAGTATATATATATATAATTTAATTTCTTTGATTATTTGGATCCTTGAAAAGTAAAATTTCAATTTACAAATGGATTGATAAATCCTAAAATAATATAAAATAGATAGTAAATATAGGAACATGTAGTACACCAATTCAAATAAGTATTCTTAAAAACAAGTTGAATCGGAGATTAAGTTAGGATGAGTCGAAAATTCAGAAGATTTTAATGGGTTGAAATTGATTTATTTTTAAATTGACTTGAGCCCAATCAATAAAATTCTTAGTTAGTTAGGCGGGTCATTGTATTTGAACTAATTTTCATAGTCCTAATACTGATGGTGGAACCCCGCTCATTTTTCATCACATTTGGGAGGCGAAGTAATATCTGCCTATGTGAGAATATCTCAATGATATTTGTATTATGAATTGACAATCTTTTAGCTTTCAACCTATTGGATATTTTCTTCCATATTGAGATTTGGAGATTGATAATGTGAGCAAATGAGCAAACTTATAACACGTTTTATTTTAATCCTAATAGTGCAAGATCAGTCTCACAAGGGAGAGTGCATTGCACACGTGCCTCATCAGCATCTTATCAGCGCCTCATCAGCACCTTGTCAGCGCCACGTCAGTATATATTTATATTTACTTTTTCATTTTTATTTTATTTAAATAATTTTTATTTTATTAAACATGTATTTGATCTCGATTGGAATCTAAGGTAAAAATATATTTCTTAACCATAGAACTTGGGAGTTGACGAATTTTATTTTATTTTTGTTTATTAATCTTCTTCTTCGATTTTTTTAGATAAACTAAATAGAGTAAAATTATTGATGGAAATTAGGTAAAATTACTGAACTTTCCTCTGTTGATATTAATTAGTGTCATTTTATGAAGATGAAATGATTTGAGGTTGAAATGTTAGCAAGAGAATTGTTCATGAAAATGCATGGGAGAATTTTCTCAAAATGAATTGATGATAGAGAGACTATTAGTGAAGATTTATGATAATCAAAGAGAAAGAAAACACTAATGGAGGTGTAGGGTGGTGTGTCCATGGAAGAAGAAAAAAAAAATCAAAATTTGCCATTATTGAAGAAAATTAACTTCATTTTTGTGGTTTGGTATGCTGTGGGTGGAGGGTGGGGTGGTGAGGGCGAAGAAGGAGAAGGGGGGGGGGGGTGTTAGGGGGTGGCATATTTTGAAGAAGAGAAAAAATGGGTGGAGGGCTTTGAAGAAGATGGAATTGGGGGTTGGGCGGGTTTTTCTAATGTTTTTTAAATTTTTTAATACAATATATATATAAATAGGATTATTTTTTTTCTAAAAATAAATATAAAAGGTGCCTGTGTTTTTTTCTTGCCATGTCAGATTTTCGAGTGTTAATAAATTCACCTGTAAGTTGTTAAGGGGGTATATGAACGTCTATATAAATTAGGTACTAAGTTAAGCCATGAAGCCAAGTTTGAGAGAAGTTTTTTTATGTATTATCCCTCCTTAAAATGTCATATCAAAACGCTTTCTTCAAAATTTCTCTTTTCATGATAAATTTAGTTAAGTTGATTGCATTTGGACAATGATTTAACACTTAATTATCATTAAACTTGAAAGGAAAAGTGACCTATAATTTCTTATGCAAAAGTAAACCATCAAGAAAGCAAACCAATCTTGAAAATACAGTATATATAGCTTATGGCAAAAATTCTAACAAGGGAAAAAAAAATATTCACCTACATATGAACAACAAAACTTCTAAGCTTCTCATTTGCTCATAGCAAAATTTTTATTCAGATAAATCTAGAATTTAAATTTTACAAATTCAATTTTTAATAAGTTTAGTATTAACTCATTATATTCTTAAAGAATAAATTTATATCTATTTATTTATTATAATTTTAATAATTTTATATATAAATTTACTCTTCACATTAAAATTAATACTAAATTCAGATCAACTCAATATCGTAACGTTGAATCCATCCCTAAAGCAAAGCCTTGTTGTGGGCTCTTTAAAACCATCCATTCCTTGTGATTCACTTTACTCTTCACATGCTCATTTATGTATTATGATACTTTTTTAAAAAAAACTAGATATCATTGATTTGTGTGGGTTCAATAAAAATATGTTAAAAATTTGTGCAAAATAAAATCTTTGAGTGCCATTATTTTAAGTTTAACTTCCCTTAGAAAATTGTTTTGCAAAAATAAATTTATAGCTAGTATTATATAAATTTCTATTCCTTCTATTTCAGTTTATGTAGCATTATTTAACGATTTAGTATGGTATTTAAGAAAAAAAAAGGAAGATTTTTGAAATTTGTAGTCTAAAATAATGTTTAAATACTTATGTGGCTAAGAATCATTTCATTAAGGGTAAAAGGAAAATTTTAAAACTAAATTACATCTAATTTGTAATAAGATGACCTTTTTTTAGATGGGTTAAAAAAAAATGACACATAAAATAAGACAAAAAAAGTATCTTTTATTCCTATAATAGAAAATGATACTTTAGGAGTCCTTTCAATTTCAATATAACTAATATAAGCATGTCTATCGATATATCTAATTGTGATCTAACTGGACTATGGTTTATTCATTTGTAAGTAACATGTAAATTAGCATATCCATTATTTTCTAAGGGATTGTTTGATATGAATTATAATGTAAGAAAAATCCATATTATATATGAGTAATAATTAAAATTATTATGCAGGAATTGTCAATTATATTCTGGAAGCGTTATATTTAGATTCTCTTACTCAATCTTATTCATATATTAATAATACTCTTTTTATTTCATATTAATCAAAGTTGTGTGACAATGAACACATATTAAGAAAAAAATATTTAAGGATATAATTTGAACATAATTTTTATTATTGTTATTTGTGAAATTATAAAAATAACTTTAGTTTGTAACTATTGTAATTTTATCTATCTTCGATTGGTGGACACAAGTCATAGTTATTATGGATCCACTTTTGCTAAGGAAAGACATATAAATATTGTAGATCTCTGTATTCGAAACAGTACAAAAAACAGTAAAGAAAAAAATGAAAATATATAAAACTATCTGAGTCCATTTAACCCAACAAATATATCCCAACTAATATTTCATTTGAACACTACCATTTGTAAGTAATTTAATTTGGTGTAAATATTTTTTTCTTCAAAAACAATTCTTGCAATCCATTTCCACCAAATTCCCCAAATTCCCATATATTTTTCCTCAATCCCCACCTACCCCTATTTTCCTTTTTTCAAAAGATATATAAACCCCTCACTAGTAAAATAATAGACAAGAAAAAAGAAAACTAAACTCCATTTTGTTCTCTTTCTTGCTATCTACTTCTATAATGTCTTCAAAGATCAAGAAATGGAATTTTGGGAAATTATTCATATCCAATGGAGCAAGATGTAGTGGTTGTAGCAAACCAAATGTAACAGATATTATAGAACCAAAGCCCAAAATACCTATGCACACAAATCCATTAATACCTAACATTTGTCACACTTGTTCAAGTTCTTGTGAGATCAATGGTACTCATGTACATTCCAAGGATGATGATGATTTTGATCAAGATGATCACACTTCCACCACATTCTCCATCGATATCGGTTCGTTATCTCCACCAAGTTCTTGCCAAAATGATGGCATCAATTTGTCACAATCAAACGCGAATTCAGAATCTAGAATTGGTCCATGCCTTAAAATTGGTGACACCTTTGTTCTTGTCAAGAATTTGGATGATCCACTTCAAGATAATCAAACTTCCACCCCCTTTTCTATTATCAACATGGATTCAACATCTCCACCTAGTCCTCAAAAAAATAATTTTACCAATTTGTCACAGTCAAAGACAAATTCAAGTTTTAAAGTTAGTACATGCCCAAAAATTGGTGACACCCTTGCTATAGTCAAGAATTTGGATGATCCATTTCAAGAAAATAACCACACTTCCACCACCTTCTCCTTTAGGACAAAATCGTTATCTCCACCTATTTCAGATCAAAATGGTTGTACGAATAACTCAAAGGCTAATTCAGAATTCAGAATCGATTCATGTTCAAAAATTAGTGGTGCTCTTGTGGTTGCGATTAATTCGGATGATCCCTTACAAGATTTCAAGAAATCCATGATCCAAATGATCATTGAGAGAGAAATCTACTCAGATGAAGATTTAGAGGAGCTATTAAATTGTTTTATAAAGTTGAATTCTCCTTCTCACCATTATATTATCTTTCAAGCCTTCATGGAAATCTTGAATAATAATGTAATGGTTGTCTAAGAAAGATCTGGAAAAATGAAGCAGTCATTGTAGTTCAATTGAATTTCCTTCGTAAAAAAAAAAAACTTGTAAATAATATTTAATATATGTAAATTGTTGAATTGTTTTGTAAATATAAATGAAGCTTTTTGTATAGTGAAAAAGTTGACTAAAAATAATAATAAGTCACAAGTTTTGAATCTCAAATGTGGCATATACCTTTTTTCAAAGCCGCCTTGTTAAAATTTCTGATTTCACTATGGTAACTAATCTGGTTGTACAGTCACATGTATTCAAAAGGCATACAATATAAAAATATTTTTTAATTTAGCCTCGACTTACATTTATGCTTTTCAATTTTAGGTTTACAAATAGGTACTTATAGTACTAGTATATAATGTAAGAAGTAAACAGACACGTCCTACGTAGCATTCTATATGGTAATTTGTGGTATTACATGATGTCCTATGTATATATGTCATGTAGAATGTGCGTATCTACTTGTTCAACTTTATATATTTTTAAGTGTGTACTTATATACATCCAAAACTGAAAGACATAGTTATCAACAGAAGCCTAATTAAAAAGAATAATTGTGTATTATGCCTACTCAAAAGGTACCAACTAACGCCTCTTTATTGAAAAAATACACCATAGATAGTTGAATTTTGTGTATATTGAGTGTGCCTAATTTTATCTTGTGCTTATTTTCAATGGAACCTAAGTATTAAGCTTTTGTAAAAGTCACATGCACTATAACATGTGAATTCATGAATTCAAATGTGTAAACATGTGTTAATTACAGGATTTGTCAAAAGAAGTAGGAGGGAAAAAAAAATTAAAGTACATAAGAAAAAGAAGAAGAAAAAATTAATGGCAAAAGCCATGAATGTGGAAATTCTCTTTGTTAGGGAGTGTTCAATTTTTTTTTTTTTTTTAAATGAAGACTTTTGAACAAGAATATAATTATTCTAATTGATTTTCAATATGGATATAATTATATTTAGTAAAAATTTTAAATAAATTCAAGTTGAAGCAAAGGAAGAAATCTAAAGGTTTTTCTAAATGACGAGACAAAGAAACACAGTGATGAAACCAAATTGATATCCTCCTATGTTATTGAATTTTATATCGCAATCTTTTTGTAACATCCCGTAAAATTAAACGTCTCTAAAACATAATCGTGTGTACAATGCGTCTTTCGAATCTCTGATGAAAAATTAGAGACTGGATGTCACGCCCCGGGAGGGTACTCTAGGCGTAGCCGACACTCAAAGACTATTGCTAGTCCCCAAGCGAACCACTTGGCCTCATCACATCCATTCATTCATACGATCTACTATCAGCGGAAGACATCAAGGGATATATGGGCACATCGTCATCGGTTCTCAAATATATATATTATAAAAAGAGACTAGTAGGAAGAACTAGCTCACATTCTTACATCAACAATCGACTCTAGTCCATGAAGCCTCTATCGCTATCAAGTGGTGCCAATAACAGACCCATGACTATCTCAATCAAAATAAAGCTAAGTAAATCTAACTCTAAAGCAAGATGGAAATAAATATAAGGAATCCTCCGAAGTAAGGGAGACTCACCAATCAGCTGGACGTCTCGAATCCTCAACGGTGCGCCTGTTGACGATCTCCAAATCATGTATCTACATCATGAAACGACGCAGTCCCAAAGGGGGGCATCAGTACGTGGAATATACTGGTATTAAAAATAGCTGAGTAAAACTAGAAACAGGTAGAATAAAATAACAACAATGATCAACTCAAAATAGAAAGCAGTCAACATGCCAAATGTCTATCTCAAGAAAGAATAAATAATAGACAAACGACCCCTCACATCCATCACCCTATGCCATCACCTCAAAATCAGAGCAATATCAAGAGGGAATCCTAAATGAGAGTTTCTCGGATCTACACCCATCACCTATGAGCCGATGACGGTACAACGAAGCGATGTCGTTGCGGCATCCGCCTAATACCTTGCCGGGGTAGAAGGCGTACATCATTGGATCCAAAATAGAGATAATATCAAGTCCTCATTTGGGACTGAGGAAACATCCATTGCTCACGGTCAATCCTCACATACGCTGGCCACGTCATTATGAGTGCGAGTGAGACTCACTCTTACCTTCTTTGGTACTCGATACTTCTCCCATAGACTCAACTTGCTCATAAACACAAACATCCATCCAATCATCATTTATCATATTTTCTCAAATCAGCCTCACAAGGATTTTCATCATCTCATTATGACAAACGTCTTAATCAGTAGCTCAAAACTTAGAACAATCATTAGGAACAATAGAATAGACTAGTCGTTAGATTGTATTTATGAAGACTCAAAGGACTATCAAGTTCTACCAACTCATCATCATTTTCACATCTCAATCTCAATTACAACGACAATCATAATCACATTCCCAATCAATGCTCTAGACTCAATCCTATCTTCATTCATGCAAATCTTTAATAAAATAATCAGCAGGGTTTGTGCAATACCTCATGAAAATATTCAACTCAAGAAAATAAGTTTATGATGAGCATCAACGCATGAAAATACATATAAATAATATAATTTTCAAGAAAATATTAAAAAAATCATGCATCTAGACTCAAGAACCTTCAATTTACCATCTAAACCACCTATAGAGCACATGGGAGAACAATCTCATATTTTCATTTAGCCTTACATACCTGGGGTTTGAAAAATCCTCAATTTTCCTACACGAATTGGTCCTGGACTCAAAATCCTCCTCTCTTCTTCTTCTCCTTCTCCTAGAATGTAGGTTAGGCCTAAGAAAAATGAGGTTATAAAACCCTTTCGAACGTATATAGGCTTAAATACACATTTTGGAACTTAAGAATATATTAGGAAGGACGAAAATGCCCTTCCCGAAGCGAAAGAAAATTTTCAATTTCTTGGACACTGGTGCACGATGCTTACTAGTTGATTTTTGTGATTTTTCACCCAAAATCAGTTCCGCGGAAATTTTGGAGAAAGAGCCTAAGTGTGGTTCCGCATCCTAGGCGTGTCTTGGCCTGGACACAGAAACCTCATTGTTTTGGCTCTCTTTGAAAAATATAATTCACGTTTTTTGCATTAAAGTCGAGTCAAAACTATTTTCTGACTCAATTTTTTCATGCTGGTCGCAAATTCTGTCTCGGATTTTCCATTGGAGCTTTAGAAGACGCGTTACGCGCACAATACATTTTAGGGACATTTTGGTAAATTTTCACGGGGTGTTACATCATCTCCCCCTTGGGATCATTCGTCCTCGAATGATAAGTAAAGGTAGAAGTAGGCACGAGTAGACTCGGAACTCATCTTACTCCTCACACGGAACCTCTCGAACTCTCTTCTATCTGTCATTTTCTACATCTCTATCTTAGACTCGGGAATGAAATTGAATTAGTACTTCAACTCAAGGAAGGAACTTCAATAACCTTAAGGATAAGACGTTTTCCTTTAATATCATCATCTTTTGGCACGAATAAGTTCAAGACTTCCCTCAACATTCCCATCTATCAATCGATCTCTTGATTCTATCTCAATCGACAATCAACTCTACTCGGAATCAGGGAAAGGCAAGCGACTCAAGAAAAGACAATCGATTTAGTTAGAAGTAAGAAAATTCCCTCCAACATTCTTATCATCAGGTATGAATAACAATCAAGAATCATTTCAATACTCCATCAATCAATCTGGGCAGTCACAAGTCACTCTGGATAGACAATCGATTCAGATTAAGAGTAGAGATATTATCTTAGACATCCTCACAATCAGGCACGAATGAAAAGTCGGAACTAAATCAATTTGAATCATTTGAACACCTCGACAATCAGCATTTCAAACTTGAGAAGGAAGCCATCAACTCTAACAGGGAGTGGGATCATCGGTACATAAGACTCTACATACAACCCTTCAACTCTCAGGCTCAGCACCTCATCTCAATGATACTCCCTCCTCATAGTACTCTACCCCGTCAATCTTGGGCTTATGGTTCTTACTCCAATTTTCATCTATCTACCTCCTCTTCTTCCATTCAAATCTACTTCTAAGCCTCAAGGTGTTATTCACAAGACGATCATATACCTATAAAGCTAATCTTCAACACTCAGCTCTAAACTTTCACAAGGGCTCCCATTAAAAGATCACTAGTCCTCTTCACTACTTCACTACTTCACTACTTTACTACTTTACTACTCTTCCTCAAACCCTTACTATGAAGTCTTCACTAGTCCATCATCAATATTTACATAATAACAATAACGCATTCAAGTCTGTCACTCTAACCACTTCAACTATGTCTTCGAATCTTCAAGCCTACTTAACACCTTTACCTCCACCATTCAATGAACTCTCACTTAAGTTCACACCTACATACTTTCACCTATCTATTGTACATCATAAGGTTTTACCTCCCTCCTCCTTCCTACCTCTATCCCTACATGATACAAGTTTAACACCAACACTATAATAAGGATACACTGACTCCTCCTCATCTACCCTCATCCTCAATCTACTACTCCCAACATCACAATTTGAACCTGGAGAAACTCATTATTTCCCCTTTTTTGCAAAATCTCAAACTACTATCTTTTCACGCAACTCAATTTTTTGCATTGATCGCAAATTCGGTCTCGGATTTTCCATCAAAGATTTGAAGACGTGTTACGCACACGATACTTTTTAGGGGCATTTTGGTAAAATTTTATGGGGTATTACACCGGATTTGCAATCAGCACGAAAAATCAAGTGAGAAAATGGTTTCAACTCAGTTTAAGAGTAACCAGAGAGAAAAATAATTTTTGCTAATTAATGCCCAGATAGTGTTGATCCGCATCCCTGGTGTGACGTGGAGGGGGCGCGGACTTACACTTGGGTTTTTTTTCAATTTTCAATGAAAATTGAAATTTTCATAATTTCATGAAATGCACTAGTCCGTGCCCCTAGCGAGTCGCAGACCAGTGTACCATTTTAAAAAAATTCTTTTAATTACGGGAAGGGCAATTTATGTATTTTCAACCTATTCCTAATTCCTAAAACGTGTTTAAAAGTCGTTTATTATTGATTAAGGATTTCTAAAACCCATTTTTTCTTAAGTTTCTACGTGAGAATTCTTGAGAGAAGAAGAACAGAGAGTGGAGGATTTTAAATTTCGGTACAAATTCTTGAAGGAGACTTGATAATTCTTTAATTCAGGTATGTAAAGGCTACCAAGAACGTGAGATTGTTCTCCCATGTGCCCCCATAATTGAATTAAGTTGATAATTGATAGGTGATGAATTTATGTTATGATTTTCTTGAATGCTATCTTTAAAAATACTATTATTCTACATGTTCTTTCATGAGTAGATGGTCATCATAACCTTAATTATTTGTTCAACTGATTTATTGAGTTATTGTGTATACTATGCATGTTTAATTGTTCAAGAATCAATGAATGAAGCTAAGGTTTGAGGTCTAGAGCCCAGATTTCGTATATATGCATGATTAATGTGGTCTTGGTCTTGATTGAGTGAATACTGATGATAATGTTGGTGAAATTGATGGAGTGTAAGTCCCTTAGAGCCTTTAGGAGGTCACACATGAGTTTTAAAGAGTGATTCTAATATTCCTGAGTTGAGAGATGATGAGATGAGATAATGCCCCGGTCCAAAAGATACTAAACAATGAGAAAACTTTGATGTTGATGTTTATGAGCATGTTGAGTCCTGTGAGGAGTATTGAGTACCTAAAATGGGTAATAGTGAGTCCCACTCGCACTCATTAATTACATGGCCAGCGTAGTAGAGGATTGGACCGTGAGAACGGATGTTTTCTTAGTCTCAAAAGAGGACTTGATGTTATCATAAATCCGTGATGTACGCCCTCTCACCTCGACAAGGTACTGGGCGGATGCCGCAATGATATTGCTTCGTTATACCATCACCAGCTCATAGGTGATGGGTATAGGTCAAAGAAACTTCCAGATAGGTCCCCTGATGATAGTATTCTGATGTTGATGCGATAGTATGAGTCTTGATTGATTGTAATGTGTTAGAGTTCTATTCCTTACTCTGAGTTGAGGTCAAGTGATTGATGAGCCGATGTCATTTATTATAGTTTACTTTAGCCCATTTTATATACAATACATTCCACGCACTGTCCCTTTGGCGCTGCATCGTTTTATAATACAGATTCTATAGACAGAGAATTTCAGCAGACCAATCGTTGAGACTTGGTAGTCCTCATTTGCTTTCGGAGGACATATTTTCTTTTATCTATTTAGAGTTATTTCCTTGATTGTGGTGGCCATGATCTGTCATGGTACCTTCTTAGAAAATAGTTATAGAGGCTTCATAGACATAGATGTATGATGGTTGATGTTTGGGGTTCTTTTCCCCCTTTTCCCTTCTTTATACTGAGAATGCCCCTTTTATTTTGTACTCTTTATGATAGACAGAGTTGATAGCCCACTGATGGTTCCTTCTTTATACTGAGAATGCCCCTTTTATTTTGTACTCTTTATGATAGACAGAGTTGATAGCCCACTGATGGTTCGTTATTTCTTTGTTACCTTCCGCTAATGAATTGATTGAACGAATGCGGTGAGGTAAGGTGGTTCGCTTGGGGACTAGCAATACTCTCCGAGTGTTAGTTACGCCTAGGGTACCCTCTCGGGGCATGACACTTTTGTAACTATTTTTAAAAAAAAAATCTAAGACAAGGCTCAAAGGGCCCATTTATTACCCCCCAGAAAAAGAAAAACTAAACTTTTAACCCTTTAAATCAAACTATTTACATTCATATACCCCTTTGCATTTTATACCCCCACACTATTAAAATTTTGCCCTCTAATATTAAAAATTCGCATGCTAATGTCATGCTGACATCAACAATTGCTTGTATGATATACCAATAGGGTATATATATACCAACAGGGTATCACAGATAATTAAGCTTAATCTTATATGATACCGATATGGTATAAATATACTGACAAAGTATATAACGAATATATTTTCTACTAATTTAGAATTTAATAATTTTTTTATTTGTTTCTTAAAAAAGAAATCCTATATACCAATTAAGTATTGATATACCGCCAGAGTATCACAAAGGACTTAGCTCATTCTATATGATACCACTATGGTATATATATATCGTCATAGTATATTTCATAGTATTTATGATGACATCAACATGGCATCAACATATG
>JAABOM020000001.1:3759230-3774079 GCA_011800125.2 Solanum clarkiae
AAATTTAACAATTGCTGAAATTTTCACATATTTTTCAATGATATCTAGAAGGAAAAATATTGAATTCAAATGCCTTAGTAAATTATGATCGGCATACGCCCCTAGTAGGTGCTTGTGTATGTATATATCTTTGTTGAAATGTTTAATTTTGATTAACATTTTGAGATAAACATTTTGAAATCATTATATGTTAAGAATTTGCTTTTGTAGCTGCAGTAATTTAATTTTTTTTTTTACTGTTTTTTAAATACAACTAAATAGTTGTTAGTCATTTTTCCTACTATTTAGGAGTGCATCTGTGTTTTATTGTTTTTGTTTTTTCTAGGTCTTATATATGTATACTGCAACATTAATAATAGTCATTCTTCTTCTATCTCATCTCTATTCTAGCCTACCTTAACAACGTCAAAACCTTCATTATGAGAAGGATTGTAATTCAATTAGTTTCAAAAATCAGTCAAATTAGTTCTCGTAAACTGAAATGTGACAAGTAAAAAGGAAAACTTGTTCACAAAATTTGTATATTTTGAGTAATTGTGTCATTTTTACTAATAAATGTAGGGTTCTATAGCAAAAAACACATGACATACAAGGTGAATATCCAAATCTTGACTTGAGACTAAACATATCACAACCTAGGATTATTTCTCAAAGAACACAACCTGTAATGGAGAGAGTATCATCACCAGCAAGATCATGTGTGTCTCGGGAACCGAGCCCCAACGACGACGACGAGGAAGAGTTCTCAGAGAAGACTACCATGTCCATGATGCTTGTGGGTTGTCCTAGATGCTTAATGTATGCCATCATATCAGAAGAGAATCCAAAATGTCCCAAATGCAAGAGCAGTGTATTGCTTGATTTTTTCAAGGAGGAAAGGATCAAGAATTCAAAGACTTGAAAGTCAAGAAAATGTCATGGGATTACTTATTTACTAGTTATAAATGAAGCCTTTTGATTATTGATCACATCTTTTTTTCTTGTGCCGCGAGCAATGTTATTTGAACTTTTTAGAAATTTTATCGATTGCGTTAGATTTTTTAAAAGTAATTAATACAGTTTAGAAAATTCAAACTTGGTCGCTTGTCCGTCACTATTTCAAAACCCCAACCCCTCATAATATAACCCCCATTCAGTGGCAGAGCCACATGTAATCAAGAGGTGTCAATCACTGCAATTTTATTGAAAAAATTGTGCATTATAGCTAGATAAAAATATCAACATTTCTTTGTTTCTTCGTAGCTTTACTTCTTTATATTTTGACCATCCTGAGTAAAGATTCTGATTCCGTTAGTGCCGCTACCTCATTTCCACCACCTCCACATTCTTACCTCGGCCCTTGCTTATTCTCTACCTCTAGGCCCTAGCTTATTCTCGACCTCTATAGTTTTTGTTTAGATCTTATGTGCATCTTTTCTATTTACTTATCAAACATCACATATTTTTTAAGAACATTTTTTAATTTATTTATCAAATATCACAATTTTTTTTAATATCAATATAATTAAAAAAATTATATTTTAAAAATATTAATCAAAATTCATACTATTTGACTGTCAGTAAAAAAAAAATTTAACAGAAAAACGTATTATTATCTCTTGAAAGAAGCTTCACATGTGGCAATTGGCTGGACCTTGAAAAACAAATCAAGTGGTCTCACTTTGGTCAAACACTTCAAAGAATACTCCAAAGAACGTGTGATGGACGTTCAAACTAAACGTTTATTATCTATTATAAAACGTTATTTTGAAAGAATATATAACATAACATGATATAACATAACATATAAAATTGATTTCAAGAAAAAACAAACTTAATCAGTGTAGTAAAATATTATTTTCTTTGTCTCAATTTATGTGGCAATTTTCATTTTCCGAGAGTCAAATTGTTTAAGTTTGATCGAGAATTTGCACATGAAATCTTTAAACTTTTTGACATGAAATTTATATATTTCTAAACTACGTAAAAAATACTATAAATCACAATAATTGATAATTTAAAATATTTTAAAAATATAAAAAAAAAGTACAGTAAAAAATAGATTGGTTTGAATCTCGAAAATCGAAAGGTGGCACATAAATTGCGACGAAGAGAGTATTATAAAGAATGACTGTTATGAAAATGTTTTAATGTCTAATATACCCTTATGGATCATTTTGCCACACCTTTTGATCGATGGTGATTGATCATCATATATCAAATAAATTTTATTTAAAATAAAGTAATGTCACCAATGTAACAAATAGAATCCTACGTCGATAAAATACAGGAGAGATGCTAGTATATATGTAAACAAGACTTACCTACTAGTGACGTGTTTTAAAGTTGTGCGGGCCTAGATCCAAAGCGGATAATATCACTAGTGGGTTGGGTCGTTACAGGTGGTTTTAGAGTCACTCATGTGTCAGTCTTGTCGACGTGGGCCAAAGTTCAACTGAGTTTAGGCAAATTTCAGTAAAGTGAAACAAACTTCAGTGCTGAAGTCTAGACAAATCCTATAGGTGAGGCAAACCTCAGCAAGGATGTTGAGTACATAGAGGGGATATTAGCAAAATACAAGAGAGATGTTGATATATAAGTAAATAGGTAATGACATGTTTTAAAATTGCGCCGGACCTAGGTCCAAGCAAACAATATCACTAGTGAATTGGATTGTTAATTTATAGATGAATTCTGAATTTCAAAGTCTTATAGTATTCACGAGGGAAATTTGCCCAAACTTAAATTACAAGTTGTCAGAAGACTGGCAATGAATAAGATATAAGTTGGTTATGTCTTTATCAATGGAGATTAATAACAATGGTTGGTAAGCTAACTAGGTAGCTCACTTTTGTAGTCATAATTAAGAATTGAGGTCTTAGCATTCAATGATATGTACCATTATAGTCCAACTATTTATGTTGAAGACAAAAAAATTTCAACGTAGTTAGAATAGTTCCCTAGTTGAACTCATTCAATATATATCAGGGATGACAATAGAGTGATGTGGACAATGACGCAACGAGGAATTTGACATGCACATTTCCTTTTAAGCAATATATGTTAAAAGGAGTTCAAAATTAAGCATACATTAATTCATAATAACTAACATTTGTACACATAATTTTTTGATAAGGTTCATGTGCATCCATCAGATCACCCTTCATCTAAGGTGGCTTCGCCTATAGGGGCAGATTTAGACATATACGAAATGATTTATAGTCACGATCAAAAATTTTAAAAAAGAAATTTATTATATATCATGTTAAGTTAAACGTCAGATAAATTGAAACGGAGAAATTAAGTAACTCGTAAACCTAAATAATAAAGGAAGTAGAAAGTATGCAACACACTAATTTTATGAATCTAGAATCAATTGTGACTCTACTGAAATATCAACTTGGACTCATCAGTAACAGCCAGGGTCTACCAAGTTTCTCCACTGTAATAATATTTAGGCTACTACTAGTTTCAACCATAAACAAGACTTTACTAGAAAATTAGAAAGAGAAAATTAAATTAGTAGGATTCATACTATCTTTCTTTTGAATATTGATTATTCAAAATTTGAAAAAACACGTATATGGTTGATAAAACATCATTATCAACAAAGATTCATGAATTCTTAATTTCAGTCAATGAATTCGATAACGAATCAAAATTGAATTTAAAAATTTGAAAGACCTTTCTTCATTTTCAAATCAAGAACAGAGAAGAGCGAATTTAGAAAAAAGAACAAAATTTACTAAATTTATATTCAATGCAAAAGATCCTAATGAGATAAAATTAAGAAAAAAATCGAGGGGAACAAAAAATTAAGTAAAAAAGTGTCTGGCTGATCACATAACTTAATCAACGAATTGGACAACAAATGGATGGATTTAAACTACAAAATATCTTAGTGTGAAAGTTAATTAATCCTACACTTTTAGACACTATATAAGAACTAACTAGAAGGACCAATTCCTTTGGCTTGTAGCAGCCAACCAAACTATCATATTTGTTTATAATCAAATTATCATAATTTGCCATAATTGAACCTTAGAAAGAGAGGGGTGGAGTAACTGTACTGTCATGTGATCAGAAAATCACGAGTTCAAGCCTTGAAAACAATCACTGACTGAAATGCAATATAAGACTGTGTATAATATACTCTTGTGATTGACTCCTTCCCCGAACCATGTGCATAGTGAGAGTTTTAGTATATCAGACTTGCCCTGCCATAATTCAACCTCAGTAGAAAAAGGAAAACTTTTAAGAATAAGACCAACATTGTAACTATATTTCACAATTGAACTTTTAGAACACGATAACATTTATTCCCCATAAATATAGATTATTACAATTCCATCATATTTCAAATAACAGTAAACTAGTTGAATCCAAGAGTATGCCAAACAAAAAAGTAAAAGAGGATGAGTGTAACATCACGATCAATGAGAAGAAGTTATATAATGTTAGGAACGCGTTCATATAAGTGTGGAGGCAATCTAGGAGTAGGAACAACTTGAAGAGGCGTTCGCATGTAAGTAACAGTTCCAGGGCTCTCCAACATGTCCATGTCCTCGCGCTCAACTCCATGAGGCGGAGACCATTTAAAATGGTGTAACAAGTGAGCTAACATAGACGTAACCATATTGATAGCAAGATTAGTACCAGGGCAAATACGTCTACCAGCACCAAAAGGCAAAAGTCGAAAATCATGACCCTTCATGTCAACATCCTCTTCAATGAATCTTTCAGGTCTAAATTGTAAAGGATCCTTCCACACTTTAGGATCTCGTCCAAGTGCCCAAACATTAACATGTACAATTGAACCTTTAGGAATGTTGTAACCACCAATTTTGACATTTGCACTAGCCATGTGAGGGAGCATAAGTGGAGTTGGAGGGTGTAACCTTAGTGATTCCTTGACTACACATTGTAGGTAGGAGAGTTTAGACATATCTGATTCAGTTATGACTCGATCTGACCCAATAACTCGGTCCAATTCTTCTTGGGCCTTTTGTTGAACCCTTATGTTCTTCACTAATTCTGCCATGGCCCATTCAACTGTTATAGCCACTGTATCCATTCCTGCTGTTACCATATCCTGCAATAATTAATAAAAACAATTTAAAGCTATAGAAAATCAAAATTATTAAAGAGTTAGTATTTTTCTTAGTTTATTTAATTTTTGTTTAAATAGGATTTATAGTTAAATTTATATAGGAATAATTTTAAAAGAATTTAGTTAATGTAGGTTGTGCACTATTATATAATTAATAGGGGTGCTAGTGTTTATTTTCTAGTAGCATAGAAAATTGAGAATTATGATCACATTCAAAAGTAGGGCACTGGAGAATTATTGAGTTTATGAATAAATAGTCTTTCTTCAATAATTGGTTCATAAAATATTAAATAATAAATTTATATTAAATAATAATTTAGTTAAAACTTTTCTTCTGGTGGAAGACATGTTAGTTAATGATCAAGAAAATTGGAAAACAAAAAAAGTGTGTTGTTTTCCACTTATTGTAACACCTAACTCTTAGATAATATTCTTTTATAGTATCTTCTTTATATATACATACTTTGTTGGTCCTCTTAACCTAAAATTGAGGGAAAAAAATTTAGTTGGAATTGTAATATATTCTTCTTTATTATCATTTTATATGTCATTTAAATATTTAAATTGTCAATTTATTTTGATTTATTGTGTTTTTACGTAGTTTTAGATATGTAGATTTTATGTTAAGAAAACTTAATTCTAAAAATTTATCTTTCGAAATACAAACTGTGCCATTGGGATAGAGAATACTAAATTAAACATGAAATTTTTTTTTGTGTTTTTTTCTAGACTGATTAAAAATTGTACCTTACTGAAACTCAAGGATAGTAATGTATGTGTTCCGTAATATAATAAAATTATCCAAAGGAGGCCAATAACAATGTCGTCTCTCAGCTCATATTCTTTTAAACATGAAAAGATGTTATGTGTTCTTTTCTAGATTGGTTAAATAGGTATTTTACTGAAACGCAAGGATATTAACAGATGTGTTCCATAATATAATATACTTACCCAAAGAAGGCCAATTACAGTGTCATCACTCAGCTCATATTCTTTTTGTAGAGTGAGCAAAGCGTCAACGAAGTGTTGTTTGGTTTCACCAGTTTTCTTCCTTGCAAGAGTGTGTTCTTCCATAATAACCCTAGTAAACCTATCCACATGACTATCTTGAGCCTTTAGAGCTTCATTGTCATCCTTGAAGAAACAACTTAGCCATGGGACAAAGTCTCCTAGGTTGAGTTTTCCTCCAATTTTCATCCCATTTGAGACTATCTCTTTGAGTTCTTTACCTTGCTCATCAACATCACCTTGTGAATTTGTAAATTTCTTCCCAAATGTTAGCCTTGTTATGTTGTTGAATGCTACTAATCCCAAGTAGCCCCTCATTATCAAGCTTTTACCTACATTGCCTGCAAGCACATGTCTAGTTTAATTTGGGGAGTATCGAAAGTGAAAACAAATTGTCTACTTGTTATCACTAGCTTATCAAAAAAGAGGACGTACAATATCATCCTCTAATCGATTATTATTGGGTATCGTGAATATTTACTTAATGCTAATAAGGTCGTTGTTAAATGTATTTGGAGGAAGGAAAATCAATATAATTTGCAGATTTTCTGGCAAATGAAGATTATTGTAAGACTTTAAGCAATGTAGCTTAATTAGGGAATTTTTTTAAAAAAATATTTAGTATTTTACAATGTACCAAAAACATGAAAGATAGGTTATGTGAAAGCTAGCTAAAAAAATCAAATAAACCTCCACCATTAATCTTTTGGGTTTTGGATTCCATTATGTACAAACTTTTAAGTTCCAATATGGCATTGTCTGTACTTTTTTTAAATTAAAGGTAACCATTATGTTTGGTCCCAAAATATTTTTACAATTTTTGCCTATTTTTAAAATTTTAAAAAAATATTTTTTCTAAACAAATATTCTATAAATGACTTTTTATGATTATCTCCTCTCTACCTTCCAACACATCGGCCACCCTCAACCCACCCCTCCCTTATTTAGTCCTTATTTCTCACAGACAGATTTAGAATTTAAATTTTATGACTTCGATCTTCAAGATTAACACTGAACTCAATATACTTTCAAAATTATAGATTCATATATATCTACTATTTGTGACAATTTTAATGAATTATTTCACGTAAACTATGGTCCGCATAAGATAAACCTAATATAGTAATGTATATGTTAAATCCGCTCCCCAGACCCCACTAGTGGGATTATACTGGGTATGTTGTTGTTGTATATGTTAAATCCGCTCCTATACATCAATTCTCATAGTATTTACCTAATTTAAATACAAATATTTTTCAAATGATATTTTATACTCACACATCAAATTAGGGGGTGGGGGTGGACTTCATCACTTATTTTTCAAAAATATTTTTGATTTTCCTTTTGTACCGAACACCTTCCCTAGGTGCTACTTTATTTTACCAAACCTCTATATAAAGGTGAAATCACAAACAAAAACAAAATATAATATTTGCACCTCAATTTGTCCATAAACGAATCTTTCTCCGTGGGGTCTTTTTTTTTTCTGTGCCTTTTTCATCTGTTTTGTTGATATTAGGTGCGCAAAAGTATCCATATTAAATTTTCAATAACTTTTTAATGATTCTTTTTATTTAATAAATGATAATTTAGTAGAGTCTAAATAATTTAGATAAATATTGCATAAGGTCTCGGTCGTCGAAGATACTTCCTATCAAGAACTTAACCTGACACTTTTAATTAATAAGAAAGGAGCAGTGTCATGTACTGCACCACATCATTGGTGATCTTATGAATTTATTTAACTTATGTAGAGTAGACTGTTTCCTGGCTTATGTCACATTATTCCGATTTAGAAGTCAAACTTTTTAATTTTGAACATGAATTAGGAATTTAGAATACAAATTTTTTATTTTTTTAAATAGAATTTTCATATTTGAAAAATATGTAAAAAGCACTGAAAATTATAGTAATTAATAATTTAAAATATTTGAAAAAAAACATATGATAAAAAGATTCGTTTTAAATCTAGAAATTCAAAAAAATATTACGTAGAATTGTGATGGAGAGACTATTTTTTATTTTCAATATATTCATAAGTGGTAACGTGATTATTTATCTTGTTCTTAAGTTGCTAATATCACTTTTAATGGAGTTACTTATAATTTATTATTTTCTTTAGCTCACTCAATAATGTACAAGTGCTTTTAGTTTTTTTTTTTTTTTATAAAAGTTAAACTCTTAAAAATCATATAAATCACTATTTCTAGCGAAGGCTTAACTTGAATTCATTTTTTAAAAAATTACAATATTTTTTGACAACTCAAAATACAATAATTCAAGAGATCTAACGGCGATTTTGATTTACTTATTTATTTATTTTTAAGTTAAAATAATTTTTAAGTACTTATATAGTGTTTGAATAATTTTTAAAAAATAATTTTAAATATTTATTTTTAAATCAAAATAATAAAAATAAATTAGAAATTAGAATTTAAATCATAAAGCCAACCTAGACAGACTCTTAATAAGATTAGTACATAGATGAATATAGAGTAAATTATTTGTATATTTTTACTATTGTAAATGATGTCATTTATTTGTTCAACAATTTATTTTTCATAAATACAAGCACATGGGTGGCACAAATTAATTAAGCTTTTCTGAAATATAATATATAGTTATTTTACGCTTTTTCTTCACTAACTTTAATTTTTTAATTGGAGGAGTGGGGTAAGTCAAAAAGTGAATGTTTTAACAGTTTAATATTTGATGGTTTTATATAAATCCAAAGTTTTTACCTTCAATAATTCAAATTCATGAATCATAATATGCATGTACTTTGACCAAAATGCCATACATTAAGTTGTCATTACTAGACTAAAGTCTTTTGGGCATCCCTAACTTTAATTTGTTCTCATATAGGTTGGTTACCACTGAAAGATGTGGCTGTTCTTTTCTTAACTAAAGGTCTAGGGTTCGAGCTAGTCCTGGGTATGAAACAATCCGTGATAGGAAGTTCTTCATCCCGAATGGGGCTCTACGTGGAGGTCTCATATTCGAGCCCTGAGTAGAAAAAATCCTTGATAGGAAGTTCTTCCCCCGAATGAGACCCTACACAGCATGAATCTAAAATGATTAGACTCTAATATGGATATCGAACATCAAATGAAAAAATAAAAAGATTCTAGGTTGGTTTATTTCTTTTCTTTCTAGACTAGAACTTTATGCTTTTGATTGTCATTGTACTTTTTTGAAATTTGAAAAGCTCAATTATCTAGTCAATGTAAATTTGTATTTTTATGTGGAAGAGACCGGGAGTTGCCGAGTTGGTCTCCTCTTTTCTATCTTTTTCTTATTTAGTAGTATTAGTTGGTATTTATATGATATTTTATTCTTTGATTTTCAAAATTATTTGTCACTTCATCTGTTCAATTTATTTTGATACATGCTTTTTTAAATCCTATCTTGATTATACTTCTTTCGAGTTATGCTTCTATTCAAAAATAATCTTTCAATCCTCACAAGGATAAGAAATAAATAGGTGTATATTGTTCTATTTGTTTTGATATATTCTTCTTTCAATCTTGTCCTGATTATACTTCGTTTGAATTGTGGTTCTATCCAAAAATAATCATTCAACCTTCACGAGGATAAGGATAAAATTAGTGTATATTCTATCATTCTTGAAATATCATTCCCACCTACATTGGGTATGTTATCATTAAAAAAAATATTCAGTGTCAGCATTGGAGCCTATCTAATCTAGATTTGCGCCACATAGGACCCATTCAGGGAAAGCGCTCACTATCAAAAATTTTCATACCCAAAGTTTGAACTCGAGACATGTACTGACATGATACCATTTAATTTAGGCGTACATCAACCTAGTATTAGAGTGATAGAAATTTATAAATCGTCTACCAACTCTTGGTAATGAAATTCCACACAAAAATAATCTAATGAATTATACTGAAGTTGTTATAATCTCCAAAGAAAAATATGCATATGGACAAAAACTAGAAAACTAGAAAGGAAGAACAAATATAACTAAATCTCTCTATAACGATATCATTTTAGATAAATTTTTTGGGTTGTTAATATTAGGAAGCAAAATCAATTTAATGGATTTAAACCAAACCCCAAAAAATATTATGTATTGTTGAGTTAACAAATTTTAAATAATTTTGTAAATTTTTTATTAGGTTATCAAAATTACTATTTTATTCTTAAGTATATAATAACGACTTTATAATAATTTGTCAACCCTATTTTCTAAGTTTTATTATTACTTTAGTTCTTACGTAACACAAACTAGGCTCTTTGTTTCTCTACTGCGAGATCTAATCTCTTCTCGATTCAAACTAATATTACCTTTTCTCTTCTTGATTTTAGATTTAATTGTAACAAAAGGATTAAGGCAAGCAATTAATACTGTTTCCACAATTTATTGCATTAGAAAGAATTTGGATAATCCGTTGCCTTAAACAAAAGTGATCAATGTTAAAATTTATGGTGCACTTCAATTTTACTACTATTTCTATGAATATCGTATATGTATGATTTTATGAGTATTTCATTATCGCCTAATTGAAAAATCAAACTTTATCTTATTAGCATGATTATATAGATTAGCACATTCACAAATCAAAAAAAGATCAATCCAACTAATAATACAATTGAATCAACCAATGTGCACCCCTAATTGTCATATTGAAATGTAAGAACATATATCATAACATGATATAAAAAATAATTCAAAGAAAAACTTGACAGTAATAGAGAAAATTGAAATATTGTTATCCATGATGACAGACATATTATAATTTAATTGTATTTAGTTATCGAATTCCGATGAATGGTTAAAGGTGAAAAGCATACCTTGCTTTGTAGAGTCTCTAAATATGTCATGTATCATTGAAGTGACTTCATCTTCTCTAATTGGTCTAAGAGCTTCAATTCTCTTTGGAGTAAAAAGTTCAAGATTGCATAATTTTCTCACTTTCACATAATGATGTCCATAATCAGCCCAAATCAAATCACTCCCATTTCTACTCACATTTGCCAATGGTTTAGTCCTAAACCTATCAGCCAAATTTTGGTCATTATCTTTCAAAACTTCCTTAGCAAGTGTAGCATTATTTATCACAACATTTAGTTGTGAACCTAGGTAAAATGAAAAAATAGGACCATATATTTTCGACCAATCCGCGAAGCATCGGAACCTTATCGGCTTTATGTCGTAGAGGTTTCCGATGATAGGCCACGGACGGGGACCGGGCGGGAGCTTGGATTTCAACCGGCGGTAGAAATTGTATGCAATGAAGAGGAGAAATATTGACATGGCTAGAAGAGCCAAAGAAAGAGCCATATTTGGAAATATGTGTGTAATGTATTTAGGAAAAATGAGGAAACCTATGGCCCCTTTTAATAGGGAAATTCTTTTTGATCCATGTTAGCATTTCGTATAAAAGTTATTATCTCAGCAATAGTATTTTAATATTAGTCTTCTCGTACCAACTAATTGATGTACCTAACAAGGTGAGGGAGTTGGACTCAGGGGCAAAGTTACTCCTTTGGTAGGGGGTTCATCCGAACCCTGGCCTTCAGTGAAAAATTATATTATTGATATATGGTTAAAATAAATTTTTATATGTATATATTAAATGTTGAACCCTCTTCGATTAGTTTGTGTGGCCACTTTTTCAGATTTTGATAACCTCTTTAGTGATAATTTTGGCTCCGCCATAGTCGGACTCTAACTAATGAGGTGAAAGTTTAGGTAGTCAACTAATTAAGCAAGTTAGGACAAGGAAATGAGAAGAAGATTATATAATAACGTCGGAAGTCAAATTCTCTCAAAAGTAAAAATTTAAATAATCAGCGAACTAAATTACGTAAGATGTTTTCTTATTTGTAAGATTGAGCAATAATATGAACAAACATTGTATCAAAGTAGTTATTTTCCTCCACGTAGGACTTTTACAAGTAAGACCATTTATCTAAATAACAGCTTAAAATGGAACATTTGTGTTAAATTAGCCATTCTAATACCCTTAAGATACATTTGGTATGATGAATAATGGGAAATAATTCAGCGTTAAATTTTTAGCATCCCTTAATTATTTATTTAGTCTGGGTGAAATAACAATCATATGATAACTTATCTCGAGATAAAATAACTAAAATGATAAAAGTAACTCTCTCAAACTTTTTTATACATCACTTTTCACATTCTTTACGTTTATAAAGAGTATTTTTCTAAACAAATAATTTTTTCTTAATAATTATGTGTGTACATATTATCTTTACAATAAACCAGATATTCATTAAAAAATAATATCATAATAACTAATTCTAACTTAACTGATTTCAACATAATTAAATTCATTATAATTTATCTTCAAACCAAAATGTTCTATGAAAAAAAAGTAATTCAAAATATTATTTTTTTTAAATAAATTACAAGTTGGAGGTATTTTATTACTTACTAGATTTTTTTTCATTTTTCAACTTTGGTGTGTGTTAGGTGGATTGATTTGTTCGATCACAAATGATAATGATCCCACTTTAATTGCCTATGGTCACTCACCGACTCTAATTGAATGATTGCTTTCTAATTATATTTGCATTTTAGTATTCAAAGGAATCATCTTTTAAAAGTATTAATATAGTTCAAAAAACACTTAAACACTTTGCAACATAACGTAATTAGATAGAAGTACAATTTAATCCAACAAGTGTTTTTCCACCCAAATTAGATAGGTTCATATCGATCTTATCACTAAATTTTACCAACCAAACCTAAAAAAATTTAATATTGAAAGGAGTCCATTTTTCTTCTCATTCCTTTGAACGAAATTTTTGTTGTTGCGCTGAGTTACTTACGGATGTGTATGTGTCGTTTAAGAAGCACTTTGAGGTAATCATTTATTTGAACAAATAAGAAGTCAATTATTCTTTAACAATTTATATAAATTGTAATACTTAGCAACGTGGTCGTCATTTACTTTGCTACTTGTATTTTATTTATGAGTTTTCAATTATTTTTCACTACAATCATTTTTGTATCTAGTATTTTATGCTTTTAGGGATCATATATTTGCGTTGAAAGTCTTCAAGAAACAGTTTATCTATCTCTATAAGACAGTATAAGGTTTGAATAGAGTTTCTTACGAATGTATACATGCGATTCAAGAACATTTTGAAGTGAACATCCATCTAAACAAATAACGAATCAACTATTCTTTTTAACATTTAAATTGTAACATTTAGCCATCAAATAATATATATTTAATCGAACAAATCTCTTCCACCCAAACTAGATAGCCTTCTATCATTAAAATTACCAACCAAACCAAAATAATTAATTTTATTATTCTTATCAAATATCAACAACACAACAAATAACTCATTTCTAGTTTGCCACTAATTAAGTTGCACCCATGTAGAAGTCGACCATTAAATTATATTCCATGTGATAGAGTTATCCAATTAATTAGTGGTCTCTCCTTTGGTGGATGGCATTTTTCATTTTTAATGTTTTATAAAACATAAATAAAATTATGGTATGTCAAGATTATGTGCCTTTCTAGTCGTGCTAGGCAGTTGTCTACATAAAATTATGATTAGTGATAATTTAGTTTGACTTAATTTGATATTAAAATAAAAAATTAAATTGCATTGAGTTGGATTGATTTTAGTTTTAGAATATTAATCCGAGATCAAATCAAACTGACATTATATATCTATATATACTTTTAAATTTATTTTGTACATAAAGCTATTTATTTTCATATAATTTAGAAATATTTTATATGCTTTTTCATAATTGTTATCGATTAACAATATTGTTTTAAGTTTGATTTAGAACTTTGAATAGTCTAATAAATATTATATTCCACATATTTCAGTAAGTCTAATAAATCTCAAACGATCAAGATCAAAATTAAATCAATACTATTATTAACAAAAAAATAAAAAATAAAAAAGTCAACTCCATACTAAGAATCACAATGATTAATGTTGAATATTTTTCTTTAGTTATATATTAGTTTAAATAATTAAAATGCATAATTTAATTTTAGTTTTCTTTAATGTTTAGTCATATAATTAGTATTTATTATACTTATTTTAATAACATGATTTAGTACTTCAAAATTATAATAATTTAATTTTCATTTTGACTTATTTATCTATTTGTATTTGTTTTATGCATTATCACTCATATCATATTTTGCATTATTTTCTTAAAAAATACCTCCGATAATTTTATTTGGGTGAAATTAAAGAAATATTGGAAACACAAATTAATTAAATTAATTATATATTTGTATGAATACTTTACTAAAGAAAATCAAAAATCTGAGAAACCCAAAAAAGCATTCAAGGTAGAAAAACTCAAATTTTATTGGTTTCATTTTGATTTGATATTTAAAAAATTAAAACCAACTCAATCCATGTACATTCTTACTATATCTTTTTGATGTTTATCAGTGGTGGTATAAAATTTATTTACACACTAAATAATCAATATGTTTATACTTGTTCTACCATTAATAAAGGCAGGGGAAGATGTAGAGTTTTTCATAATATAGGTTCAATAAAATTCGATAATTTTTGTCTAGATGTTATATTTTATTAAAAAATACATTATATAAAAAAAGTTCACTTTCAGCTATTTATCTAATAAACATATAGTAGTTGTTTACTAATTAATTAATAATTGTTTACTTGTCGGTTAATTAATTACTTTATAAATCAGCTTAGCCAAATGGGTTCTGAATATTTTTCGTTTTTTTTTTTTTTTTTT
>JAABOM020000001.1:3775798-3811476 GCA_011800125.2 Solanum clarkiae
TAAAATCGGGTTGATATGCAATTTGAATTAACTCGAGAGAAACCTTGTTAAAATATTCTCAAACCACTTTTTTTCAATTTGATATGTTTTATATAGCCATAATAAAGAAAATATAATTTCATTAAGTACTAAAATATTGAAAAAGAACAAATAAAATAAGTAAAATCAAGTAAAAATTGGAGCGGATTGGGTCTTGACTCGCTCTATAACCCGTTTTTATCCAAGTAAATTTGGGTTGGGTTGCGTCTTGACCGTTTGGTGTCTTGACTTATTATAACCCGCTCAAATTTGACTCAACCTGCCAAATTGCCAACCCTAATATTCGCTATACAATTTGCAGTATTTGTATATTTTGCTATACAATTTAATTCGTGCACAATATTTAGATAAATCGCGCAAACTATATAAAACTCAAATTGTATTCGCCCATAACATTTGTATAAATCATGTGAATTATACAAAACTTAAACTATAATTACAGCTAAACATTTGCCGTCAATCATAATTAACTAAAATTATAATTATATTAGCTAATTGACTAATATATATTTACTTATCTACGTAATTTTCTCTCTTAAAAAAGAAAGCATTTCCATTTAGAAGTATATCTTAGTCCTTCCCTTGAATCCAATTTGCCCAAATATGAGGAAAAGGAACAGGCCCAAGTGCCAACTGCCAACCGACCATCTATACCTCTCCATTAGTCAATTATGCAAGGGAAAACTAAGTTTGTATTCCTTTAAAATAAATTATTTATATTAATATGCTTCTTTATATTTTGTACTTTTATATTATTAAAATTTTACTCACGTAATATTAAAATTTGTATGCTGACGTAAGCACCTGCTTGTATTATATATTAATATGTTATACATATACCAACAGGGTATCATAGATGATTAAACTCAATCTCATATGATACCGATATGGTATAAATATATTGACAGAGTAATAACAAATATATTTTCTACTAATTTAGAGTTTAATAATTATTTTATTTGTTTCTTATTTATTTCTTAAATAAAAAATCATATATACCAATTGAGTATCAATATACAGCCAGAGTATCATAAAGGACTGAGCTCATTTTATATGATATCACTATGGTATATATATATACCGTCAGAGTATATTTCATAGTATTTATGCTTATATCAACATGATGTCAGCACGCAAAATAAAAAGAGGTAAGTGGGTAGAAAGGTAAATAGTTTGAGTAATGGGTCCATTAAGGATAAATAGTTTAGATTATTCCTTTTTAGGTAAATAATTTCAAATTAACTCTATTTTGTGTACTTTTTCCTTATGCAAATGCCAAATTAGATAAAGCCATAACTTGTGAGCAAAACATTATGTTATTTGGACTCTTTAAAAATACAAATTAAATGTGTGTTGCATTCATGAAAATTAAAACATGTTTGGAAGATCAAATATGAGTGTAACAATATTTTTTTAAGGGTCCAAGAGCAACAGAAGAACGAATTCAAGATTTGAAGTTTATGATTTTTATAGTAATTTTATATTATTATACAATATTTAACGAGTTCATAATCAAATATTTATGAATATTTCTTATTATATATAGATGATACCAACAAAAGTTTTTGAATTCTTATAAACCCGAAAATCATAGCTTACATTCACCATTGAATTTTTTTTTTGTTAGAACAGAAGAATTTTATTTATAGATTACAGTTCATTCCTATAAAGAGGAATTGATATATGATATAATTTTAGCAGCATTTTTTAGCGGTGGCAAAATTAAACCCAATTCGTTCAATTCGTTAAAGTTTATAACTCGTCCATTTATTAGTTTAATCCATCTCAACCCAACCCATTTAAAGTTGGGTTGATATGCAACTCGAATTGACTCGAGAAAGATCTTATCAAAAAAAAATTTAAAACACTCTTTTTTTAATTTGATATGTTTTATATAACCATAATAAAGAAAAATATAATTTAGTTAAGTACTAAAATATTGAAAAGGAACAAATAAAATAAGTAAAACTTAGTAAAATTTGAGTGGGGTTGGGTCTTGACCCGCTCAATAAACTCATTACTCAATCCATTTTGACCCAATCCAATTTGGGCTGGATTGGATCTTGATCCATTTGTTATCTTAACACATTAGAAATCACTCAAATTTGATGCAACCTGTCCAATTGACACTACTAGCATCTCTCATTAATCAGTAGTGGAGCGAGAATTATTATATATGGGGTTCACTTTGAAGTAAGTACATGAGTTACTCGAAGGGAATTGAACATTGGCTATATGCATATAAAAACTTATTTTAATCATATGCAAATAATATAATTTTTCGTTGAAAGAAGGTTCGAATGAACCCTTAAGGGTAGCTCTACCCCTATCACTAGTACATTTGTTACAAAATAAGAAAATGCTTCAAAAACATAAAGTTGATTTCTGTCCATCTTTTGGGTTCTTTAATTTTCTTCAATGTTTAACTAGAATACTTTTTCATCAATCTCGGATGGAGCCAAAGATTCACTATTTTGTGGCTTTGGGGTATGATGGAATAAAGCAAAATGACACTTTAAATTGTCTGCGCTTCTTTCAATTGTGAAGTAGTAGTTAGTCAATGCAACTTTCGACGCTCATCATGGGTCATCCGGAAACAGTCGCGCTATATTTTTAAATATAGGGGTCAGGCTGCGTACATTCGACGTCCCCTTACTCCGCAATGGGTAGGAGCCTTTGAGGCATTGTGGTAGTGTTGTTGTTTAGCTAGGATATCAACTACCCTATTAGCCTCCCTAGAATATACATCAATTGACCAAGGCTAAATGTGAGAAGTATATATATATGTGTGTAAAAAGACATATATGTATGTGTGTATATATAAGATTGTATAATTTACGTATAATCTATATATTTGGAAAGATTCCTTTTATATATTTGATCTCATGTAAAAAAAGTGAATATATTTTGAAATTTCTTCATTACTAATAACATGATGTAAAGGACTTAATGATTTCCTTGATTCATATAAAATATTGAGCTTAAATTTAAAATATTATCTACGGAAAGTGGTTTTTCATCAACAATTTATAAAATTTGTGGCAAAATCTATCCCACAGGTCCACAACTTGTGTTTATGTAAATACTTTAAATTTAAATATATTCCTATGAAGCTGCTCAAGCAGACAGAAGGTCGAAGTGTATAGAGGAGGCGTAAGTTTAGAAGTGTAAGTATAGAAATTTTATAGTATATAAGATGTCAGTATTTTTATTTTATTTTAAAATAAAATGTATTGTCCTCCCAAAATAAATTTTGTTTTAGTAAGCATAACTCACAAATATGTTTTTCTTTTTGAACTCTCGGGTAACCCACGTCCCTGAACACTAGACAAGTCCCATAAAATAAGCTTATGACTGAGTATCAAATGAAAGTTCGATTTGAGACCCACCTCCTAATCACTCAACCATCACAAATATGTTTATTATAATACACCATATTTATATGTTTTATTTTTTTAAAAAAAGTTACTTAAAAAAATAAAAATGAAAAAGTAAAATCTTCATCATTTTTCACCTTCCAACTGACACTAGTACAAACTGTCAAACACTATTTTAAAATATTTTTCTGATCAATCAGATTACTGAAAAAAATTATAATAAAAATTCATAATTTCAGATTCAAATCCAACAATTATATTTCTGCAAAACCCTAACAATACTATCAATTCATCAATGGCGAAACGGGCTGTATTAGACCCCATGTACTACCCTATCATCGCTTTACTCATCGCACTTATCGCCTGTGTTGAACTTTCCGACGCCGTCACCGCCGTCGATGTTTACCGGCTAGTTCAATATGATATCTCCGGCGTACCTTTCGGTTCTCGGCTCGCTACACTTAATCATCACGCCGGCTCATCGCTCTTTGGTTCTGATGATCTCTCCCGTACGGTTCTCATTCTTCCGGTTCGTGAACTGAACCTTACTCTCATTACAGGTTAGGCTCGGATTACTGCTGTCAAAGTTTTCATTTTTGTTTTAGAATGTTAGTACTTTGTCCTTCCTGATATATATACGAGCTCGAGTTAAAGAATTAAAGCTTAATTGTTGCTAGGATTATGGTTGGTTCAGATGAGGATATGTGTGAGATTTAGACAACCTCAAATTCAGTAAGATGTGGTTATCATTTACTGATTCTGAATTTCATTTTCACCAAAAACACTGTTATTTCGACTAGGGAACTAAAATAAGCTGGGGTTAGTGGAGGTGCGCACAAGTTGGCCAAGACACTATGATTATAAAAGAAATTAGTTGGGATTAAAGTTTAGTTGTTGTGCTGCTTATGTTATGTCTGGTAGGATTTCATTTACTGCTTCGAAGTGTTATGTGTCCTTCTCAAATGTTTTTTCAACTAGGAAATACTGTGTTACTGGATTAAAGGTTAGTTTATTACTTATACTAAGAGTCTTGATTTTCCTTAAAAGGAAGAGGATAGGCATTTCATGCCTCTTGTACGTGTGTTTTGTTATTGGTTATTGATATACGAAGTAAGGGTCATGCCTACCCCCCCACCCTGAAGGTGGCTTTAAGGGAAAAAAGGAAGAACTTATGCAGTGTTATTAGAAGTCATTGCTTTGTTACATTCCCACCTATAGGAGAATATTTGAACAAGTGCCTCGGAATTATAACTGATAGGTTAAATGCTCAACTCAATCTATCGGATCAGCTTCTATGCAATGGAATGTATCAGCCAGCAGAATAATCCCTAGGGAATTTTATGAAGTTTCAAACAACATTCACCTAATTTGTCCAAGAGATTTGTTCTCTTTGAATTTTGTAGTCTTTGTTCATGCAGATTCTGTAATCAACTCTGTCGTGTGCTAAACTGGAATTCTAATACTGATTACTGTTTTTCGGGAAGCTAGTGGAACTATCCACTAGTAGTTAAGAAATACTGACTATAGATTGCATCACTCTTGAAAACAGAGGGATTTCATAGTGGTAAGGATGCCCTCTGCGTCAAACAATTAGGTTGGTGGTTTGTGTCACCAAGGGAGGAGCGTAAGTGGAACGGCCAGCTCTTGGTTAGGATGTTGTGGAAGGTGGTGTTTCGATATAACAGATAATTTTTGTTTTACAGATTTTTATTACTTTTCCAGCCTGCTCCTTGCTTGCAACATTACTAATCTTGTTTTTGATGATCATATTAAAGGACAACTCTCTGTTCCTCATGCAATATGCTGTTAGATTGTCTCTCTGATGGGCTTGACCTCCCTATTGGCTCTTATTTGCAGAGTATATTGAACAGAAAAAGCTATTAGGGGGTTTGCTGTTTTTACTCCCCCCAAAATTTAGTCCAGAAAACATAGACAGCACATTTGGTGCTGATCAGGATATTGATAGTTTGAGGAACAAATTGGTCGAGTTGGAATGGCTGCTTACACATTCTAATATCCCTGTGAGTGCGATTAATCCTCCATGCTGTATTATTCTTTTGGAATATCCCTGTGAGTGCAATTAATCCTCCCTGTTACTATGCATATTATGCATGAGCACGTTGTTCATTAAGTTACATGAGATTTATTTGTCTAGTGCTTGTTGGGCTGGATGATCTTACTTGAGTTAATTATAAGTTTTTAGTTAATCATTTGTTAGTCGTAATTGATTTTTGGTTACTCCTTTTCAATAACTTGATGTTTGGTTCTGCATGGAAAACCCAATCTCATCACTTGTAAGCAACTATTAGTGCCATAAATCATTGTTCTTAGATGACAATTTGTTCCTCCCAATCACTTTTTGTTGAATAATATGGCAATTTATATAATCTTATTCCTTACTTGGTAGGAAAAATCTGAAAGATTGAGTCTGTTAGCTTCTAAAAATGGAAAAAGAGTTTAATCATGTAGGAGCATGGAGATGTCTCCAGGCTGTTTCAGAGCTGAAATGGAGGGAAATGCCTTTTCCGTTTATCTTCTGGAAATTGCCTTTGAAGTGCCCTTTGCTGGATAAAGATGAATTTAAACAAGAAACATCTTTTTGTAAAGTGGCAGCCCTTGAGTCCAACCTGTCTATTATTTGCATACTGGTTCGTCCTTCCCCAGAGTGATGAAGAGCAACATGAGCTATTTTAGTTACTATTTGACATATGTGAGCTATGAGTGTGTGTAGTGCACATGAAATTCAGTGGTGAGACCTCTCCAAAGAAATAACAAAATTAGTACTAGTCTCTTTTCCCTTGAGATAGTTTTTACCACCTGTCTTTGCTTAATGAAGGTACTGACATTGCCTCACTTCTTTGTTTGAATGAGACTTCCAGTTTATGCATATCCTTAATCTTGAATTTTTTTTAATCTTCTATAACAAAATGGTGAATTTTTAACCTTCTAAAATTCTGTTTCAGTATCCTGTATATTTTGCTTTCGAGGATGATAGTATCAATGCTGTATTAGCTGAAGTTAAGAGAAATGATGCTAGTGGTCAACCTGCAACAGCTACTACAGGCGGGTAAGTTGACATGTCATTTTTGTTTTTGAGAGAAGAGTTGCCTCTTTTTGGTGTATGTATGCCATAACATGGAAAGATTATTAATGTATTCTAGAGATTTCCTAAAATAGGCTGGACAAAATTCTTCTAGTATAGAATTGCTTGTGCACTTATTAAGTCATCTTTAATCATTTCCAGACAGTTTAAAGATTCTATTCAATTTTATTCTTTAATTAATCCCATTTAGTAATTTCTTCTGTCAAAGTAAGTGTTGATTTGTGCTATTTGACTCTATTTTGGTAGTGTTGCCAAAATTTTTAAAGAAGAAAACAAATGGAGGGTCCTATAATTTTGTTCAACACGATTGTTGAGCATGGATGCAGGCTCTGGTTTGAGTTGCATATTATTTGTATAGTAGGATTTAAGTAAAATACTGAAGAATGTATACAATCTCGTTGTGGAAGAAGACACTACTTGATGTGTACTTTTTGATGTATCTGAAGTTTGCAAAGTTTGGAGTGGTTTCAGTACATTATTATTTTTTTCGACTGTATCAAAGATTTATGATGCCTGACATGAAAAATGTGTCAAATGACATGGTGCCGAACAAGTTGTTGGGACTTGAGGTATCCTTTCTGAGATTGGATGTCAATATGAATTCAGAAATCTGCACTTCTTTTTTTCTTTTTTTCCTTTTTTGGGATAAATGCCCTGCCAATGATTCAGTTATGCCACATTTCTACAGCTACAAGTTTGTTGTTTCTGCCTCAGATCCCAAGAGAATTGCATCCCCCAGCATTGCAAATATTCAGGTTCTACTTCACCTTCTTTCTTAAAACTAGGAGCAAGTGGATTTACTATAATTCTTAAATTTGATGTTTATTCTAGGAAATGTTGATTGGACTTAATTGCCTAAACTGTTAATTCTAAATTGCTTCACATACAACCTTTTTCATCCACGTCAAAAAACTCTGTTTTTGTAAGTAACAATTTTATCTTGCTCCAACAATGCATATATCTTTATTGAAACAAAGAAATATAAACTAATATTACATTTGGCTCACTTAAAATTTGATTTACATCTTTCAACTAAGTACTGCTTTAATTGATGCACATAGTAAATCATCTGTTATGAGTCAGAGGTAATAACATCGTAGATGGCTAAGCTTGTAGCCTTTTCGGTTTGTCGAATACTCTATCAATTGTTTTCTCCATCAATCCTTTAAGCTAGAAATTGTTGTCACTGCTTATGAGATGTATGGGACTTAGATAAGATAATTTGAGTGACAACTTTTGTGGATGGCAAACTATCGATAGTACCTTTTTCATGTACAACTGTCACTTGCATTATACGATTAGCATTTGATGGAACTCAAGGTTTAAAATTGAATTTTCACTGGGGGCTACATATGGTCTTGCCTTTAATTTCTCCTTCATAATTGTTATGTTCTTTATTTTGTTCGCTCAGAATTTCACTTTGAATATTTATGTGTACTTAAGTTTTTTCTTATTCTATACTTCGATTTTGATATAATAGTTAGAAGCAAATCAGTTCAGTACTTACAACTGTTTTTGTTTCCTTCTATAGCTATTCAGACCAGCTTAGTATATTGAATTATTTGGCTTATCTTGTTTTAGTAATAAAATCATTTTAGCTGTAAGGCATTCTCTATCATTTCCTTATTTTTGTGCCTTACTTTTTCACTTGTACTTTTGTTTGGTATGATTGTGGCATAACACACTACACAGGATATATTGTTGTTGTATGGCATGAATGAGTTTAAATAGAGAAACATGACCAAAGAAGTTTCATGCAGCCAACCCAACTTATTTTGGGCTCAGGCGTGGTAGTAATACTTTTTATGAATCTTTATGCACTTCACTTTACTTGTTTCTATACATAGTTTTCCTTATAATGTAGTCAGGTTTAATCAATTCAGTACTTGTAACTCTTCTTTTACTTATAATAGTTGCAGGGATCAAGCTTAATACATTGAATTACTTTTTTCTAATTTTAGTGATGAACTCAATTTTCGTTTATATGGATGGATTTCCTTATTGTACTTACTCAATTTTTTTTTGGTTTCGTGTTGCCACATTTCTATTGTTCATGCAGATTAATATCTAAAAATAATGGGCAGGGCATGGGTTAATTGATAGTTTAAATAATTAATGTGGTAGATTGTTATCTGAAAGTTCATTTATCAGTACTTCTGTTAAATGTCAGGGATGGTTACCAGGGCTTAAAGATGATGGAGACTTGAATCAACTACCAACTATTGCCATAGTGGCTTCATATGACACATTTGGGGCTGCTCCGGTAAATAATAACTTACTCTATTAAGTTTTGAGCTGTCGTTTTGATAATAAATGACCTTCAATCACTTTTTTGGGGGGTTGAATTTACAGGCGTTGTCAGTGGGAAGTGACAGTAATGGAAGTGGTGTAGTGGCACTTCTTGAAATAGCTAGGTTATTTTCTGCTCTATATTCAAATCCTAAAACTAGAGGTAGATATAACTTACTCTTTGGATTGACATCTGGTGGCCCATATAACTACAACGGAACTCAAAAGGTGCACGAATCCTTCCCAAATTTCTTGTCCTGCCTTTTTGAGTTGCTGCTATCTTGTTTTGTCATTTGAATGTGTAAGCTTTCTTCAGTGGCTTCGGAGTTTTGACCAACGACTACGTGAGAGTATAGACTATGCCATCTGCTTGAATAGTGTTGGGTCCCTTGGAAATCAATTACATCTTCATGTTTCTAAACCTCCAGAAAATGCCTACATACAGAAGATATTTCAGGTATGCAACAAATGGCATCAATTAGAGAAACCAGAAGATTTTAGGTTTTGTTACTTCAACTATTTTCCTTTCTAGTCTATAAAGGTTGATTAATGCAGGGTCTCTCAACTGTAGCTGAAGAATTGGGCCTTCAAGTGGGTCTTAAGCACAAGAAAATAAATATCTCAAATCCTCGAGTAAGTATATATACCACTTAAACAAACGTGTGTCTATCCCTGCTTATCTGTTTGTCAAATGTAGTCCGTGGTTTTCTTGCTATGTTCTCAGGATCTTGGAACTCCATCTATGATGAGTTCCGCAGCCTGTCCCAAGTGTTGAATAAAAGAGGAATTGTGGTTGGTTGATGGTTAGTGTAAAACTCATGTAAATGTAATAAACCCTCTGAATGCACTCTGATTTGAGTGGAACGTACTGCATGGAGTGCAATAGATACAAACATTTATATAACCAAGCCAACTGGTTTGTGTTTGATTGATAGTTGATTCGTTATTCTCAATCCTTCAAGCAACTCTGGAGTTTCTGATCTTAAATTTGAAAATGATGCTTTTATTAGTTTTGGGTTATGTCTGCAGTGTGAATTTTGTAGACTGCTTCTTGTTGTGGTGGTACAATTTTTTCATTTTGTTGCGTGAAGTTGGACAAATTTTCATTAGAAGCTACAAACCATACCTTTTTGACCATACTGCTTTCCTCTCCACTGAAATCAACAATTGTTTCACTCAAATGAACCCCTTGCCATTGCTTGTGATAATGTAAAAGTTGGTATACTGGTTTAAAGCTATCCTTGGGTATGATTGAAGTAATTATTGTGGCAAAAAAGATTATAATAAAATGAGATTTATATTTAATGTACAGTTTGGTCACAATCTCTGATCTCACTGACAATTCATGGGTTTGTGCATATGCAGTGGTTGCCTGGCAACTATTTGTGCAATTGTAGTCACTTAATGATCGACACTGATTGTTCCCTCAGCCTCCTCACTTTTTGCCCTTAGACATCTTTGTCTATGAGACCGATAATTTGTTTGAGCTTTCTGAAATGTGTAGTTTACCATATTGAAATGGATCTTCAAGGCAAAGGAAAAATAACCACAGCAAAAGGTTTCTATGCAGCATGTTTCACCGAGTAGCCTTCACATCTGATCTTATGAGGATATCAACATCTCCATAATCCTTTTTAACCAGCCTCTTTATCACCATGTACATGAATAGACTGACATTTGACCTTGATGGAAGAATCTGGAAAGAGAATATTAATCGCATTTTCTTGCCCCAAAATAACCACCCCCCAGTCAATCTGCTCATCATTTACATGCTCAAATAATACTCTCCTTTACCCTACTCTCCCCGCGTGGCTTATAATTTCAAACAGTCTGCATTCTCGGAAGGACATACTAAGTCGCTGGTTCAAGGTTCAGACCAATCGCAATTCATCACTATCTTGTGCACCTCGAATTGATGAATGGCTATTATTTATAATTATATAAAGTGTTGACCAAATCCCCTGTGCGAAGTTGTGTGTCACCTCAACAATCTAGATGCGCACATCAAGATATTCTGCCAATGAGCGAAGGCGATCACTTCAGCCCTCGCAAATGTGATGCAGTGAAAGATGTTGCAGACTGTGGTCTGTGATGTAATAGATAGGCCAATAGCTAGCCAACTTCACTTTCTAACGAGGTCAAGGCATGATCTAGAAACTTCCACCATGACAGCAGCTCCCGATAGGCCATTTAGCAGCTTGAGATGTAAATGCTACTCGAGAGTGAGAGGCAACCAAAGGAAGCTGGTTCACCTTCTCTCCACTGTTACAACATAGTTCCAATCCCTAATGAAATTATTCCAAAACAAGAATTTTGATTAATTGAATTCGCCGGCCTAGGCAATTAAAGTGCAAAGAAATGCAGTTAAAGTTGAATATGGTTCACGAAACATTACAATCTTCTAATTAGTCATGCCTTCTCTGATTTAATCAAAGGGCTAATTGTTGGGTATGCAAACTCCTCCCACATCGGTGGAAGAGAGGAAAATGAACTTATTTAAATAGGTTCAACCCAACCCATTAGTATGAGGCCTTTTGGGAGGTGCCCAAAAACAAATCAATGAGGGTTTGGCCCAAAGCAAACAATATCATACTAATGCGGGGTTGGGGTGAGGGTATGCTCGGTCCCTACGATTGGTATCAGAGCCTAGGTTCGGAGGGCTGGAATGATGGACCGACGCGTGCGGAGTTCTCGGTGCGAAAACATGACCAAAGATCTGCAAGAGTGTCTTGTATCGAAAGTCTTCCTGTCAAGTGATGGTACAGGCGGCGTGTCCCATTGGGTAGGGTAATAACGACGGTGGAAGATGATTTGGTGGATTAGATGGTGTAACCTAGCGATGTGGAGGTTTGTGGTAATGCCTTGTGTCGAAAGTCTTCCCGACAAGAACAGATGGTCGGGCGGCGTGTCCCACAGGTTTTTGCGGCGGTACAAGATGGGGGTAGATCCGAAATCGATAATTGCTGAAGGGGAGGTCACGAGATTGTATGGTTAGAGTTTGAGGGGAAGTTTGTTGGTTATGCAAACTCCTCCCGCATCGGTGGAAGAAAGGAAAATGAACTTATTTAAATAGGTTTAACCCAACCCATTAGTATGAGGCCTTTTTGGGAGGTGCCCAAAAACAAATCCGTGAGGGCTTGGCCCAAAGTGGACAATATCGTACTAATGCGGGGTTGGGATGAGGGTACGCTCGGTCCCTACACTAATCTGCTTGGCCAAGTGAATCTTTTTGTTCTCTAATCTTGGCCAATTCAAATTGATCCAAGGTCTTTCGATCTCAGACCTATCCCCTGGAACTCTGGATCTTCTTCAGCCTTAGGGAGACTTATCAATATAGGAATATCAACTGAAAAGGAATAGGAATGACAAGAATTGCTTAAGGTAGTCACTTCCTTTTTTTTTTTTCCAGTGTACTACTCGATTGCTCTTTTTCCTTTTAAAGGATAATGGAAAAAGTGGACTTAATAGTGAATACCATTAATTATTTAGACTTCCTTTCCAAATTTAGTCTGCAAAGTAGCCTTAGTCTTTCGTTTTAGATGAAAAATGAGCATGAAGATGAGGAAATGGAAGATTTTTGTCCTGTTTCCTCGTTGCTTAGTAACTAAATGAGCTTATAATTTTTATGCTTCACAATCTGTGATTTCGTCATTGATAGAAGTTAAGACCTCACTGATGTAATTTGCATGGAAGTTTTTGACGGTTTCAGTTTTTTGTTGTGTAACATAAACCAGCTAGAGAGCGTGTTCTAAGCTGTTTTGTTGACTACTATGTGACAGACAATCACATTCTGTAGGCTAGAGATTACGCATCCCACTTAACCTGAATAGACTCTACAGTCTCCCTGTTAAAGCTGCTCATTCTTACTGGTTGCTATAATAGTCAGATATACCATCTGTACTTGTTAATTTGTCTATGTATGAAACTTTTTGTCTTTCTTACTTTGCTAAAGCTACTAAATGGTGTAGGTAGCCTGGGAGCATGAACAGTTTTCAAGGTTAAGAGTCACTGCAGCAACACTTTCTGAACTTTCAACTGCACCTGAATTACTGGAAAGCTCGGGTGGTCTGACTGATAACAGGTTGTGGTTAGCTTTCTTTTTCTTTTTCTTTTTGAGAAATGAAGGTCGTAGCCTGGCTTCTAATACCTCTTTATACTATTTATGGAACTTCTCTGATGGGCATCCGTTGAACTCCTGGTTTCCTCTGTAGGCATTTTACCAGTGAAGCCTCAATCATTCGAAGTGTCAAGCTTGTTGCTGAAAGTCTAGCAGTAAGGACTTTAGCCTTCCTCTGTATCCTTGCATTACAAAATTTTGTTTGATCCATTGCACTGCTGATTGCATAATTGATAAAACCTTTAATTTCCAATTATGGCATTGTCTTCTATATGATAAATGAACAATGGCAGCCAAGAAGTAAACTTGAGAAAGGAAGACATGAGTTTTTTTGGCGTCTTTATCGTTTTGTCATGCATGCTTCTTTTGAGACCTAATTGATTCTCATCTGAGTAGTTTCTTAATGAAGCTACATATTCTGTTCAACATCAAAAGCGTAACTTTTTTTCATTTGCAGTGTTATCATAAGTGTTGAGACTGCTGGGCAGATAGTATTTGCAGTGTCAGTTTTCCTTGTGGTTTTGAGAATCTCTTGAGGCCAATAGCTACCCTTAATTCTTTGACATTCTTTTCAGGTTTTGCAGGTCTACAATTAAGTTCAAGCCTAGTACTCTGGAAATTCTTAATGACCTTTCCTAGGAAAAAAAAAAAAAAACACGAAAGAACTCTTGAAACTCCTGTTGGTCATGAGTATTTTTTGCAATTTAGTTTCTGTGCACCCTTTCCTTTAATTAACTAATGAGCAGCATGATTGAATTTTGAGTAGCTTCTTGTATACGGGGGGTACCTCAATCACTAATAATACTATTACCTTATAAAAAAGGATTGAATTTTGAGTATTCTGTCATTATACTATTTGAGATTTTCTGGATAATTTTTATGAAAGATGCATTTGTTCTATTCATTACATCGCTTAGCCTTCAGTGTGAATGACAAATTATGAATCATGATTCAGGAAACATGTATCCTTCTGTAGCATTATTTCTTTGAGGTGGGGGACTGTATGTTGAAACCATTTGCATTTCTATATATAGGATATTGCTTTGATTTTGATGTCCTGAATTACTTTTGAAGAATTGGGTGATCGATCAATTGGTTCAGGGTTTTAGATAACCAAAGCTTTTCTCATACATGCTTTCTTTCTCCTTTCTATTGCAGCTTCACGCGACTTAAATTTCAGAAGATTTTCCTTTATGCAATCAGAAGGATGTTCTACTTCTTTTGACAAAGAAAAATAAGCAGAATGTCCTTCCGATTGCATAAAGGAAAATCTACTGCATTTTCATGTATGAAGTTAGCTATCTCATTCAGACAGCAGTAGTTTTGCAAGTGTGTTTAACGAGATTCTTTTATACAGAGACACATTTACAGCCAGGAGAAGAAAAGCATAAACATATTTGCAGATGATAGTAGCTTAGCTATCAATCCTTCCTACATAAGGTCTTGGCTAGACCTTTTATCCACAACACCTCGAGTGGCACCTTTTCTTCCAAAAAACGACCCGCTTATTAAGGCATTGGAGAAGGTATTTTAGATGCATTTATGCTTAAATATACTGATTAGTTAATTGATTTACCTACTTATTAAGCCATTGGAGAAGGTATTTTAGATGCATTTATGCTTAAATATACTGATTAGTTAATTGATTTACCTGCTTATTAAGTCATTGGAGAAGGTATTGATTTACCTGATTTACCGGGTGCAAACAATTTCTGAGGGCCATCGGACTGGGTAAAACCTGAATTAACCGTGGTGCACTTGCGGGAAACTCCTTGCCGAGCGCCTGTGCACCCTGGGGATTAGTCGGGGCTCTAAGACACTCTGTCACCTGGTGCAAATAAAAAATAATAAAAAAAAGAAAGTCATTGGAGAAGGTATTTTAGATGCATTTACGCTTAAATATTTATGTGTGTATCACTTTGGCAATTAATGTTGTAAAAGTAAGTAGAATGGCAATTAATTTACCTATTACTTAGTCACACACTAGCTGGTCTATCAGTTTTATTCACATCTTTAACCTGTAATGGTGTCTCATGCCACATGTTGAACATGGAGATGTTTGGTTGGGACCAAATTAACTCTTCAAAAAAGATCTTTTGAGCGCTGACATAGTTCAATTTTTGAACTCCTTAATGTTACTGCGCCTTTTATGGTTTCGACTTTTGACCAACATGTGTTTTCAATGTCTTTGCAGGAATTAGCTGATCATACTGCAGAGGTGAATGTACAGCATGAGACTCTAGATGGAATGTTCACCTTTTATGATTCAACTAGTGGCAAGTTGCATATATATCAGGTGTGTAAATAGCTCCATCCCCTTCGGCTGTTGTTCCTAACATCTTGCAAATAATACTGTAATTCTGTAGAAGTTCGAAATACAGGTATCTGCTTAAATGTATTGAATGAACACTTTCAGTATAGTCTAACTCGATCAACGCTTCCACACGCTGCATTAATATTCATCAAAGCTTTTATAAATGAAGATGTTCAAAGTAATCAACTACATAAAGACGAGCCTGTAAAATATAACAAGGTACTAAACCTGACCTTAGCATTAGAAGCAAATGAGATCTCTTCAGCTGGCATGCCGGAAAACAAGGGAATGCAATAGTAGTTGGTAAGTTTGGTTTTGTGGGGCTATTTGTTACAGTAGTCACATGTTTGCATACATGTGTACTACTGTGATGAATATGAGCATTTGCGAGAACTTTGTCAGGAAAAAGAAACGAAAAAAGCATCTCTGACCACAGTGATTTCAGCATTCAGACCTATTTTTGTAACTCAGTTTTCCTGTTCCACTGGTTGCTGATTTTAAACTTGAGTGACCTATCATTTTTTTAAACACCAGTATTTATACAGTCGTATTCGTAATTGCATTTGCTTGTTAATTGTCAGCAGTTAAATCTTTGTTTCTCCATTTATTTACTTGTGAGGTTAACTCCTTAAATTGTTCCCGTCACAGGTTGCCAGCGTGACATTTGACTTGCTTTTACTGTTGGTTCTAGGATCATACTTAATTACACTTTTCAGTTTTCTTTTTATCACCACCAGGGTACGTATTCTGGTTTTACTTGATCCTGATTCCCTTATTTTCATTTACAAATTTCGCTGTTCCCAAATACTACCAATTTATAACATAGACTGAAACTTCCTTGACTGGTTATAAAGAAGGAAAAAAGAAAATGTAAACTCATCTAACCAATCTGATGGTATTGTTCAACAGGGTCTTGACGATCTTATTAGTCTATTTCGTCGTCCCCCATCACGGAAAGTAAAAACGGCTTGATTCCTGAAGCAGGACGTTTCTGCATCAGGCATTTGTGAATCAAGAATAGGCGTCACTTTTTGTAACCTAAAGGAAGCTCATCTTAGCCAAGTTGTTTTCAATGGTTCGATGTGTTTCATGGAAAAATTCCGCGTGTTTTGCTTCGGTAGGTACCACGTTGTCATTTTTTCTACTGAGATAAAAATGTCATTCTCGAAGCCAGCTTTTCCCATAGAATTATGAGTTTCTCAACTTGTAAACCAGCTGACGTAGGGCGTCAATTTTGGTGGATTGAATGTATTGATGTACTGAAAAGATGCAGGGGTTGTGTTTTGTTAAGAGAATCTTCTCAAAAACCAGTAAGTTTATGTTTTGTGAATGTACTTATGATTCAACATTTAGCTCGATTTATTATAGATGTCTTTTTTACATCAGCTGGAGCTTGCACTACTTAGGAGTCGGGTATAGAATCAACGGGCGATGCTTGATTACAATTCCAAATATGTTATTTAGGTCCTTGAAGAGTTGTTTATGTTATCAAGACAATTCATGCTTATCATATAATATTTTGATTTTGGAAATTGATAGCCATGTTTCAACAAGCTAGTATGTTGTATTATATTGAACTGAATGTATGTAAATGTAAACAGTAGTATAAAATAGAAACTCACGGACTCCCGAAATCCCAATTGTAAGTTTTAGAGCTGTGCGCGTTTAAACGTAAAAATGTCTGAATATTCACTTGTGTCCTTATTTTTAAAAAGTTGATGTGGGACATCGAAAATAAAGGGAAATGTAATTTAATCGGGCTCCAATGCAGGACCCCCACCCGCACCTTTTGTTCAAAACAGCTGATCACAACACTAACTCTTGCAGTAAAAATGCAAGTACATGATTGTTACACAGATGGCTAAATGAAACATTGGAGTTCCAGACTAGTAAAACCCATAAACACTGTCTATAAGGTAAAACATCAAACCTAAATTAGTAAAACTAAGAAAGCATAATACTATATACAAGCCGAGTCTCAAAAGACACTATAAACAGCAGGAACAGCTTCTGCCATTGCTTAATGTAAGTGAAACACAATGGTTCCTCCATTTATTGTGTATGATGAGCATTCAAAATAGCGCGGTATACCATGTCGATGAATCGCTCATCCTGTTATGGAAATAGAGACAAAAATCAGATGCATAGTGGAAAATTTATAGAAAAAAATGCGCTAAATAGATATGAAAGGGAAAATCTCAAGCCATCAGTATCCAAAAACAGCTAGCTTAATCAACGAAAACAATGAATTGTGAGCAAGGTTACTAACTTAAGATATCTTATTCCTAACTATTTGCAGACTCCATAACTAATTTGCAGCACTACAAAGTTAATGCTCGATATCAGGAAATTACACCCAACGGCTCTGAAAATGGGCGGTCTTGAACTTTGATCACCGCTTGTCCTATGGACAGATCATTAAGATCAAAAATCAAAACTTGAAGTTGTCCATTGTACAAGCAGGGTCAGAATTTCAAGAGCACCCACCTCCAAGAAATCTTGTAAATCACCCCTTCATTGTGAACTTGGCCAATAAAGGCACATCCGGGATTTAAAGTTTATTAAGATTCTTCAGTAACCTCAAAGCTAATACACAATAATAGCTCAGTTCATGGTCAAGGAAGAGAATTTCGAGTTGGGAACTCTCTTTAGGTCTGGAAGGTGGAGATGGAAAAGAGAAGAAATGACGACAGCTTGCAAACAATTAAGAGGGAGTTGGAAATGGGCGAATATTGACAGTTGCCAAAAATGGATGGAGAAGATATTATAGGGGTTCAGGAACTTTTAGATATCTCATCCAAGGATTCGTGGGAAGAATGTTCAATTTATTTTTGAGTTTGAGAGATGCCCTTCAGATAAAACATTCGGTCCTTGAGAAAGTAAGGTGCTTAATTTCAAAAATATAAGCATCCTTGTGTTCCCAAACGGCAAGGCATCCAGACTATGTGACAGATAAAAATTAGATCACATAGGAATGAGAGAAGCAACCAAAAGCCAGTTCCAATTTCGATAGAAAGCCTCAAAAGCACTTGTTTGCATACTCCTTTCTCTCGTTCTTTTTTCATTGTTCTTCTTACTTGAGTACTCTCAGTAACATTCTTAATGTGGATTAGCTCCTGTTAAGAAATGGATCATGGGCCTAACTTACCCTAAATCTAGCTCAAGAAGTGAGGAGCCCAAGACATATAAAGAGACCACCCATCCCATAATAGACCAATGTGGTACTTCTTCAACACCCCTCTCGTGCCTAGGGTTGGACATCTGGAGTGTGGATAATTTTAATATGGGGCCTAACAACGTGAACGTGAATTGAGATGGGTCATACTTTGATACCATGTTAAGAAATGGATCATGACCTTAACCCAAAAAACTAGCTCAAGCAGGATTACCAAGCCATATAAAGATACTACCCATCCCATAATTGACTAATGCGGGACTTTTTCAACAGCTCCAGCATAGTGGCAGAAGCTGCTGGAAGTTTTTTTCTTTTTCTAGATACACGCCCCTCAGCAGACACCTTTGCCTTGTATATATATATATATATTGTCATTATTAGAACAAATGGGGTCGATTGAAAATTTCAAAAACTTAAGAGCCACAGAAAAGTTCACATAGCAAAGTAACTACTGAATTCAGGAGTACTTACTTGAACAAGCATCACAAGTGCCTCACGCACTTTGTCTCTGTTAATAAGATGTCCGTTGTTTTGGGTAGGAACAGAAGTAGGAGTGAGAGATGGAGGAGGATTGGGAGGAGGAAATGGCTGAAGCAAAGGAGCTCCGTAAGACCGTTGTAGATTTGCAGGGGAATGATGTGGAGGAGCAGTAGGCGCAGATGAAAAAACAGGAGGTATCAGTGGAGAAGAGGAAGGAGGGGGACCAAAGAATGATGATGGCTTCACAAGATTTGAAGACCTTCTAGCACTGGTATCAGCTTCAGGAGCATCAACGGTAGGCATCAAAGTAGAAGATGTAGAAAGAGGAGGAGATGGAGACAGTGCAGGTGCCGAAGAGGGTGATACAGCAGGAGGAGGACAAGGAGGTGGGACTACTGCAGATGAGTCATATGAATGTCCGTGAACTGGAGCATTTGGACCACTCCCAATTCTCGTAGAATTCTGCAAAATGAAATCCTAAAAATTCAGTCAAGTTGACAATGTATGCAACAAAAACATATAAAAACAAAAATTTCATCTCTAACATGGTACTAGTCTAGATGTATCTCCACTAAATCACCAGTACATGATCTCCCTTGATAGATAAATTTCATATTTTTTGGAATGTCTCATGAGAACTCTTAGAAATAACCATATGGTCAATTAACATATTGTATACATCTTATACTTAGGTATCATTAATAATTTTGCAGGACAGCCTATTATAAGAACTAATGATCCAAAGCAAAGGTTAACGACAAAAAGTATTTAGATCTTCCAAGGGGACTGACACATGGAAAAGACATTATTTGCTGCAAGATAAACACAGCATGAAAGTCACATTACAAGGAGAGGAGAAAAAAAGAGCAAGTAGAAGGGAAGAAAGTGCATACACTGAAAAAATTCACAAAGGAACGATCATCTCGGACATCTGCAGTATTTGATGCAGTAGATGATGGCTCCAGGGGGCCATCCATTACTGACATGCTTGGAACTGCTTCCAGCTCTTCAAATTCACTGTATCAAAATTACATAAACCAAAGTTCCTCTCAGAATCCAACTGATTGCAAGTTACCTTCAATCACAGATTATTTTGAGCAAATGAGTATAAAGCTAAACCAACCCACCAAACTATTCACCTCTCCAAAAATCTTGTAGCTGGCATGTGACTAAAAGCTTTCACTTTTCACAAAGTAACGTCTCATTAACTTTTTGTAGTCACTTTCACCATGCATATAGCCCTTTTTTTTTTTTTTTTAATTTGCACAGTGTGTCCGAATCTCCTTGAGCCCCGCCTAATCCCGGGGGCGCACAGGCCCTCGGCAAGGAGTTTCCCGCAAGTGCACCATGGTTAATTCAGGTTTTACCCAATCTGATGGCCCTCAAAAATTGTTTGCACCCAGTGGGTTTCGAACTTGAGACCTTGAAAGGGAGCAAACCCCAAGGCTCAAGTCAATTGCCACCAGGCCAACCCCTGAGGGTTTGCATATAGCTAGTTTTTATGAGCAAGTTGGCCATAGAAAGGGCCCATGGTAGGACTAGGACCAACCTATTCAAACAGTATACAAGACCCAACAATTCAAAGGCCCATTCAACACTATTTCACATTTCATTAAAAGCATATTTCCACCACAGGTACCAACATTATCCTGCTCCTCGCCGGTGACACACTAATAACTTTCTTATTTCACAGTTCTGCCGTCAAAATCATTAAGATTGTAACCATATCTATGAGCATCTACAATAATATTTTAACGGTATTTGTAACTCAACTGTTCAACGCCTGAAAATTCAAACAGTATCTCATTGACTGGGTTCATTAGGATGGCATCGATTCAAATTTGTTATGCTTTCTCTCAGTCATATTGCAAGTTCAAGATTCCAGTGAACAGAGGGAAGACCAAAAACTTTTTTATTGTCAAGTTAAACTACTATATCTGAGACATAAATCAAGGAATCGATCAACATCAGACTGTTTAGAAATAAGATGCTTTAACACTCGGAGAGAATCTATCTTTTTGATCAATAAATATATTCAGGTCTTTTACAAATATGTACTGAAATACCTCTGGTTGGATGCTAATTTGAACTTGGTAGGCACCTTTGAATAAGCACTGAGTATCCTGATCACAAGTAAATTCCAAAACAGATTATCAGGCACAACGTGATTATGTTAACAAGAAAAGGCAAGAGAAGATTGACATAGTAATCAGTGCACAGAACAACCAAAAAGGGTACTTGTCTGATCCGTTCCCTTCTCATTACAGTGATAAACAGATAAGAGCAAAGCAGTGAAGAAGTTGGTTTGCATCAATCCAAGCTTGAATCTATAGCCCTTCCCCTCTTAGTGATAGATGCTTTTGCCTTTAAGTTTCAAGGCATAAGAATCATATACTCAACTTCCCAACAACTTTATGAGAAACTTATTGGAAAAGACGAAACGAAGATCTAGCATATTTCAGCTTGTATATAGTGGGTAATGTGGAAAGAGAGGAATTGGAGGTGTTCTGGAAGGTAAAAAGAACACCCCCAGCGAGAGTAAAACAGTTCAAGTGGTTTTGAAATAAAAGGGAGAACAATCCAAAGCCAAAGTAAAACAACTATCTCTTTACTGATCAGGGAAAATGCAATGAAACCAAAAGCTGCAACTTTAAGATGGAACATCATCTAATCATTCACCTAATTAAAACAATGACAAAGCCAAACATACCATTCTGCAAATCGTTGTGCTATCCACTACAACAATTGTAGACATTATGGACTGAGGTTCTAGAGGAGTCCAACTATAGGTAGCAGAACTAGCAAATTCTACTCCCATAATCATGTTTTAATTAGATTACAAGAACATATCCATAATCATGGATTAATTAGATTACAAGCACATACTCCAAAGTAATGATTGCATAGGCAATTGAGTCCTCAACATTCCACATTATGCAAATCTAACTATATTAAGACGATAGATCATGAATAAAACTAAATACACCCACACACAGAAAAGAAGAAAAGGCTTTTGTGGGGGGGGGGGGGGAAAGAATGATTTGTCGAGGGAAAAGGAGATTCAAAAGGTCACCTGTTAAAGAGATTTGCAACTTCTTCACATTCACGTGAATTATAGAACCATATTCCATTTACTTCTTGGGAAGAATTTCGATATAACAAATATGGGAGCTGGAGCTCAAACTCGAAATCGCCCAAAAGATCCTCCACCAAATTATCTGCTTGTACGAATAAAGTCATATCTTTAACACGAGACATGTTTATAGAAAGCAAAATTTCAACTTTTCGTACCAACTTATGAGCAACATGAAATTCATGTCAAAAGGGCCTACTTCATTCCACTATAAGGAACTTCCTAAAACTAGAACATTTTCAAATGTTAAACCTGTTCCAACATGAATATACAAGTTCCTAACCAAAAAGGCCTGCTAGCAAACACCATTCCTAAAGTTAACTGTAACAATATCAATTAAGGTCTTAATCCTAACTAGTTGCCATCACCAATATAGATTATCTGCTTCTATTTTGGTCTTTTCTTAACTAAGTCCCATTGACTCTAAAAGATATAATGTCATCAATTGCCATTCCAGTGTTCTCCGGCAAATGAGACTACTTCATTACCATATCTTGACACGAACTGAATGTCAGGTTTACTACTTTTCGGGATTCTCCAAAGTAACTTACACCCCTTTGAGATTTATCAACAACAAAGAAGCTTGCAAAAGTTCTGGAAAAATACAATCCAAGCAGAAACATTTTGAACAGAGAACAAATACTGACCTGTATTTCTGCGGTTCATAACAATAAACTGAAACCGAGGCTGAGCACTCCTGAAACACCCGATAAGGAGATAATAAATATCTCATAGAGCCATACCATTCAAGTCAACTGAGAAAGAAGAAGAATGCATTAAATCTAAAAACTTTCAATCAATCAACTTCGTTCCAATCTAAGGCTAGATGAGGTCGGCCATAGAAATCCTGTATAGTAATTTTACTCTACTGTGCTCAGCATAACTCCATTACTAGTAAATAATTTAACTATCAAGGCAAACTACATCTCCCAAATGCAGATTCTTCAAAATTCACACTTACCACTCATGACATACAAATTTTGACTATATTATATCTAACACCTTCCCACACACACAAAAAACAGAAATACACCTAAAAGGTCACCAATTTAATCAACCCTGACATGGGTTAGAGAAAGAAATGCCTAAAAAAAACAAGTCCAGAAATCCAAATGCTTATGCACCCAAACCATTAGGTATCACATTCAACTTCCAGCAGAGACCAAAAAAAACACAAAGTGATTTCTTTGCATCTATCGATAGCCTTAGCGGACAGAGTTACCGAGTACCTAAAGCTACCTATTGTTGGGAGTTGCCAGCTTCCTATAGAATTAGTCGAGTTGCGCTAAAGCTAAAGCTAACACAGACACCATGGTAATCAATAAATCCAATTACTTACCTCTTGACAACAAACAAGGATCCTTCCACATCCTTTCGACTCTGCAAAAAAGATCAAAAACAACAAAAATACTCAAAACAAGTCAAATCAGTAAACTACCCTCAATCCCAGCTTAGTTATCAATTCAAGAACAATAATTCTATCTTTTATCCCAAATTCTTTGAAAAACTAAAAGGTTTTGCTAAAATCTCACACTTATCCAACACCCAAAAACAAAAAACCCCATAACAAATAAAGATTAATTTTTTTTAAGAGAAAATGAATACCCATTGGCTATTATCGATATTGAATTCATATAAAGTAACATGAGCAGCAGTAATCAAGATTTCTTCAACAAATGGATCGATTCTCTGAAGAACCGTTAAGTTAAGAAGCTTGGTACTGTTTTGGTCCAAATTCGGCATTAATTTCCCGTTCTGAGACATTGTTTTGTGTAGCTGATTTTACGATTTTTTTTGAACTTTCGCGGAGAAAACCCTAGAAATCCTCCGATTTGGGGGCTCTGCTTCTATATACTGTTAGATTGCCCAACGAAGAAGACACTTGTATTCTCTATTTTATCCATTTTTTTGTAAATTTATATGACTAATTTTTTTAGAAAAACTATTTAAGTTGGTATATCTTTTTAGATTTATGCCTCTAATTAATTATATTTAATACCTTCTAATTAATTTACTATTAAAATGTGAATGTTGATGTCATGCTAACCTCAGCGCCCACATTATGTGATAAGGTATCAATATGCTGGCTAAGTATTATAGAGGATTAAACTCAGTCATGTATACTGATAGAGTATCACAAATAATATATTTTCTATTAATTTAGAGTTTAATAGATAAGCTTGTGACTTTAATAATTTTCTCTTAATTATTTTATTTATTAGAAAAAAGAGCTCAAAACTATATTATGCCGATAGGATATTAATATACTGACTGAGTATTATAAAGAATATATTTTCTACTAGTTTAGAGTTTAATAAATAAATTTGTAATTTTAATAATTTTCTCTTAATTGTTTTATTTCTTTAAAAAACAACTCAAAACTATATGATATCGATAGGTTATTATTATTCTGATAGAGTATCACAAAGAATTAACCTCAGTCCTATATAATATCGGTATAGTATTAATATATCAACAGAGTATCACAAGAATGTATTTTCTTTTAATTTAGAGTTCAATAATTTTCTTTTAATTGTTTTTTATTTATATCTTTAAAAAAAAGCATAATCCTACATGATACCAATATCGTATTAACATACCATATGATACTGGTATGGTATCAATACATCAGCGGAGTATCACAAAATATTAATTCATAGCAATCATACTGATGTCATGGGTAAAATCAAAAAAAAAAAGAAGAAGAAGAAGAAGAAGAAAAAGTAGAATAATAAAATAAATAGTTAAGATCATGGTACATTAAAGCTAAATAATTTAAGTTAGATTTAATTTTGAGTAAATAATTCATATTAGGTGGATTTTGTGTAATTTTTCCTCTTGTACTATGCTATATATAAGAGGCTACAACACAATTCTTGAACGGAATGTATGCTTGGACTGTGACTTTGTAGTTGAGGTGTAACGCCAATTTCAATTTATTGGTCTTAACTTTTTAACAATTTTATTATATATTTGAAAATTACGATAAAAATATTATAAATTATAATAATTGCTAATCATTTAAAATATATGATTATATATTTAAGAATTACAAAGATAATACAAACGGTATATCATTTTTATTCGAGCAATCCAACATATATCTCTCTAGGGTATTGATGTCTTATAGCCCCAATTTGTTTTTTCTTTTGTGAAATAGTTATTTAGCCATTTTGAATCTTCGAAGAACCTATTCCATTTGTTGATACTTCCATGTTTATTACTCGTCTTAAAAGTGACGTATTTGCAACATATTTTAAAGTGATGAAAAATAAATTGCAATCATCATTAAAATATGAAAAAACATAATTTTATTGATAAACAATGTGGGTATAAATATGTTTATCCTTGATTCTCCTCTCCTAAGATTTTTCTGTAATCCGAGAACCGTTAATAGTGTATTTCTCGAACTAGGATGAATTGGAGGTATATATATTTTGATCTATTTATGAATATTCTAAGAGTTTATTGGATATTTAAGATTTTGATCTCTATAGCAATACCCAGTAATTTGGAGATATTCGAGATGCCTTTAGATAGACATGAATTGGGGTTTAGGGTAGACAACCTCCAAGAAACTCTGAGTGAAATATAAACTCATGTTGTAGAGTCTTACAAAATTTTGATGCCTACATGGCGAACTCAGAAATTTCATTATAGGTGTTCAATAATTTATCTATCTATATCTATATATTACCTTAAAAGCATGAACTCGAAAATTTTAAAGTTAAATTACCGTAATACCCTTCTAAAAACCTAATTACCCTACTAATCAACAGCCTCATACACTTTGAGAATGTGACAGTTGCATCTGTAGAAAAACGAGAGATTTTGGATTAGTAGAAAAATGAGAGATTTTGAATGCGTAGAAGAATTGAGAGATTTTGTCTTGAACCACTTTAGATATGTTAAGTTTTGAAATGTTTGCTATATTATTTCAACAGTTTGTTGAAGATACCTGTCTCCATACTTTCATGAGCATTCATGCTTAGCAAAAAAATTTCAAACATAAACACAACACAATAAACTAATAGTGTCACTTTTCTCGCTTGTACTGAACATCATTTTGTCGCTACAATCGGATCGATCCTTCATCAGAAAAACTTTTATCATATCACACTATGAATTCAAATACGATCCCTGTACCTTTGTCTAATTTAATTATTGATTAATCATGTTTACTTCTGTGAATCTCTTGGTATTCTTTTTTTATTTTGCATTTTCCTATTCAAAATCACTACCGTAGAGTAACATTCCTTATCATATCATCTATGCAGTAAAACTATGAGTTTTAAATATGAAAAATATTACAGAAAATTCTCAAAGAAGACAACTTTCTCATGTCTATATATGTTGTTACCTTTAATTTTACTTATATTAGTAATTGTTGTATGTTGGAAAAAAAAACTATTAGGATCAATAATGTTCCAATGATATATAGTTGGTATTTGAGTTTTATGCACATCCAAGATTCCATAAGTGGAAAAATTTAGCAAATTAATCCTTCTTTTTCTTTGTGTGGTGGAGATCTATGCACCAATTTTTATATATCTGTTGGCTTGACCCTTTTTTAAAATATAAATGTTTAACATTCCATAGCTTATCACTATTGATATATAAAACGTATAAAAAATGCATATCTAATCCTGGAGAACAAATGTCCAGGTAAATAATTTGTTGAACTTTAAAATTAAATGACTTTGTGATTTATCCCTCTTAATTTGGGTTGCTTATACAACCGTTATTAATTTGTTTTTCTATTTTTGAATAATGATTACACTACCTTTGTACCCATAGATTGGACACATATGAACTTCTCCTAATTGAAAATTCAATATCTAAAAAAGAGATAGCAACATAGAATTGAAATTCATACAAAAATTTGTGTATACCATACTAAGAATGAAAGCAAATACATATTATCCTATCACATGTATAACATTTGAGTTGATGATTTTCACCTTCATAACAGTAGCTTCTATACAAGATCTCATAATTGGAAAAGACAATTATGATTGGGCTGAAATAATGAGCTCTGAGCCTCAATGATTGGGCTACTGAAGTCCTCTGTCTATAGAATCTGCATCATAAAATGATGCAGCGCCAAAGGAGCGTTAGTACATGGGATATACTGTATGTAAAACGGGCTAAAGTAAACGATTCGCAATAACAATAGCTCATCAATCACTCACTCTTAACTCAGAATAAAGGACAAAATTCTATCACCTCACTATCCATCAAGACATCATACAATCACATCAACATCAGAGTACTATCAACAAGGAAACCTACTTGGGAGTTTCTATAATCGACAACTGCCACTTATGAGCCCGGTAATGATACAACAAAGAGATGTCGCTGCTACATCCGTCCGGTACCTTGCCAGGGTATAGGACAAGTCTGTCGGGGATGCCAAAAGAAGTCTGTCAAGTCCTCTGTGGGACATAGGAAACATCCACTTTTGCGGTCCAATCCTCTTCTACACTGACCACGTAGTTAATAGGTACGAGTGAGACTCACTCTTACCCATTTTGGTGTTAATACTCCTCCCAGGACTCAATATGCTCATAAGTCTATCAATGTCAGACTGGTTATACAGCAAACCTCCCTCTCAGGCAGAGTCCTTCTCTCATCTATCATTCTATCAACTCAAGAAATATATTCTTCCTTTCAAACTCTTATCTAAAACTCATTTAAACCTCAAGGATATCACTTTCATCTATCTAAAAACAATTCCATATTTTTGGATATTACATTTCTGGGATGAAGATTGTTCGAATCTTTAAGGAAATCTTGACTTTGGAGTAGAAACCCTCAATCCTCTCGTTTTCTCCTCTCTCAGGACTTACGTTTTGTCTCAAAAAATATGGGTTTTGAAACTCTTTCGTACGAAATAAGCCTTAAAAATACGTTTTAGGGTATTAAAATAGGTTGGGAAGGACCGAAATGCCCTTCCCGCATTTACATTGGTCCGCGTCGTGCCAGTGGTGCGGACCAGTGCATTTTCGCTTTTATTCGCAAATTCTCAAATCCCGTCAGAAAATTGAAAAAAATAATAAGTGCAGGTGCGAATTCTATCCGCGTCGCACCAAGGACGCGGACAGACACTGCCCGGACAAAAATTAGCGAAATTTTTATTTTGCTCCGGTTGCTCTTAAATCGGGTCGAGACCATTTTCTGACTCGATTTTTCGAGCTGATCGCAAATCCAATCTCGAATTTCCCATTTCCCATCGGAGCTCATGATTACGTTTTAGGGACATTTCAGTAATTTCACGTGGTGTTACATCATCGCAATATCTGCTTGGACTTTGCCCGTGATCTGGTTGTTACACTTTGTGGACATCTCTATTGTTGGCGCTGCGTTTATAAGTGGTTTCACTTGCAGAGCTTCTCAGCTGACAAGTATGAGCTTCTCTCCAACAGAAATTAAACGTCAGAAGGTACTATATTGTCAAAAGCTGCTCTTGGTTTCCCACTTCTACAATTGCAAAATGTTATTGATTGCAATGAAGCTATTAAGGAAAATATGTAGAATAAGCTCGTGGTTGTATACATACATATGGCTGACTACCATATGTATAATAAATATCTACGACGCATTTACCTTATAAAAATCTTTCAAACATTGGGCTTATGCGAGTATATATATGTGGCTACGCGACACTTAATCACAATTTACGCTATTTTATGACAAACTGTAAATTTCATATTTAAGAATTAGGGGTAGCTAGAAAATGGTTGTGTTGATATTCATTAATATCATCTTATTATATGTCACGACCTCAACTCCGAAAAGTGATGACATCTATCTTACCCCATTATAAATAAGCCAACTTAATAATACACAATGTATAACAAGGTAAGTATGCGGGTAGGGATGGTAATGGGGGTGGGGCGGGCAGGTATGGGGAGGGATAGGTTTAAATTTATGTGAGGCGGGTTAAAGTAATTATTTTAAAATTAATGCGAGGCGGGACAAGTTGTGGCCGGTTTAAAGAACCAAATAGGAATTTGAAAAAAATTAAATTTTTGTAATTAGTAAAATCAAAGATATAAACTTTTTATATTAAACATTGACGTTAATTTTAATTTCTTTTCTAAAATTTATATTAGACATGTTCGGTAAATTGTTAGTTGTTGAAATGTCAACTGGAAATAATTAATTAGTTGTTGAAATGTTAATTCGTGAAAAATTAAAAAAAATTATGGATTTTTATTTTTCATATTAAATTCAATTAAAAAATAAAAAAACTTAAAATTTAAGCAAGACGAGGCGGGTCGAAAATGAAAAATTTATCATGCGAGGCGAGGCAATATAAAAAATTTGTGAGTTGAACTCAACCCGCTCCGCACCCACGCGTAAGAAGGTGGATGACATGAGAGGAACTAAGTGTTAGAACTTAGAATAGATGGCAATATCATACATATAATAGTAAATAAATTAAAAAAACAAATCAATCAAAGATATCAAAAACAGATGATAGGAATTTTAATTAAAATAGTAACAAATTACATTTTTTTTTTTTAAAAAGTAGTTGACATGGGAAGTTGCATCCATATGTGTATCTTCCTTGTGATCTCTTTTCTTCAATGATATAATATTTTATTTATAATATTACTCCAATTATGTGCACGTTTTGATTTTTGAAATCAAGTTATGTGCACTTTGATCAATGTTTAATTTTAAGATGTTATCTTTTTTAATCATAGTAATATGTAAAAGTGGAGTCAGAACTTTTATTATTAAGACGTGTCAAAATATAAAAGAAGTGAATTCACGAAGAAATCAAGGAGTGTCAATATGTAATATGTATATATTAAAAAGTATTTTTATCTTACTATACCAAGTATAATTTTTCAATGAACGGACATCGGTCGACACCCCTAAAAATTAAAACATGTGGCTCCGCCATGGGTAACATGAGATAGACACAGATTTAAAATGTATCGGTACCAATTTATCTAAGCTAGTACTTTCGACGTAGGTATATATACAAATTCATTAACATAATATTACAATAACTTCAAGATATAAACTCCTAATATAACTTTTAAAATATATAGATTGATTACTAAAATTAAACTCCGAACTCAGAGAATTTAAATTTCGAATTCGCTCTGACTTGAGAAAAAAGTGCAACTTATAGTACGTTTCGTATAAATTATCAATACCTAATATTTTAATTTTTAAAATATTGAGTCGTATCTAATGCAATAATCAAGCTTCAAAGCGAAATATATGACATAAATTGAGACCGCGAGTATTATTTAAGACTAAATTAAGCCATATACCTAATTCATTTTTACTTTCTTTAAGAACTTGATGGCACGTTATAACAATATAGCTTAGAAATAGTCGTGCAGACCATAAATACATATTGTTTAAATTTCATGTTACATTATCTTAATAACCTTAACCAAAATACTATAAATAGGATTAGAAAAAGTGTTTCTTTCAACCACATTAATTTAAGAAAAAACAAGTTTTTTTTTGGGGCAAATAATTAAAATGTCTAAAGCATTGGCACTTATTGTAGTGTTATTTTTGGTGTTATTTTGTGGGAAAAGTTATGGTGAACTTAGAGTTGGATTTTACAAAGGAAAATGTGGTCTGACTGATGTTGAACGTGTTGTTCGAAATGTTGTAGAATTATGGCATTTTACAAAGAAAGAAAAGGCTATTGCGGCTGCTCTTTTGCGTATGCAATTTCACGATTGTTTCGTTAATGTAAGAAACTTATATAACTCCTTGCTTATTCTACTACTTCTTCAATATGATCTTTTGTTTAGTCCCATTTAGGTTATTAGAGTCAGATAAAAGATTTTAATCATACAAGTGGTGTAATATTACTTATATTCGTTACTTTTTTCGTCTGACTTTATGTGAAAAGTTGTTTAATTCGATACGGAAGCTTAACAAAAGAAGGAAAAAATTTTCAAACTTAGTGAAAAACTGAAAACTCTGGCTCCATTATTGTCTAAAGTTGTTAAGTTTGAAGAATGCGTGAAGCTTTAGTCTTGTCTTTTGTTTTTTGTTGTTTGTTGTTTGTTGTTTTATCCTTTTTTCCGTTCTTTTTTAGTTGTCATGTTTGCGTTTTTTGAAAGTTCATAAAAGAAGAAATTTTTTTTCTAACGTATGATTTTAGATATGCGACGACACTTTCATGGCTATAAAATTATATCATTTCGGATAATTAATTAAACTAGAAGTTTATGATTTAATCATTTTTAAGTATATAGTATAGGGGTAGAGCTAGCAAGTTAGAGCGTCAGCTACAGGTTCCGGTAAATGCAGTAATATTTGTTTAAACTCTATATTTGTCTTAAAAAATCACTAAATACGTGTATATAATAAATTTAGAACTTAGTAATTTGAAATAATTAATTAGAATTCGGAACTCATGAGTCTATCCTGACTCCACTTATAATGAAATAATCCTATTATTATTTTTTAAAATAGATTAAAAAAAATCTTATAAAATAGAAGTACAAATATTTTCTTGTGGCATTGTCAGCATGCTTCCTCTATGTAAGAAACCAAAAAGAGAATGCCCAACTTGTTGCTTTTATTGGTTTGATACCTAAATTTTACTTTAACATTAAAAAATTGATTCTTCATCTTATAATTTTTTATTTTTTTAAAAAAATATGTATATTTTTTATTATCATCGTTTTTATGAATGGGGAGTTCTCTTTAAAATCATATGTCTATAATCCAACAAATAAAGTACATTACATAGTTCAGGGACTGCTGACTTATCCATTCAGTGAGTTTGTCACTGGACGTTCCCAAAATAAGGACTATCAAATAAATTCAATACAATAGACGCCTGTTGGTATTCCGATCTTCCTTCTCCTTCAGGGCCTATTTGAAAAAGAATCCAGTATTTTTTTATCGTAAATATCTTAAATGATTATTTACTATTATGGGCTAATAATTTTATTATGTACATGATGAATAGGGTTGTGATGCATCAATTCTATTGGACGGAAACAATAGTGAGAAAACAGCACCCCCAAATAAAAGTGTTAGGGGATATGAACTCATTGATGCTATTAAAGAAGCTTTAGAGGCAAAATGCAAAGGCCTAGTCTCTTGTGCTGACATTATTTCTATGGCTACTAGAGATGCTGTTGTCTTGGTAAATTATATTTAATTTTATTTCATCATTTTACTCACATATTTCTTCTTTCATTATATATCACTTCTATTGTTTGACATTTTCCAAAAAAATAATAAAAAAGTTACTCCCTTAGTTCCATTTTAACTATCATTTCAATTATTTTTGTCTCCATTAAAAAATAATAAAATAATATATAATTTATTTATTATAAGTTACCCTTATTGAATAACAAGATTGGTATAACTATCAATTTTTGTCTTAAATTTCTATTGGACAATAATTTTTTTGCTAGAGTGACTATTAATTTGGGACTGAGTGAATATAAAATTCGTATGAATATAATATTTTTGAGACTTGTATTAAACATGTCATATATAACATTTTTGTAATTGTAAAAGCTTCTTATTAAGGATAAAAAAAATTACTGAACCATAAAAATGACTTTTAGCCGCAATTTTAACTAACAACGTACAATATAGCTTAATTGTCGCTAAATTTTTTTTTAAGAGTCAGGTACTAGCTGTAACAATTACATTTTAGCACTCTTTGTAAATGTATCTAAATCCTATAACAACATTGGATCTAATGAGAATTAGCTGATGTCGATAAAAGTTTTAGTATAGTACTCTTTGTTAATTTGCATATTCATTATCGCTAAACGTGACAGAGTGGAGGAAAATGGTACAATGTAGAAACAGGAAGAAAAGATGGGAGTATTTCCTTAGCATCAAATGTGAATCTTCCTGCTCCATCCATTTCTGTCTCTGATTCCATCAATCTCTTTGCTAGCAAAAAACTTTCTCCAACAGACATGGTTTATCTTTTAGGTAATTTTTCATTTTACAATTCTTTATTTTATTATAAATATTTGTTTATTTTGAGATGGTGAATTTTCAGAAATAGAATAACATCTCTATCTCTATGAGATACTGGTAAGGTCTATACACATATTTTCCTTTGGTCTTTAGACCTTACTTGTGGAATTTTCACTGAGTATGTTATTGTTATTGTTGTGATGTTCACTAATTTGTGTGTATGCACATCGACTATTTTGTCATGTACGTGTTATTATCTCTCATTAGAATAAATATCAGATAATTGTATTTTCTGAATCTAATTGGACCATCAAAGAAATTGCCTAATTTTTAATTTTAACTAAGATTTGAACAACAATCTATATGGTTTATACCTCATTTTGTCCATTAGGGCATACTTTGAATGCTTTCATTTTTAACATTTTTTTCTTTTTAGTTTTTAATTACCTTCCATCTTATTCTGCATCCCCCCACCCACCCACCCCACCCTTTTTTTTAAATGATGATATTTAAATTAGTTTGCATGCGCCTTGATTATCTACCCAGAATTTAGAGATGGAATCATGATTTTAAATTCAAGATTTTTAAACTACAATCTTTTTTACGTTTTAGATAAATTAATTATATATATTCAGTGGTGGAGTCACTTTTTGTAATTAGGAGGTCCATCCAAATTTCCCTCAGCGATAAATTATAATATATATATATAGTAAAAATAATATTTTATGTATACATAATAGATATAAACGAGCGTCCTTCGGTATAGTTAGCTCGTGTGTCTACTTAAAATTTTGAAATCGCTCAAAGAAAATTCTGATTCCGCCACTGAACTTATTAAATGATTGTTTAAAAACAAAGGCTCAAGCCAAATGATTTTAATTCTACCAAAACCGTAACTCTAAAATTGGTGATTCTACCTGCTACCTTGGTCAATTAATAACGTCCACCACCAACGCAATACTATGCAGATTAAAAGAAATTATCTAGTTATTTTTTCGTCCTATCAAAACTTGAACTTTGATATCTGATGATTTTCATCCATTTTATTGGTAGTTACTTCTTTATCTGCAATGGATTCTTCCATATTATTGATTGTTATTTTTTTTACTTATTGTGACTTATAATACCTCGATAATTTTCATCCCAGGTGGCCACACTGTTGGAATTGGTCATTGCTCACTCTTCCAAGATAGGCTATACAACTTCAACAACACAGGTGGTCCTGATCCAACCATGAGCAAATGGCTATTGTCTGATTTAAGAATGAAGTGTCCTAGAGTTTCATCCATTGACAACATTGTTCCTCTTGATGTGAGGACTCCATCTTTTGTAGATAACTCATATTTTCAACAAATTCAAAGGGGAAATGGGGTTCTTAAAATTGATCAAGAAATAGCATTGGATGTATTGACAAAGAAAATTGTGGATGATATTGTCAAAGACCCTAATTTTTACACCAACTTTGGAGAGGCCATGGTGAAATTGGGTAGAGTGGAAGTACTAACTGATGGACAAGGAGAAGTAAGGGCATCATGTAGGGTTGTGAATAAGAAGCCATTCCCTTTTGGGTTGTTCAATTAGCACAAGTATCTTTTGTTGATTTATTACCTAAGTTGTTTAGACAGTTCAAAAATACTGTTATAATACTCGTGTCAAGAAAAAATGCCTAGTCTTTGGGGAATTTGTCACATGCTTAGCAGTAATTTTAAAAAGTTTAAGCAACATGAATTCTTGATTGTGAGGGGGTGGGGTGGGGGGAGGGGGGGTCAATGGGACTCTTTCATTCTTGATTCTTTGGCATTTAAGAATTGTTGTGCTGTTGTTTTCGTATGAGTTTTTATTTATTTTTTCTTCTGGTGTATTATGTTGTAATTTGATTGATTCTTAGTGGAACTATTTTTTGATCAATGAAACAAAAGGGGAATGCCATATCATTCTTTTCTACTTTTTATACTTTGATGTCATCATGCCATTTTCTTCTCTCTTATTTTCTTTTTGGTTGGAAAAATTAAATAGACAAATAAAAAGATAAAAATAACTAACAAGAATAAGATAATAGCATTTATCAAACTCAAATTAATTAATTTGATTCTCAAAAAATATATCTAAAAGTACTAATTAATTAAATCCGACTCTTTCATTTCTCTTCTTTTCTACTTTGAATTGAGGACATATATCATAATTTAAAGGAAAAATTATAAGAAAAAAATGGATTAGAAGTGTTTATTATATTTTTGTCATGGGTCATATTATATTTAAAAAGTTGTACTTTTATTTACTAAAATATACATATCTTTTACTTTTTAAAATTTTATTTTTCATTTATTTTTTACCTCGATTTTGGTTAAAACTGTCAACTTTTTTTATTATCAAAACATCTTTTTTGACTTTGGTAAAGTTTGGAAGCAACATCAATAAAAGTTGTGTTTTTTAATATTTTAATTTGTAATGTATATTTTTTTTTACCAAGATCAATGTTGTAGAAAATGAAAACTTTGGTAACATTATATAACATGATAATTTTTGGGTGATAAGTTGGCATTACATTTCCTATAATACATTTGATTTTGAAGTATAATAATTTGTTTCCATTTATGTTTTAAGATTTTAGTATTTCAATGGTGATTTATGGGTTTTTTGGAGAATACTTAGTTGCAAATATTTATTTTAATTGGTAATGTATGTTTTTCATCAAAATCATTTTCTGTGA
>JAABOM020000001.1:3811576-3825326 GCA_011800125.2 Solanum clarkiae
GTCAACTCCTCCCTGTTATTATTACGCCATAACACTTTGACTGAGGCCACATCCTTGTTGCGAAGTCTCTTGACTTGTCGGTCTAATATAGCAACAGGTTGTTCCTTAAAAGTCAATTCCTCCGTAACATGTATATCTTCCATAGGAAAGATTCTGGAAGGGTCACCAATGCATTTACGGAGCATGGAAACATGGAACACCGGGTGAACTCCACTCAAATCTGCTGGCAATTCTAGCTCGTAGGCAACCTTGCCTATTCTACGGACGATCTGGTACAGACCAATGTACCTTGGGCTTAGTTTCCCTTTCTTACCGAATCTCATCACGCCTTTCATGGGTCATATTTTCAGAAAATACCTAGTCTCCAACCTGGAACTCTAACGGCCGATGGCGATTATCGGTATAAGACTTCTGACGGCTCTGAGCTGCTAATAACTGCTCTCGGATTAATTTCACTTTATCCACCTTGCTGGATTACGTCTGGTCCAACCAACTCTACTTCACCAACCTCGAACCATCCGATCGGCGATCGGCACTTCCTACCATATAATGCCTCGTACAGCGCCATTTGAATGCTGGAATGGTAACTATTATTATATGCAAATTTGATCAACGGTAAGTGTTCATCCCAGCTACCTTTTAAATCTAGCACACAGGCCCGTAGCATATCTTCTAACGTCTGAATAGTACGCTCGGCTTGACCATCAGATTGGGGGTGGAATGCTATGCTAAGACTTACCTGTGTCCCCAAACCTGCCTGAAATGACCGCCAGAAATTTGCCGTAAACTGGGCACCTCTATCAGAGATAATGGATAAAGGAAAACCGTGAAGGCGTACAATCTCCTTAATATACAGTCTGGCGTAATCTTCAGCCGAGTAGTTAGTCCAGACTGGAAGAAAATGAGCTGACTTTGTCAATCTGTCAACAATAACCCAAATAGAGTCATACCTTCGTGGAGTGCGAGGCAAGCCTGTAATAAAGTCCATATTAATAATCTCCCACTTCCACGTCGGAATCTCCATTTTCTGCAGCAACCCTCAAGGATTTTGGTGTTCTATCTTCACCTGCTGACAATTCGAGCATTGGGAAACAAATTTTGCTATATCCCGCTTCATGCCATCCCACCAATACCAGCGTCTAAGATCGTGGTACATCTTTATCGACCCAAGGTGAATAGAATAACGGGCATGGTGTCCTTCGCCCATAACCTACTGCCGCAAACCTGCAACATTCGGTACACATAATCTGCCTCTGAACAATAAAATCCCATCGGGAGAAAGCTCAAATGGGATCTGCTCCCGCTCCCGGGCTGTGTTCCTGTATCGAACTAGGTTAGGATCTTCATATTGCCTCTGCTTAATTTCTGCTACAATAGAGGATTCAGCTATGCCTCGGACAGAGACTCCTGTGTCACCAGAATCTGCCAATCGAACTCCCAGATTAGCTAACTTTTGAATATCCCAAATTATCTCCTTCTTCTGTAAAGCTGAGTCAGCTAAATTACCCATGGACTTGCGACTGAGTGCATCTTCTACGGCATTGGCTTTCCCTGGATGGTAGAGAATATCAATATCATAGTCCTTCAGCAATTCTAACCACCGCCGCTGCCGCAAGTTCAGCTCTTTCTGCTTAAATATGTACTGGAGACTCTTGTGATCTATAAAAATATCAACATGAACACTGTACAAATAATGCCTCCAAATTTTTAAAGCGTGGATTACCGCAGCTAACTCCAAATCACACATGGGGTAATTTTGCTCGTTCTTCTTAAGCTGCCGGGAAGCATAGGCTATCACCTTGCCATGCTGCATTAATACACACCCCAAACCCACACGGGAGGCATCACAATACACCACATATCTGTCTGGACCATCAGGCAAGGTCAGAACTGGAGTTGTAGTCAATTTTTCCTTCAATGTCTGAAAGCTGCGCTCATAGGCATCGAACCACTGGAACTTCACCCCTTTTTGTGTTAGCTATTTCAAAGGTGCTGCAATTAAAGCAAAGTTCTCCACAAATCTCTTGTAATAACCAGCTAGCCCAAGAAAGCTACGCACCTCTGTCGGTGTTGTAGGTCTAGGCCAATTCTTCACAGCCTCAATTTTCTGAGAATCCACTCGAACGCCATCAGCTCCTATCACATGGCCCAAGAATGCTACCAAAGATAACCAAAACTCGCATTTTTAAAATTTTTCATACAACTTTTGATGACGAAGAGCGCCAAGGACAGTTCTCAGGTGGTCTGCATGGCTCTCCTCAGATCGAGAGTAAACCAGGATGTCATCAAGGAACACAATCACAAACACATCCAACAATGGTTTAAACACTCGATTCATGAGGTCCATAAATACCACTGGAGAATTTTTTAGGCCAAAGGACAACTCTGAATTCATAGTGCCCGTAGCGAGTTCTGAATGCTGTTTTGGGAATATCTTCTTCCCGCACTCGCACCTGGTGATACCCTGATCGCAGGTCTATTTTTGAGAAGCACCTAGCTCCCTGCAACTGGTCAAATAGATCATCCATCCTGGGGAGGGGGTATTTATTCTTAATGGTTACCTTGTTCAGCTGACGGTAGTCAATACACATCCGCAGCGACCCATCCTTCTTCGTTACGAATAATACCAGAGCTCCCCAGGGAGAGGTGCTAGGCCGTATAAAACCTTTCTCTAACAAGTCTGTGAGCTGCTCCATCAATTCCTTTAACTCGGCTAGTGCCATTCTGTATGGAGGAATCGAAATAGGATGAGTGCTGGGTAATAAATCTATAGCAAACTCCACTTCTCGCTCTGGAGGAAGACTGGGAAGTTCATCCAGAAATAAGTCCAGAAATTCATCAACCACAGGAACGGACTGGAGAGTCGGAGGCTCGGCATTTACATCATGCACCAGGTGATAAAGACACCCTTTTCTGATCATCTTGCTGGCCTTGAGGTACGAAATAAATTTACCCCTCGGCGTTGCAATATTACCCGACCATTCTCGGACTGGTTCTCCCAGAAACTGAAATTGAACTAGCTTCTTTTGACAATCAATCTTAGCATAGCAAGAAGCCAGCCAATCCATGCCCATAATTACATCAAAATCCGTCATGTCTAGTTCTATCAAATCATCCAAAGTACGACGGTCGATAACAGATACTGGGCAGTTTTTATAAACCCTGCTAACTCTAATAAATTCCCCTATCGGTGTCATAACCTCACAGGGCTCTATCGGTTCAGACTCTATATTAATGGTGCATGAAATCAACGTAGAGATATATGACAAAGTAGAACTGGGGTCAATCAATACAAACATAGCCCGAGAATAAATAAATAATGTACCTGTAATCACATTAGCCGACGCCTCCTGATCCTATCGGCTAGATAGAGCATAAATACGATTAATAGGACCACTAGAACCGGAAGCTCCACCGCGACCTCTGCCGCGACCTGCGGCCACTGAAGTACCTCATCCTGCGGGGCTCATAGCCACTAAAGCAGAAGAAGAAGCTCTACCTGCTCCAGAGGTCTGAGTGGATCCCTCTGCACCGGCCCTGCTAGGGCAATCTCGTATCCGGTGGCCCTGACGACCACAAATGAAACAGGCTCCTATAGCGTGAAAACACTCCCCCGGGTGACGTTTCCTGCACTGAGAACACAGGGGCATAAAGAATCTTTGCTAAACACCGGAACCTGGTCTTGTCCCTGACTGACTGGAAATAGCTGGCCTCCTATCGGGAGTCTGCAAAGGTGTACTTCGCGTTGGTCGAGGAGAAGGCTCACTCTGCTGCGGCCGGAACTGTCTACTGCAGAACTCTGCTGATGGCCCAGATGACCTAGTCCTCTTGGATGGCTCCCTATTGTCTGCCCTATCCGCCTGACGTCCTCGCCAACGATCCTCCATTCCCTAAGCATAGGCTTGGATGCGAGCAATATCCATTCTCGGTTGGGCAGCTAAAATCAAGCAGCTATCTACATAATATGTATCCAGCTCAACAATATACCTATGCATACGATCCGTCATACTGGAAACATATGCCTTGGGAGAGAGAGCACATGGAACACTTGAGGGTGGTATTCCAAACCCTAAGGGAGCAAAGGCTTTATGCAAAGTTTGACACATATGAGTTTTGGCTAGATGAGGTGCATTCCTTGGGCATGTGATATCACATGATGGTATCAAGGTTGATCCTAAGAAGATTGAAGCAATGAGAAATTGGCCAAGGTCATTGACTCCTACGGACATAAGGAGTTTCTTAGGCCTAGCTGGAAATTATAGAAGGTTTGTGGATGATTTCTCTTCCATTTCATCCCTACTCACCAAGTAGGCTCAAAAGAAAGCAAAGTTTGTATGGACGGATGAGTGTGAGTAAAGCTTCCAAACTTTGATGGACAGACTAACTTTGGCCCAGATATTGATATTTCCAGAAGGGGACAATGAGTTCGTTGTGTATTGTGATTCTTCAAGGATTGGGTTGGGATGTATAATAATGCAACATGGTAAGGTCATTGCTGATGCTTCGAGGTAATTGAAAGTGCATGAGAACAATTTCTTGACTCATGATCTTGAGCTTACGGCGGCGATGTTTTCCTCGAAGATTTGATGACATTTTTTGTATGAGGTACATGTAGATATCTTCACCGACCACAAGAGCCTCCAACAAGTGTTCACCTAAAAGGATCTCAATCTGGGCAATGAAGGTGGTTAGAGTTACTTAAGTACTACAACATAAGTGTAATGTATCACAAAGGAAATACCAATGTGGTAGCCGACGCCCTTAGCAGAGTCTTCATATTAAAGATAGTGGAAAAATGGAGTTTACCAAAGATGTCCATAGGTGGGCTAGATTGAGGGTAAAGCTAAATGAATCTGGATGTGGTGGTGCAATGGTGCTTCATAGGTTCGAATCTTTTTTGATTGAGGAGGTTAAGTATAAGCAAGACCTTTATCCCTCCTTAGTTGATTTGAAAGCCTCAATGAAAGAAGGAAAGATAGACGTCCTCTCACAAAGGGGAGATGGGGAGGTATTTCGATATAAAGGGAGGTTGTGCGTGCCCAATTATGGTGAGTTGAAGAAGATGATAACCCAAGAAGCTCCTAACTCCTCATACTCCATTCATCCCAGCACCACAAAGATGTACTGATATTTAAGGGAGATCTACTAGTGAAATGGGATGAAGAAGGACATTGCCCAATTTGTGTTCGAGAGTGCCAATTGCCAACAGATCAAGGTTGAATATCAAAGGCCGAGTGGCCCATCCCAAGACATTTACATTCCTACTTGGAAGTGGAAAGAAATTTATATGGATTTCATAGTAGGGCTGCCGAAGACTAAATAACATTTTGACTCCATATGAGCGATAGTTGATTGCATGACAAAGTCATCTCACTTCTTAATAGTCAAGAATACATTTAGTGCTAAAGATTATGCTCATTTATATATCCGAGAATCAGTGAGGTTGCATGAGATTCTAGTGTCCATCATATCGAATCTGGTGTCCAATTCATTTCTCATTTTTGGAGATCTTTCCAAAAGGACTTTAGTACCAAGGTGAAGTTGAGTACGACTTTTTATCCCCAAACAGATGGACAAGCCAAAAGGACTATTCACACTTTGGAAGATATGTTGAGAGCTTGTATATTGGAATTCAAAGGGAGTTGGGATAAGCATTTGCCACTTATTGAGTTTCCTACAACAACAGTTATCATGCAAGCATTGTAATGGCACCGTTTGAGGCATTTTATGGTAGACGGTGTAGATCGCAAATCGAGTGGTTTAAAGTTGGTGAGGTGGCATTTTTAGGACCAGACCTAGTCATGAATGTTATGGAGAAAATTAAAAGCATAAGAGAAAAGATGAAACGGCCCAAAGCTGACAAAAGTCCTACTCTGACGTAAGGAGAAGGGATATTGAGTTTCAAATTGGTGATTGAGTCTACTTGAAGGTATTATTGCGCCTTATTTCTAGCGAAACATAAACCTGTACGACGTCATTGACAACTCTTTTTGGGATTTGAAGTTGAATTGAAGAGTCACCACCTAATGAGTTTAAGGTGCATTAGGACACCATTCTAATCTAAAAGCAAATCTAAGCCTAAGGTTACAAGAGAACAGATAAGGGTTCAAGTTACCTCAAAGGGAAGTTGTTAGGCAGCCTTCGAGGTCCGCAAATGCCTGTCCCAGCTGTATCTCGCATTTTATGTCGAAGTTTAGAAATAAGGTCTCTATTTTTTAAGACAGATTATCTTAATAAGCCTAAGTGACAAAAATAGTAATTTAAACAGATAAATAAATAAAACAATTAGAAAACTAATCTATCCCAAACAATTAAAATTAAAAATAAACAAAAGAGAAAAAATTAAACCAATCGAGTTAATACCATTCGGAGCAGTTACTCGGCTTTTATTTCTGAAAGAAAACATTAGATTTTATCATTTCTAGATCACTTGGCTCATTTAAGCCTAAAGACAAAAATCAAGGTTTTGTCCTATTAAACTCGAGTTTTGAGTCATCATTTCCAAGGGTCTTATCTACCCCTACCCTCCAAGATTGATTTATTATTTACCTAAGGACACACTAAAGAAAATGAAAAATTCTAATTGTTGTCTAAAGTGCTTATCCTTCCTTCTAATGTCTACGAGGCGTTGGACTTTCTAGTTTGATGGTTCTAGACTAAAAAGAATCTAGGGGTTCTAATGACATGGCGTCAATACAAAACAGATAGGACGAGCAGTTAGCACATAAATCTCATATATATCTCTCATCTAATTAACATGCTTCAAACACAATAAGTAGTGTAAAAGATTCAATGTGAGCATCACATAACAACATTAAAACATAATAGAGGATTTTGATTCAAAAAGAATATCATATTAAAAAAAAACTTATTATGAGTATATTTTTTTTAAAAAAAAACATTTTAAATGTAAATAAAATTTGGTAAACACATATATGAAAAATATTAAATCCTAAAGACATGATTTCTAAGTAAAACACTTATTTTTAAGAAAAAATTAAGGAATACGACTTAATTTTCAAGAGAAGACAACATAAGTAAACAACAATCTCTTAGACATGCTACCATGAGCATGATTCCCATAGACATGATTTCTAATAACATGAAAAAACTAAATATTACTTTGTGGAAAATACTATAAGCATGCTAAAATATTATTTTTTTAAAATCTCTGGACATGATATTTAAAAGTATGCAATTAAATCATAAAAAAATAAATTGTTTAAAAGTGAGTTTTAAAAGGTTTTAATTTAGAAGAGGTTAGTGATCAAATTTTTCAAATATGATCAATATCAAAAATGTATTACTAACTTTGTGAAAAGTTTGTGAAGAAATAATAATTATTGTTCTTTTTTAACCTAAACATAATTTAACAGCTAAGTAATAATCAATTAGTTCACATAAAAAAAAAAGGAAAGAAAGAAAAAAGAAACAAGTAGCACATAATGACCCTTCCCCCTTTAATTAAATCCCCAATTTTCACTATTATATTACATCATTACAAAATTAAAATAAAATACAGCATGACTAAAACAGTAAAATCTTCGAAGCCCCCCTCCTTCAAATCCATCTCTGTATCCAGGCGACTCTTCACATCTTAATTAAAACAAATCCAAGTCTGCGACACTATTAAAGAAACACTAGCAGTATCAAATAAAATAATAATACAAATATATTTTTTCAAAGCAAATAGACAAGTTAAAAACATATGAATATATATGAAAAAAAAGAATGAAAACTATAAACCAGAAGTTTCGAGCAGATATATCAGAAGTTTATCACTAATCAACGTAGGTATATATATAAATTCAAAATTAACATTACAATAACTTCAAGATATAAACTCATAACTTTAAAAATATAATTGGTTCATTACTAAAAAATTAAACCCAAAACTCATAGAATTGAAATCTCGAATCCGTTTCTGACTTGAGAAAAAGTGCAACTTACTGTATGTTTCATATAAGTTTTCAATACCTAAAATTTTTATTTTAAAATATTGAATCATGTCTAATCCAATTAAGTTTGAAAGCAAAATATGTCAAGTAAACTGAAATAGTGAGTATTGTTTAAGACTAAATTAAACCATATACCTAATTCATTTTTACTTACTTTAAGAACTTGAAGGAACGTTATAACAATATATCTTAGAAATAGTCGATCCTGCAGACCATAAATACATATTGTTTAAATTTCATGTTTCATTATCTTAATAACCTTAATCAAAATACTAATAATAAGATCAAAAAATATGTTTCTTTCGACCACATTAATTTAAGAAAAAGCAAGATGTTTTTATTTCTTTTTGGCAAATAATTAAAATGTCTAAAGCTGTGGCACTTGTGGTTGTGTTATTTTTGGTGTTATTTTCTGGAGAATGTTATGGGGAACTTAGAGTTGGATTTTACAAAGGAAAATGTGTCCTGACGAATGTTGAAAGTGTTGTTCAAAATGTTGTAGAATTATGGCATTTTACCAAGAAAGAAAAGGCTATTGCAGCTGCTCTTTTGCGTATGCAATTCCATGATTGTTTTGTTAATGTAAGCAATTACTTACATAACTCTTCTATTCTCTACTTCTTACTTTTATTTTTAGTTGACATAATACGTAAGTGTGTATTTTCACTTGACTTTATCTGGTATTTATATATATTCTTCAATTTCAGCTGTGTACTTACACACTTAAACCTGTATAGTGTTAACACAAGTAAAAACACACGCTCTATTCAGCAGTTCGTGTCTTAAGCAAGGTGTCACATGTGTATTATGTCATATACCATTTATGTGTCTACTTGTTCAACTTTATACAAGTTAAGTACCTATAACTTGTGCATATTTAAAATTGGAGGACACAAATATAATTATCAGCTTAGATCAAATTAAAAAGAACATTTATGTATTAATTACTCCACCGCCTGCGTGCCCGTAGCCGCACCAACCCTCTTTAGCTTTCTACACTATTAATGATGGATACAAAATTTTGATTATGAAAGTGGTGTGCTATTGTGCTGTCTTATGTTATTTGAAGTTATTTGAATTGGGCACATAGCTTCGTGAAGAAAGATTTTTTTTTTTCTTTTTCTGAAACTTAAGATTTTAAACATGCAATCATATTTTTGTGGCTATAAAATTATATCATTAGGAATAAAGTTAGAAGTGTAAAATTTAATCATTTTAAGTATATAATATAAGGGGGGAGTTAGAGTGTCAGCCAAAATCGAAAACAATTATTTTTATTCAAATGTTGTATTTGTCTTAAAAACAATTGAATATGTACAACAACAACATACCCAGTGGAATCCCACAAGTGGGGTTTGGGGAGGGTAGAATGTGTGCAGACCTTACCACTACCTCATAGAAGCAACGAGGTTGTTTCCTGAGAACCCTCGTCTCAAAAACCCATAAGCAGAATAAACTAGATATGCCAATAAGGACAAGAAAGGGAATAGAGAGAGCGACTAATAACGAAAAGTACATAATAATATGTAAATACGATAAAATTAACTCACATACGACAAATCCTAACAAACATGATATAAACACGATTATTCTTGCAACCCTATTATACCCTAATGCTAGACATCCACCTAACTCTACCAACCAATTAGCCTACTACTCTAATTCGCAACCTCCACTCCTTTCTATCTAAGGCCATGTCTTCGGTGAGATCAAGTTTCGTTATATCTTGTCTAATCACCTCCCCCCAGTACTTCTTTGGTCTGCCTCTACCCCTCCGTATAGTTCTAAAAACCAACCTCTCGCACCTCCTTATAGGAGCATTGGTACTTTTTCTCTACACATGTCCAAACCATTGCAGTCTCGCTTCCCTCATCTTATCAGCCACAGGGGCCACCTTTAGTTTCTCCCTAATGGTCTCATTCCTAATCTTATCACTCCTGGTGTAACCACACATCCATCTCAACATCCTCATCCCTACGACATGCATCTCTTGAACATGTGCATTTTTTTATTGGCCAACACTCCACCCCATATAGCAGAGATGGTCTAACCACCATTCTGTAAAACTTACCTTTGAGTTTAGGTGGTATATTCTTGTCAAACAATAATCCCGAGGCAAGCCTCCATTTAGTCCATGTTGCCCTAATACAATGTGTGACATCATCATCGATATCGCCACTACTCTCGATGATGGACCCCAAATACTTAAAGTTGTCCCTCTTAGGGATAGGTTGAATGGCAAGCCTCACATCAATGTCTGCTTCATCCCTTGTGACACTGAATTTGCATTCCAAGTATTCTGTTTTGGTCCTGCTCAGTTTGAATACTTTGGACTCCAAGGCATGTACCCAAGCCTCCAGCCTATATTAACTTTAGTCCGAGTCTCATCAATCAGTACTATGTCATCTGCAAATTTTACACCATGGAACCTTCTCCTGGATAGATCGCGTTAGCTCATCCATCACCAAGGCAAACAGGAAAGGGATCAACACAGATCCTTGATGGAGTCCCATCTTAATAGGAAAATAATTTGAGTCTCCTCCCACCGTTCTTACCCAAGTTTTGGCTCCATCATACATGTCCTTAATCACACTGATATATGCCATTAGGACACCTTTTACCTCTAGACACCTCTGTAGGACATCCCTTGGAACCTTGTTATAGGCCTTCTCGAGATCAATAAGCACCATATGAAAGTCCTTCTTTCTTTTCCTATACTTCTCCATTAATCTCCGAACTAGATGAATTGCTTTAGTAGTCGACCATCCCGACATGAATCCAAATTGATTCTCTGAAATAGACACTACTCTTCTCACCCTCATCTCTACCATTCTCTCCCAGACCTTCATAGTGAGACTTAGCAACTTGATACCCCTATAATTGTTACAGTTTTGAATATCCCCTTTGTTCTTGTACAATGGAACCATTGTATTCCTCCTCCATTCATCAGACATCTTGGCCTTCTTCATAATAGCATTGAATAATCTAGTCAACTCCTCTATGCCATTCTTAATCATATTCTTCCAAGAATCTACCGGAATCTCAGCAGGTCTGATCACCCTCCCTCTTTTCATCCTACTAATAGCTCTTCTAACCTCCTCAACTCTGAACCGCCTACAACAACCAAAATCACGATGACTTTCGGAGTTCGTCAACTCACCTAACTCAATATCTCCATCTTTCATTTAAGAGTTTATGAAAGTAAGTTTGTCACCTTAGTCTAATGGAAGTTTCATCCACCAACACCTCACCCTCTTCATCCTTGATGCACTTCACTTGGTCCAAGTTGTGAGCTTTCCTTTCTCTCTCTTTAGCGAGCCTATGCAATCTCTTGTTCCTTCCTTTATCACCTATCTCCTTATATAGGAGCTCAAATACTGTTGTCTTAGGACTCGTCACCACCATCTTTGCTTATGGCTTAGCCGTCTTATATATCTCCTTAAGCAGTCACTTTTCATCTTCATCCCTACTCCAACCAATTCGTGTACACAACCTTCTTATCTTTCACTTTTCCCTGAACTTTATCATTTCACCACCAATCGCACTGACGTCCACTAAATGTCCCTCTCGAAATCCCTAATACCTTGATAGCCACCTTTCTAATGCAACTAGTAGTAGTGTCCCACATACTATTCACACTTCCTCCATCCAAGCTTCTAAGTTTCTCAACTTTTCTTCCATCTCTCGAGAAAGGGCAGGAGTAAGGCATCCCCATCTAATCCTCGGTTGGGCATAAATAACCTTCTTCTTCTTTTCTCTCTTGATCTCCAAATCCATCACTAGAAGCCTATGTTGAGTGAAAATATTTTCACTCGGAATAACCTTGCAATTCTTACATAGACTTCTATCACTCTTTCAGAGAAGTAGGTAATCTATCTGAGTCTTAGATACCGTACTACGAAAGGTGATCAAGTGATTTTCCCTCTTCGGAAAACATGAGTTAGCAATAACTAACCCAAACACTTTGAAAGAATCCAAGAGCGACGTCCCACCTCCATTCCTCTCACCAAACCCAAAGCCTCCATGAACGTCTTCAGACCCACTAGCGGTTGCTCCGATATGCCCATTAAAGTCACCCCCAATGAAAATTTTTTCTATCACTGGTATGACTCGCACAACCTCGTCCAAATCTTCCCAAAATATCCTTTTGACTTCCTCATCTATGCCTACTTGGGGCGCATAAGCACTCACTACGTTCACCATAAACCAATTATTCAAAACTCAAAAATAAAAAAATTATAATAAAAAATTATAAATTTCAAATACCCCAAATTATCTTATTATTCTTTTAGAAATAAGCTAAAAAGAAAAAAATCTCATAAACCAGAATTAAAAAGTTTTCTTTATGCCAATATGTTGTGACATATATAATACAAATATTTTTAAAATGATCAACCAAACATCTTGCCTATGTAAGATAATAGAAACTAATATTCTTTAACAATTTTCTATTACCATTGAATATACTAATTAATATTTTCGTTATATAGGTTTAAATATAATTTTTTATTTTTTGTCATCCCTCAATATGCTCATGGTGTCATTCAATATTTTTGTGGTGCAATTTTTTATTAATATTGAATGGGCTAATATATATATATATATATATATATATTGTACATGATGAATGGGGTTGTGATGCATCAATTCTATTGGATGGAGCTAATAGTGAGAAAAAAGCACCCCAAATAAAAGTGTTAGGGGATATGAACTCATTGATGCTATTAAAGGCTTTAGAGGCAAAATGCAAAGGCCTAGTCTCTTGTTGTCTCTTGTTCTGACATTATTTCTGTTAGACCCCATTTTTCTTTAACTTTATTGTCGATGTCGTATAATTTGAACTTAAGTATATTTTCAGTACATGATTAGAGTATCAAGTGAATTTGGCGTGCATAATTAAGTTTGAGTCGAAAATCCTCGATAAGAAGAAGAAGAAGAAGTAGAAGAGGAGGAGGAGGAGGAGGAGGAGGAGGAGGAGGAGGAGGAGGAAGAGGAGGAGGAGGAGGATTGGAGCTTATTTAAGGAAGTTTTGTCGCGTTTTAGCGTTAGACGTCTTCGTGGGGCATCAGAGTATTCCGTTGGGATTCTTAAAGTGTAAAGGGACTAGGGAGCATGTTTATATGGTATAAAATAGTGGTGAAATCATATTTTACAAACTATTTAGTGAAAGGCAAAATGCGACGTTTTGGCGTCGCTAGGTTCTGGTGGACATTTAAGTGGCGTAAATGGATTCGAGGGACGTATAAGAGTACGTGAATATGTTAAATGGACAAGAATGGATGGCTGCCCTATTTTTCTTTCCTTTTAGTATTTATGCTATAGAGGCGTTTTGTGACGTTGTGATGTTGTGATGGTATCGGAGAAGGTCTATTGATGTGTTGTTGTTGTTGATGATGATTATGAGCCGAGTTGAATTCTCGGGGTGGCATATTTTAAGGACAAAATGCTGCCGAAATTTTTATAAAATTTGGATTAAGGAAAAATAGAATTTAAAGATCCATTATGGTTGCTAACCGTTGGCGTTGTTGTTGTCATGGTGTAGGTGTTGAGCATCCCGAAGCATAAGTCGGGTTGGTTTACGCTAGGACTAATTGGAGGAAAGATTTGAGGTATGTAAACCTTTCTATCTATTGGCATGAAAATATATATAAAGATTCCTATTCTTGGAATGAATAAGTATCTAGACCTTTCTATCTTGGCAGTAAGAATGACAATCTTTATATATTTGGAACTTTCCTTGTCCTTCCTAACTCGGGTCAATATTTAATATATGGCCATCTTAGTTACTTCTA
>JAABOM020000001.1:3837278-3958529 GCA_011800125.2 Solanum clarkiae
GGAAGGCAGTGGGGACGGGTGGTAGGGGAGAGTGGGGGCTGGGGGAGGGGGCAGAGGTGAGCTAGTGGTGGGGGAACAAAAAGTAAAAATTTAGTATGTTATTTTATATATTTGCTATTGTTTTAGCATATGTGAAAATTGATAAATTGAACCAATAATGTAAAAAATCAAACTGAACCAATATAAAAAATTATTTTTCCACTTCCAATAAAAAGTTAATTTAATTTTTAGAAAAATTAAGAAGTTTTACTTACCCTCACCTACCCCAACTTCTTCCAATAAGAAATTCATTTACATTATGAATGAGTCACTTTTACCCATATTTAAATGGATAAATATGAGTTTTACCCATTTTCTATCCATCTTAAATGGGTTGGGTACCTAACTCATTTAAAATGGGTAAATTTGGATAATACCAAATAATTTATCCATTTTTCCGCTTCTACATATGAGCACATTGCATAACCTCAAATCATACACGAGGGTAAGGAGTACAACATATTTCATAACCCCTTCATGTAGATATGAGTAAGTGAGTAGCATTGATCCGTACAAGAGGGTAAAGTGTACAACATAGTTCATAACCCCTACATGTAGAAATTGGCATTGTACTAGAGGGTAAAGCATATAACATAGTTCATAACCCCTTCTAGTAGGCTTCACAAATTCACAAGAGCATAAACCTTAGAATAAGGACTCTATAACTCATCAACCATTCCCAAGAACACAACGAAATATGAGAGCCCAACGCTTCACTTGCAATACCTTAGGTGCTTTAGATGATTTAAACACATATATACATTCTATTCATCACCATAAGCCACTTGACTCATAAACCATGCAATAGATCATCAATAATTTAAGAACCCTAATCTGGATATTTTATCAAATACTCGACGGGTGTGTAGTGCTAGTGTAAAACCAGGCAATTGAAGAGTGCATTCATGCTAGAAAATTCAATGTAAAACCATCATTAGATACTAGGTAACACCCTCAAGCAATATACATCAAATCCCTTCATAAAATCTCATAATAAATCTTATATTCATAGCTCAAAACATGCTAAAAGGACCATAATTTCAGGAAACCCTAGCATAGTGTGCAATGAAATCCATAACAGATAAGACCCATGAGTAAATCGTCTTTAAATCAAGCAATTTTAGGCAAAAGAGAGCTTGGGTATCATGGGTGAAAGGAACCCATGAAAGAAACCCACATACCTTGACTTAGGAGAATACTTGAAGAAGATTGGAGATGGAGACTTAAAGCTTAAATGAGAACCTTAGGATCCAGATGAGTTTTGAGACCTGAAATTTGGTGATGAAATATTGTCTAAGTGTTTTAGAGAATATTTGGGAATGTCTTGGATGATATGAGGATGAGATAAGGCTAAGTATAGGTTATTTCTATGCATGGAAAGGCTTAGACCAAAGACCCAAAATTCTTGGACTGAACTTGAAAATTGGCACCAAAATAACACAGTGGCGCGATGCGCCACAAATGCGCACCACACACTGGAAATTGACACTTTAAAATTTCAGATTTTGCTATGGTTGCTCTAAAATCGGGGTTAGACTCATCTCCCACTCAATTTTCCCACTGAAAACGAATATGAAGCCAGATTTTTGATATCACGCACAAATTTTGAGATATATGGAAATTACGATGTCGGGCACATCCGATGCATGTTTTTGAGCACTTTTTGGGGTTGTTTCAATATCTTTTCCTTGGGAACATTCGTCCCCGAATGTCAAATAAACGTACATGAGAAGAGTAATCATGAATAAATTAGCCCCAAAAAGAATTGAACAACACATTTAAAACACCATTTTCAAAATCTTAACACGAGTGCCAAAATCATCATGAACTTGTCAACATAAACATGAATGCATGCAAGTGATATGGGGGCGAGAGCATAAGACTTGGAATCATAAAAAGGACTTGATGTGTTATCATAAACATGAATAGAATGAAAGAGGTATGAATATTGCCTTCCATGCCCGCTCCGTCTCCCCGAGAGACGCTACCGACTTGAAAATTCTTCCAAAGGGCCTTGACCAACACTACACTTACAATCTCAAAAAGTTCTATAGCATTAGAGTCACTAACACATCACCTTCAACCTAGAAGTATGAAAAATCAGACGAACCATATCTATACCCATACGCAAATTTCCATTTGCGTGCAACCTTACCAAGCTTCTTCAACACTCTATAAGAACGCACAAACCATAAACTGAATTTCCTTTCTTACCATCCGGACCACACCCTTCATGGGTGGGACTTCCAAGAGAACCAAATCATCAACACCAACACCTATAGCCTACCTTAGAATCTAAACACAATATCTCCCCCTTGGGAGAAAACCTCTACCTTACCATCCCGTACAAAGACCTCCAAATCTATCATGACGGTGATCAAGGTCTTGATTACTAGACCTCTTCAACCAAAGATGATTCAGAACCATCAAAGCCACTACACCACCCTTCTTACTTCACCCAATTTCACCTCCTTCGAAATTAACAACATCGCCCTCAAATGATTCACAAGCTCTTCCTTACTGCTGAAAATGACCCGACACATCATAACCAAGAACCACCACAACATAACAAGGTAGGGATTAAAGACCCTATTCATGAGACCTATAGAGATAATCGGTCCATAAGTCAAACAAAAAGACACCACTCCAAATTCAAAATATCGGGAAGGATATCAAGGACTCATTGACCACTAGAATTGTCTCAATAGAGACAACTTAGGTTCAACACCTCCAACTCTTACAAGATGATAAAGGCAACCCTTAGAGACCAATTGTACCTTAAGACAAGAAATGGAGTTACCCCTTCACTACCACTCAAAGACAGGTTTAATAGGGAATTGGAATTTGACCACTTAATGACAGGTTTAATAGGGAATTGGAATATGACATTGTGGGTTCTACAACCAATGGAGACAATATGCATGTAACCCATCCGTCCTAAGAATAATATCAAAATCCACCACATCTAATCCAATAAAAAAATTATAAGTCAAGACCTAAATGGAACATGACCATGGAACAATTTCCATATACCTTTGTAGCAACAGTAGACTCACTAATGAGATAGGCACCAAAAATTCCATATAACAACCCAGAACACACAGGAAGCCCACTAGAAACAAAAGGAATAAAGAAGGGAATAGAGACACGCAAAACCTCCCATGCATGCACATCAAGGTCAAAGGAAACTTCAACATACTGGTAGCAACATCGGGCGCCTCATCCACCCCTTGCATCCTTCGAAGGGCATAGAATTGATTACCTCTTGGAGTACCTCCTTAATCAATATAACCACATTGGGCCTCTTGATTCACATCACCACCATGAACTTGAGGACGACCTTCCTTGCCCTTGTTCCGGACGTAAGGGCAATCAATAAGCTTGTGGCCTACTCTCCCACACTCATAACACGTATTAGAATTCTTTAAGAATTTTCTATGATGGTGCTTTTTAATTTTGGGCATTTTCGAAAACTCATCCAAGTATCACAACCTTGGAACCTTGGTTTATCCATTCTTTCCATAGCAAGACTTTTGTTTGGAGCATTAGAAGACCCTTGGCCTTAAAACTCGATACCTTGTTGGAACCAGTCATCCTCAAACTGAGCCCTCTTGGACTCTCCACTCCTCTTCGTGCTAAGTTTCTCACCCTCAAGTTGGCTGGTGCAAGTCATGAGGCGGGACAAATCCATATCATTAATCAACATGGCAGACCGACATTCTTCACTCACCAAATTGTAGACATCCATCACGAACATTTTCATTTTAGCCCTTGGGTCGGCAACCATGTGAGGAGAATACTGAGAGAGTTGTTTGAACTTGAGGACATACTCCCTCACAATCATTGACCCTTCCTTTAAATTTATATACTCCACCATCTTGACCTCCCTAAGCTCAAGCGGGAAGAACCAATTAAGAAAATCCACCTTAAACTCCTCCTATAGCACTACATTATTGTTTCCCTTCCCTTCCTTTGATTGAGTAAACCATATTTGTGCTATCCCCTTGAGTTAGTAAGCCGCCAACTCCACCTTATCCTCCAATATAACACCCATGATATCCAATACCTTATAAATCTCATCAATAAACTCTTATGGATCCTCGTCCACCTTTAACTCATATATAAACCTCATGAAGTCTCTCACTCTAGATCCCGGAGTAGGAGCATAAGGGGCTTGGTCCCCTTGATTAACTTGATGGGCCATAACTTGAACTAGAAAGGTGAGGGCATCTTAGAGCTCACCATGGGTCGGTTGTTCCTTCCGAGTGCAGGCACTTCTTCCTCTTGTGTTAGGCATGATCAACTAGCATGGTAAAGAACAATTATTAAGCGAAAAAACTTACTTCAACTCTATAGCACGACTTAGAACATGTAGAAGGAAAACATCTCCTAAAACGTCTCATAGCCTCCTACTCATAGTCGTGGTACACAACACAACCATTAATAAGACTTTAATCGAGGCGGTGTATTGGACTCTGAAGATTTAACAACCTAGTGTTCTGACAAAGTTTGTCACGACCCAAGCCTAGGGTCTAGACGTGACATAGTACATGGAGAACCCAAAGGGACGCTAAGCAAGTCTCTTAGCACATCATTACACATCCTTAGTCGCGGAAGTAATAAATTGACCTCAGGAGATAGTAAATGGGGATAAATGGGACTAAGGGACATCTTTGATAACATAAAACATCATAGAGTCAAGAGAGTCAAAGCTCATATCATCAATACATATCTTGTCCAACAACACTTCTAAAAATAGAACTTAGCGGGGGCCAAGACAAACAACCGAGCTCACCTTCATAGTCAAAATATGCAAAAGATATTCAAAATATACAAGATATAATCCAAATATCAACATGAGCGAGGATAGATATTGTCGCCGGATATGAGGACTCACCAAAAACTAACTTGAACAACCTGTCTAGCCATATTGAGAATAATCAATAGGGACTCCGATTCCTACGTGATGATATCATGTGGGCATAGAGTATGCATTAGTATATTTAAATGTATTAAGTATGTAGGATGCAATGCAACAAGAGATAGGCAACATAATTGAAATGCATAATCATAGCAAGAGATAGTATATTAGCAACATGACATTCATGAACAATGCTTGGAGTAAAACATGTTTGGAAAATAATCATACTTACATAGCTTGTTTAACCTAATAAGGTAGCATGCTTAGATCATCCAAATACCTTGTACTAAAGTGTGAGGTATATAATATAAGTCATAACCCCTTCCAAATGGTAATGGCAGTACATGATATAACAAATAACACATGTCGGTAGAAGGTAGCATAAGTCATAAACCTTATCATTGCGCATGAGATAATACATAACCTTACATCATATATGAGGGCGAGGTGTACCATATAGTTCATAACCCCTTCATATGAGCACATTGCATAACCTCAAATCATACACGAGGGTAAAGAGCACAACATAGTTCATAACCCCTTCATATAGATATGAGTAAGTGAGTAGCATTGATTCCTACATGAGGGTAAGGTGTACAACATAGTTCATAACCCCTACATGTAGAAATTAGCCTTGTACCAGAGGGTAAAGCATATAACATAGTTCATAACCCCTTCTAGTAGGCTTCACAATTCACAAAAGCATAAAGCTTAACATAAGGACTCCATAACTTATCAACCATTCCCAAGAACACAAATAAACATGAGAGCCCAACACTTCACTTGCAATATCATAGGTGCTTCACATGATTTAAACACACATATATACATTCCATTCATCAGTGTCAGCCACTTAACTCATAAACTATGCAATAAAACATCAATAACTCAAGAACCCTAATCTAGACATTTCATCAATCACTTAGCGGGTGTGTAGTGCTAGTGTATAAACAAGAAATTGAAGAGTGGATTCATGCTAGAAAATTCAATGTAAAACCATCAATAGATACTAGGTAAAACCCTAAAGTAATATACATCAAATCGCTTCATAAAGTCTCATAATAAATCTTATATTCATAGCTCAAAACATGCTAAAAGGACCATAATTTCAGGAAACCCCAACATAGTGTCAGTGAAATTCATAATAGATAAGTCCCATGATTAAATCAACTTTAAATCATGCAATTTTAGGCAAAAGAGAGCTTAGGTATTATGGTTAAAGTAACCCATGAAAAAAACCCACATACCTTGACTTAGGAGAATCCTTGAAGAAGAATGGAGATGGAGACTTAAAGCTTGAATGAGAACCTTAGGATCTGGATGAGTTTTGAAACTTGGAATTTGGAGATGAAATATTATCTAAGTGTTTGAGAGAGCATTTGGGAATGTCTTGGATAATATGAGGGTAAAATAAGGCTAAGTATAAGTTATTTTCATGCATGGGAACGCTTAGGCCTAAGACCCAAAAGTCTTAGACCGAACTTGAAAACTTGCACCAAAATAACACAGTGGTGCATTGCGCCATAAACACGCACCTCACACTAGAAATTGACACTTTAAAATTTTGAATTTTGCTATGGTTGTTCTAAAATCGGGGTTAGAGCTATTCTCCACTAAATTTTGTCCTCTAACAAAGAATATGTAAGTCAGATTTTCGATATCACGCATGAATTTTGAGATATAAGGAAATGATGATTCCGGGCACTTTTGAGGCACATTTTCGGGCACTTTTTGGGGTTGTTTCATGCGTTATCTGTTAGTGTGGGCCAGACGTGAGATATGACAATTTCCCACAAAAATAGAGGGAATACTCACAATGGGTTCAGAATATGTAGTCACCCAGGCAGGCTCTAGACCATGCTCAACAATATGTCTGACAACCTATCTCAACAGCTCTATTTTCTCTAGACCGAATCATTTGCAATCGTGCTATCCTATTCTTCCGCAATCTACAATTAAATTCAAGCTACCGAATCAAGAGCTTGGTACGCATGGTCAAAAAGTACTCAGTGGATCATCTCCTCCATCCTCTCAGTATAACCTCTCCCAATCTCGGTTGCTTGAGAGGTTTCTTTCCTTTGGGAAGATCACAGAGAATTTTGGTTGCATAAGCTGCATCAAACTACCGAACTAAAGTTGGGGCATAGTGTTTGGGCTTATTAGTTAACCACCTGAGCCTATGTTGTGTCATTTTGTCCTCAAGTCCTGAGACACGACTCAATCAATTAGCAATTAATCGGGGCTCCTCAGAATTCAACCGTGCAATCTTGCCTTACCCCTTTGGTTGTAAACCATCATTATATATAGTCTCCATGCTCTTGATACCCCCACCAGTGAGTACGATCTAGTGCTTGAGAAGCTAATGGGACAACCGAGGACTGGGCATCACCTTTATCCTGGTGGCCATCCTCTAAACTAGACATTGTGCCTGACTGAGTGATCTATGGAGAACCATCATCACTCTCATCATCCCCTTCCTCCTCAGACTGGGAAGGACTAGCGGTCAGTACCTGAGTCTGCCTAGCTCTAGCCACAGCTCTCGTCTGTGGTCGAGTCACTGCTGGTTCAGGCTAAGTATCATAAACCTCCCTGGACCCACTCTATTGGGTCTGATCATAACCCGAACGCTCATTATCAGTAGACTCATCAAGGAGTTGTCTCCTAAATGCCTCAATTTGTAAGCGTTTTCCTTTGGGTGCCATGGTACCTGAAGAATAAACAATATACAAACCACTACAAGCCCCAACAATCAACAAATAAAATAAGAAACACAAGAAACATCTACTTAGGTCAGTTGCAAATAAGTGCTACGAGGGCCAGGTACGACTCATAGTTGGAACTACGATTGTACTGTAGTACCATAGACCAGAAGTGTGAAACAAAAATGAGCACTGGAACCTTATATGAGGTCCAGTTATGACTCGTAGCTAGGGTTACAGGTTGTAGACAGGTTTCATAGAGAGTTCCAGGGAGCAAAATTAACACAGGCCTGAGTCCACAAGACCTATCTACTACTCGTAGATGGATCTACTACCCTAGATGGTCTTATATGATGAGCACACAGGAATTTTAAGTAACTGTAACTTCCTACGAGAGGTAATTATGACTCGTAGACCCATCTACGAGTTGTAAGAGACTCCCGTAAAGCAGAAAAAACAGGAATCTAAAATACTTTAACTCATCACATGTACTTTATGAAAAAGGTAAATACTAACCTATCAGCATCAAAGCAAGTCATGCAAGTACCCACATTTCAAACATATAATCCAGTCCCTAAATATCACTTCTAAACAAATATACTATGTCGAAAAAGGATCTAGTAATCAATACGCAATCATTCATCCTTCCCCAATTCATTTAAGCTTCTACCTATATCACCACCCCCAAATCACACAAAAAAGCCACTTAATCACACTCAACATAATTTGGGGAATAGCTCAACAAACATAATAAGAATTTACGGACCCATGATGTTAACTACGTCAAAATAACCCAAATACCATCATGCTCCTATGACCCTACAGATCAATGAACATTCATAACCCAATAACAACCATTTGATCAAACAAGGAACATTATAGCATGAGCATCTAATCACAACAATATAGATAAATAACTCAACTTAAGGCTAAAACAATCAATTCAACTCAAAGCAATCCTAGATTCACCTTCACAATTTTAACTCAAACAGGAATTACATACCTAGGCATCATCTCAATCTCACTCATCATTCAAACCTTTCAAAGCTAGGTAAATTTTGAAGTTAAACTAAACTAAGAAACATACCATATGAGTAGATGAACTGAAGAAAGAAAAATGAGAAGAATGATTCCAAAACCCTAGTTGCAGAAATTTCTTGTAGAAAATGGAGTTGGAGTGCCATAAAATAGAATGAGGGGAAAGATTTGGGAAAAATCGGCAATTAGGGTAAAATAAATATGGTCAAACTAATTTTTACCCCTTTTATACTTTACCGGATCGCGATTAAAATTCTCAACATTGGGTCTACAAAAACCCAACTATGAGCCATAGCTTGGTCTACGACTCATAGGTCCTGGTTTTATAGACCACTCAACACTTAGAAAAAATTGAAAACATACCTGGTTTCCACAAACCTCATTCATAACTCGTAGTGTGGGCTACAAGTCGTAAAGTTAGCTCGTAGATGGAGTGCACTTTTAATCCTGATCACTGTAACTCTCTACGAGACAGGACTATGAGTCATAAAGTGTAATACGATTCATAGGACTAGTCGTAGAGATTGCTTCATATGCAAATCTCAGCAAATCTATAATTCTTGTCCAACACCTGTACATTCTTCTCAAAACACACCATTATCCAAAATAAAACCAATCTAATTTCCAAATATGACAATAATAACACAAACCACCAATCAATTCAAAAATCAAAAACTGAAAATAAACTCAAAATCAAGATAAAACAAGAAAATGCTTGGGTTTCCTCCCAAGTATCGCCTAATTTAATGTCCCGACATGACTTAGCCATCACGAGTTCTCAGAATTTATAAATATTTTGTTAACCCTTGTCACCAAATTTTACTTCATTCATCAGTCCGCTCTAAATATGCTCCAAATGGGTAAGCATAAATCCGAATTGGCTATTTAGCAGCTGAATTTCCATTGAGCGTTGGTGGACTTTGTAATTTATCCTAATAACATCAAACTTGATCTCTTGTATGATCTCCTCTTATGAATCTACTCTTTTCAACAACTAGGCAAGCATACTCTCTACTCTAGAACTTCCACCTCCCTTATACTGATGGTGTGGTAACATAAAACAGTTGCTCCTGTCACTCTCTTCCTCATTTCTCAGATTCTTGACGTGATGGCTTCCCAACTACTCTCTGGAGTTTTTAGATCTTGTGTATTTTTTATTGGCATCACCAGATTTTCCCTGTATTGATCAAGACTTGGAAGATTTCTGTATTTATCTTTGTTTGGTCTGAGTTTCAATTAGAAGTATCCCTATACTTAGTTGGTTGCTCATGTGTAGGTCTATGCATACGTTGGATTTCAACCAACTTGTCAAACTGTTCAAACATTTCTATAAATAGTTTCACTAATACTAAGCCTTGCTCTTATAAACTCAATACTTGTATCGACTTAGAAATGCCATGGTCTGGAGCATGGCTTAAGCATTCTTTGTACTGCTCTTATGTAGACATAAGTGAATCATTAGGACATTTTTGAAAGTTAATGATTTGATCACTTAGCTTAAACCTGTGAAACGACCCCAAAAAGTGCCCGAAAATGTGCCTCGGAAGTGCTCGAAATCGTAATTTTCATATATCTCAAAATTCATGTGTGATATCAAAAAGCGGACTTTATATTCTTGTTCATGGGGTCAAACTGAGTGGAAAATGGATGTAACCCTGATTTAAAGCAACTGTAGCAAAATTTGAAAATTGCAAAAATGAAATTTCTAGTGTGCATTTCTGCCCCTAGCGCGACGCGCCAAGGGCACACCACAATGTTATTTTTTGGCAGTTTTTCAAGTCTGGTCTAAGGCTTTTAAGTCTTGGGCCTAAGTGTTCCCATGCGTGAAAACACCTATACTTAGCAATATTTCACCCTCATATCATTCAAAACATTCCCCAATACTCGGTCAAACACTTAGCCAGTATTTTACTCCTAAACTCAAGTCTCAAATCTCATCCGTATTTAATGTTCTCATTCATGCTTCAAGTCTCCATCTTCAATCTTCATCAAGTTCATCGCTAAAGCTAAGGTATGTGGGTTTCTTTGACACATGATATCCAATCTACTTTTTACTCTAAATTGCATGATTTAAAGGTGATTTACTCATGGGTATGATTTATTATGAAATTCACCTGCACAGTATGTTGGAGTTTATGAAATTGTGACAGTTTTACTATGTTTTGGGCTATGAATCTAAGATCTATCATGAGATTTCATGAAGGGCTTTGATGTATATTTCCTGAGGGTATTACCAAGTTTCTATTAACATTTTTACATGGATTTTCTAGCATGATAATACTCTTAAATTGTATGGTTTTATAGAAGCACTACACGCCCGCCAAGTGTTTTATAAAATGTTCAAATTATGACTCCTTGAGGAATTGAAGGTCTAATGCATGTGTTATGAGTTGAATGACTATATAATGATGAAATAAATATATATATATATGGTATTCTCTATATGGTGTTGTGAGTTGACCAAGCCTTATTCGGGGGGTAGTAGGCCTGGGTTACCACATCATGGGGTTGGTACCTTGGTTGTACAGTACGAGGGATAATAGGCCTGTATAGCCATATTGAGGGGTTGGTACCTCATTAAACATATCAAGGGATTCGTACCTTGGTCCCTAGCTCGGGGGATGGTAGGACCAGGTATCCATATTGAGGGGTTGGTACCTCATTAACCATTTTGAGGGGTTTGCACCTCATTTAGCTCTCGAAGGAGGTAGTAGGCCTTGGATATTATATATTAATTGTCACTTGCTATACATGTATTATGTTTCATATAAACATGACTTTACTTCTTGCATCATTCACACATGCCATCTTGCTATTATGCTATATATTAAGTATTATTATGCATTTTGCCTAAGATGTCTATTTATTGTTGCATTGCATCCTACGTACTTAGTACATTCAAATGTACAAACATATACTCTATGCCTACATGATGTCACCGTGTAAGAACTGGAGCACCACTTGATCATCCTCCCACTCCACGTGGCTAGTAAGATTGTCTCTCAAGCTTGTTGGTGAGTCCTCAATTCCGGGGATGTTGCTTATGAACTCTTTCTATGTACTAAGACTATCTTTCTTTTGTTTATGTATTGACTCTGAGGGTGAGCTCGGTTGCTTGTCGTGGCCCCCACTCTTACCTATATAGTACAGTGTTGTTGGACATGTTATGTATCAATGCTATGAGCCTTGAATCTATTGTTCTTGATCTCTATGATATGAAAGTGTTCCTTTAGCCCCAGTTACCCTAATTTATTATTTCTTGATGGTTATTCTATTGCTTTCGCGATCAAGGATATGTAATGATGTTCTAAAAGGCTTGCTGAGGGTCCCTTAGGGTTCCCCTTGTGTCGTGTCACATCTAGGCCCTAGGATTGGGTTATGAAAAACAATGCTAGGTTGTTAGATCCTCGGAGTCTATCACACTGTGTTGATTAGATTCTTGTTCATAGTTTTGTTGTGCACCACAACTATGAGCTAGAGGCTATGAGTTCTTTAGGAAATGTTTCCCTTCTTCTTACTCTATGTCATGCTATAGAAGTTGAAGTAAGGTTTTCTCCCTGATGGTTGTCCTTTGCTATGCTAGATCATGCCTAACATGAGAGGGAGAAGAGCCCGCACACCCGAGGAGCAACTGGCTAATGGGGAGCTTCGGGGTGCTCTCACTTTGCTTGCACAAATTGTGGATAATCTAGCCGACCAAGGGGACCAAGCCCCTCATGCTCCTATACCGGAATCTCGAGTGAGTGACTTCATGAGAATGAATCCACCGAAATTCTATGGATCAAAGGTGAGTGAGGACCCTCAAGAATTCATTGATGAGGTCTATAAGATTTTGGCTATAAAGGGTGTGAGGTCAGAGGATAAGGCAGAGATGGTGGACTACCAACTCAGAGGGGTAGCACAAATATAGTCCAACCAATGGAAGGAAGAGAAGGGAGTCAACTATGTGGTGCTTTTGGAGGAGTTCAAGGTGATCTTCCTTAATCAGTTCTTCCCCCTTGAACTTAGGGAAGCTAATGTCATGCCTAAAGTCCCGTTAAGGCAGACTGGCACCCATTACCGATAAGCCTTAGGACAAAAATCCTATACGCTTGTGCTTTCTATACATATTATAAAGGATTTATACATTCAACATGCCTTTAAGAAAGTAAACAGTAATAACAAGCCAAAAGGAAATGCATACGGCTAGGCCATTGGGGCCACGCTGTCTAAAGTATGAGACATGACCACACTTTAATTTATATAGTCTACAAAGCCTCTAGATAAGGAAAAGTATTTGATAAGGGTCAAGACAGGCCCCGCCTAGACTAACTATACAATAAAAAAATATAAGCTCTAGACACACAAAGCTCCGAAGCAACCTGGAGCTTGGTAACAGCAGCTAGATATCCTACACTCCTACTGGGGAAAGCTACTAGTACCTGTACCTACAGCATGAAATTCAGGTCCCTCGTAATGGACGTCAGTATAAGATAATGTACTGAACATATAAGGCAGGAAATACTGTATATAAAGTAATAGCTCAAATGAAACTATGCACTGGTGTAAGAATAAGAGACCACCTTTAGTTATACTGTGGAATCATGTACTTTATGTTCTTTTTATTACTTTACCTTTACTGTATAGTCTGTGCACATCATGTAGTACAAATGATCAGCTGATCAGTGGTAATCTATATTGGGATAGGCCCCGGCTAGACTTTTCCTTTCACCCCTTGGGCTACCTACCGTGATAGGATCGACCCTGGCTAGGTGATTCTTTCACCCCTCAGGTTACCACCCATCAATAAGCAATATATTTTACCTTTCAAATACTTTTGAGATGATTCTTTTAGTGGTCATAATATTTGAGCAGTAGGACTATATATGTAGAATGTGACATGGAAATAATCATACAAGACAATATGATAATGAAAAAAGTACATTACACAATTAATGAAATGAGCATGAGATGAAACAACTCGTGAACTTTATTTAGCAACAAGAAGCCATGTAACTAGGTATCCATGTACGTATGTAGATTTGAAGGTTACTATATATGGGAGCATATGAACATGTGAAAGAGTGGAGACATGGTTAATAGTTGTGTCGGAGTTGGTAAGTGTCTTTATGTTCCAAGGAAGAATCTAGATTTCATGCCAAGTAATACGAAATCGAGTAGCCTTACATACCTCGTTGTATGACCTCGTTATTACCTCAGAGTGACCGCTTTTTCCCCTAAATGTTTATCTACAATATATTAGGCAATAAGACTAGTATTAGCAGCAAAGATACACTTTTTGGCAGCCCAATATCATAAAAACTCACACCCAGGCAGCAAGCTTATAATTAGCGACCCAAAGACATTCCTTCAACCTTTTCACTTAAAATCATATTTTCTAACAGCCATTCTTATGTACATGTCATATACATCTTTTTTTACACCCTTAATAGTCTTACAAAAGCTCACAAGGCACAACATGTAACAATTATATACAACATACAAGTAGGCAACATAATATTATGTCCCTTTGCTACATTACGATGTCAACAATTCCAAACCTTTACGAACTTCAACCAAACTGTTCCCACAATATTTATACATAAAAATATTCCTAGAACAGTTTCAAAACAGTTCTAAAAATAGGTGGAGGATGTTAGACCATAGTCCTCAATCAATCAGCCCATAATTTCTACAAACAAACACACTTAGTATAACACATTAAACCTCGATTGTTTATGTATAACATAACAGTGAAGAGACCATTATACATAATTACCGAACCAAAACAAATTAATAAAAGAAACCTTATTTCATATTCAAGACCACCAAGAAGAGAAAAACTCCCAAATAAACAAGAAAAGTATACAACAACCCTTGGAACACATGTTGTCCCAAAGTTTCAACATATACCTAACCAACATAGTCTCTTATTTTTCATAAGAAAACTATAATAAACACATAAGTAAACTTACTTAACATTACCTTCAAGGTGTAGGGCTTCTCCAAGAACCTTAAAGTTCTCCTTGTGGCTGCTTTACAAGGTTAGGAAGTGTAGAGAGAAAGCCTTAAGAAAATTTGATTTTTTTTACAAGTTGAAGGGGCTTAAAGGTGTTTCTTGTAAGCCCTTTTAAAGAGAACATTTTGGATGACTTTCTCTTGAATATTTAGCCTTGTTTTATCAAGTTAGTAATGTACCATTTTTCTCCTATCACTTGAGCCTTAATGGGTTCCAAATTGATGGGCCTTTGCTGCCTATTTTTCCCCTTTCTCTTTAGTTAGTTGGGCCTAAATCATCAAATGAATTTTAATGGTCTTGGGACCTTTTTCTATTCTTTTTGGGATGAAAATATACTCCATTTATGATGCTGAAACACTGGCTAAAGTTAAACCCTTAAAACATACTTTATTCATAACCTGACTTGGTGACTCACCTGCTAGCTTCCTATGTCCTACAAGAACCTCACTTCTCTCACTTCATTTAAGGATGTGATCTCGTTGATTTGACCTAAAACTTTTATACACTCAACCCTCTTAAGCTTTAGACGTACATATCACCCTCTAATTAGAGATTGAAGCACTTCTATGAATAAGCACTAATTTGACCAAGCCATGTCATATTTCACATGCACAGGACTAGTATATGTAATGTGTAGGGTCTTACAACTAAGTTGGTCGAATTTATGAATTTCAGACATGGATCTATGAGTGTGAGGGAGTATGCGCTCAATTTCAACCAACCTCAAGAGTATGCTCTACATTTGATGGCCGACTTAAGATCTAGGATGAACAAATTTGTGATGGGTTTTTTCTGACTTAGTTAGTAAGGAGTACCGGTCCGCAATGTTGATTAGTGACATGGACTTGTCATGTTTGATGACCTATGTTGAATAAATGAAAGAGGAGAAATTGAAGAAGAGAAGGGGTCGTGAGGCCAAGAGGGCCCATTGTGAGGGTAAATTCCAAAGCCAAAACGGTGGCCGGTTATATCAACGCACAGGGCCCTCTCATGCTCCCTATAGGTGGTTTGCCAATGACATTCCAAAGGCCCAAGGGTCCTCTTGATGTGTGTCCAAAGTGTGGTAAAGGTCATGGTGATCCCTGCTTGAGGAATATCGGTGCTTGTTATGGTTGTGGGGAGATGGGGGCATAAGGCTATAGATTGCCCTCTAAATCACAACAAGGATAAAAAGGTTCATTCACTAGCTGTTCATGTGGTTCCTTTGGGGAGAGGTAGTCGATAAAATATTGCCCCAAGGTATGATCGGTTTTATGCTCTACATGGGAGGCAAGGAGTTGAGGAGGTTCCCCATGTCGTCACTGGTATGTTGAAAATCTTTGATTTTGATATGTATGCATTGATTGATTTTGGTGCTACTTTTCTTTTGTTACCCCCTTTCTTGCCAAAAAGTTTCATGTTGACCCCGAGTTGTTGTGTGATTCACATGAGATGTCAACTCCTATTGGTGTATCTATTGTTGTTAGGAAGTTTATAGAGAATGTCCTATTTCTATCTTGCATAAAATATTACCTTGTGATCTTGTTGAGTTAGATATGGTTGATTTTGATATCATTCTTGGGATGGATTGGTTGCACGCATACTATGCCTCCCTTGATTGTAGAACCCGTAGGGTCAAGTTTCAATTCCCAAACGAACCTATCCTTGAGTGAGAGAGTCATGATGTGGTTGTCAAGAGAAGGTTCATCTATTGTATTAAAGCCTGTAAGTTGATCTCTAAGGGGTGTCTTTACCATTTTATGAGGGTTAGGGATGTGGAGCCCAAGGTCCTTCCCATAGAGTCGGTTCCTGTCGTAAATGAGTTCCTTGATGTCTTTCCAAATAAATTTCCTAGTGTCCCTCTTGAAAGAGAAATAGATTTTGGTATAGATCTCTTTTCTGATACTCAGTCCATCTCTATTCCCTCTTATTGTATGGCCCCAATAGAGGTGGAGGAGTTAAAGGAACAATTGAGGGACTTATTGGAGAAGGGATTTATTAGGCCTAGTTAATCACCTTAGGGTGCACCATTGTTATTTGTGAAAAAGAATAATGGGTCCCTTAGAATGTGTATTGACTACCAGCAACTTAATAGGGTCACCATGAAGAATAGGTATCCTCTTCAATTGATGATTTGTTTGACCAATTGTAAGGGGCTAGCTATTTCTCTAAAATTGATCTTCGATCCAGCTATTATGAAGTGAAGGTGAGGGAATGTGATATTCCTACTATGGCCTTCTAGACTAGGTATGGTCACTATGAGATTGTTGTGATGTCTTTTGGGTTGACAATGCACCAGCCATCTTCATGGACCTTATTAATAGGGTCTTCAAACCCTACCTTGATTCATTTGTTTTGGTATTCATTGATGATATTTTGATCTATTCTCGTGGTGAGGAGGAGCATAGGGCTCATTTGAGGGTTGTGTTGCAATGATTGAGGGAAGAGAAGTTATATGCCAAATATGTGAAGTGTGAATTTTGGTTGAAGGAGGTTGCCTTCCTAGTACATGTGGTGTCGGGGGATGGTATTAAGGTGGATCCTAAAAAGATGGACATGATTAGAAATTGGCCTAGACCATTGTCCCCATCGGATATTAGGAGCCTCTTAGGCTTAGCGGGTTATTATCGAAGATTTGTGAATAGATTTTCTTCTATTCCTTCTCCCATGACTAAATTGACTCAAAAGAAGGCCAAGTTTGTGTGGATCAATGAGTGTGAGAGGAGCTTCCAAACATTGAAAGATAAGCTTGTCGCTCTTATTTTGTCACTACTAGAAGGGCTAGAGGGATTTGTTGTGTATTGTGATGCATCTAGAGTTGGTTTGGGTTGCGTTCTAATGCAAAATGGTAACATGATAGCCTATGCTTCTAGGCAACTCAAGGTGCATGAAAAGAACTATCCTACCCATGATATCAAACTAGTCATCGTAGTATTTGCATTAAAGATTTGGCATCATTTACTTATATAGGGTGCATGTTGATATGTTCACCAATCATAAGAGCCTCCAATATGTCTTCACTCAAAAAGATCTTAACTTGAGGCAAAGGAGATGGTTAGAACTCCTTAAGGACTGTGATATAAGTGTGCATTATTATCTTGGTAAGGCTAATACGGTGGTGGATGCTTTGAGTAGGGTGTCCATGGGTAGCCTAATTCATGTTGATGATGGTGATAAGGAGGTAGCTAGATAGGTCCATTTTTTGGCTAGATTGGCAATTAGGTTTAAAGAGGTGGACAATGGTGGAGTTGTTGTTGTTGATGGTTTTAAATCTATATTGATGGAGGAGGTGAAAGCTAAGCGAGATCTTGACCCCTCCTTATTGGATCTTATAGGATTCCCAAGAAATTCTTTGATTTCTTCAGAAACAAATGATTAATCATTTGCTTCTCATATTCCGTGAACAGTTGGGATATTGAGGAATATCCAGAAAGGCATTTCGGGAATCGTTATCGGCCATTTACCCCACTTCCCTCCAAATTTCATCAAGTGGTCATGCTAGAGACATAATGGGTCATGGATAATTAAATTATGAGATCCTTCCGAATGAGCTAGGAGAATCTTATTTATTCACTGTCATTTTCATGAGTCCATAACGATCAAAGTCGAAGCATGAGCCTATTAGTGAAGCAAATTCAATGAAGCAACAACTGGTACCATGACCATCAATCAGTTGATTCATTTCAGTTCATTGACTTAATCCATTCTAAAAATAGAAAAATATCAGAAAAAGAAGGGAACGTTGTTTTTGCAAACATAAATTGCATTTTTTAACAATTTTTCGTAAAAATTGTAACCAAGAAATATAGGCCTGCCTTCCATCCACACCAGAAGAAATAGAGTTTTCCGAAAAAACCTGCTAGTGGAGGAATACCTCCTAGGGATAAAAGACATAGGGCAAAAGAGAGATCCAAAAAAGGATCTTTTGTGTACAATCCTGCATAATCTTGAACGTTATCAGTTCCAGTACATAGACCAAATAATATAATGCAATCAAAAGTTCCTAGATTCACGGAGATATAGAACAATATATAAGATATCATGCTTGCATATCCATCATTTGAGTCTCCAACAATTATTCCAATAATCACATATTCGGAATTCAGAGCCTTGTTTAGTGATGGGAAGGTGGAGGTTTCTCCCAAGGGGATGATGGTGCACTTAGATACCAAAGGAGGTTGTATGTGCCTTATGTTGATGGCTTGAGAGAGATAATTCATGATGAGGCTCACTATTCTTCCTATTCTATTCACCTTGGTTATACTAAAATGTATAGGGATTTGAGAGTGGTGTATTGGTGGGGAGGCATAAAGAAAGATATTGCGAAATTTGTGTCTGGTTACCATAGTTGTCAACAAGTCAAATCCAAACATCAAAGGCCTTGTGGCCTAACCCAAGACATAGATTTTCCTAATTGGAAGTGGGAAGATATTTATATGGACTTCGTAGTTGGGTTGCTAAAGACTAGGAGGGGTTTTGATTCCATTTGGGTTGTCGTTGATAAGATGACGAAATCAGCTCACTTTCTACAAGTTAAGACCACATATGGGGCTGAAAAGTATGCTAGGTTGCATCTAAGACATGGTGAGATTGCATGGGGTCCCTTTATCCATCATATCGGATCGTGGAGCTCAATTTACTTCATATTTTTAGAGGTCTTTCCAACGGGGTCTTGGTACAAAGGTTAAACTTAGTATGACATTCCACCCTCAAACGGATGGCTAAGCCGAAAGGACTATCCAAACACTTGAAAACATACTTAGTTCTTGTGTATTGTAACTCACGGGTATTTGGGATGATCATCTTCTATGGATTGAGTTTATCTACAACAATATCTATCATTCTAGCATCGGTATGGCTCCTTTTGAGGCCATTTATGGTAGACGTTATAGATCACTGGCTAGATGGTTTGAAATTGATGAAGTGGCTTTGTTGGGAACAGATTTGGTTATGGAGGCTTTTGAGAAGGTTTAGATGATTAGGGAGAGGTTGAAGACGGCTCAAAGTCACGAAAAATCCTGTGTCGATGTAAGGAGAAGAGATCTTTAATTCAAAGTGGGTGATCGGGTTTATTTGAAGGTGTCACCCATGAAGGATGTGGTTAGCTTTGGTAAAAAGAGAAAGTTGAGCCCAAGATATGTGGGCCCTTATAGGGAAATGAGGAGAATCAACAAGGTAGCTTACGAGTTAGATTTTCCTGGAGAAATGGAATTGGTTCACCCGGTCTTTCATGTGTCCATGTTGAGGAAGTGTGTGGGTAAGCCCAATGCTATTGTGGCTCTTTATGTTGTGGGGTAGTTGAAGAAAACTTGACTTATGAACAGGATCCGGTTCATCTTTTGGAAGGGCAAGTGAAGCGATTGAGGAACAAGGATGTGGTTTCCATTAAGGTCCTTTGGATGAATCAACAAGTTGAAAGTGCTACTTGGAAGGCCGAAGTAGATATACAAAAGTGGTATCCTTATCTTTTCCACTCCACTTAAGCCTAAGGTATCAATCTAAGTCCTCTACATAATTTCAAGTCTAAGTTCAGCCCATGACATATGCATACATTCATGTTTAAATTGACAAGTTCATAATGATTTTATACTTATGATGAGATTTTTGAAATGATGTTTAAGTGCATTGTTGCATTCTTATGTGGGCTGAAATTTTCATTCTTGTGTCTCTCATATACATTTCTTTGACATTCTGGGATGAATGTTCCCAAGGGAGAGATATTGAAACAACCCAAAAAGTGCCCGAAAATGTGCCTCAGAAATGCCTAGAATCATAATTTCTATATATCTCAAAATCCATGCGTGATATCAAAAATTCGACTTCGTATTCTTGTTCAGGGGGTCAAATTAACGGGAAAATGGGTTAAACTCCGATTTATGATCGACCATAGCAAAATTTTAAAATAAAAAAATGTGATTTCCAGTGTGCATTCGCGCCCCTGGTAAGTCGCACCAGGGGCATGCCACAGTTTTATTTTTGGGCAATTTTTCAAGTCTGATCCAAGGCTTCTGAGTCCTGGGCCTAAGTGTTCCTATGCGTGAAAACTCCTATACTTAGCCATATTTCATCCCATATCATTCAAAACATTCCCCAATACTCATTCAAACACTTAGCTAATATTTTATTCCTAAACTCAAGTTTCAAAACTCATGCAGATTTAAACGTTCTCATTCAAGCTTCAAGTTTCTATCTCCAATCTTCATCAAGTTCATCTCCAAAGCTAAGTTATGTGGATTTCTTTAATGGTATCCTTTCACCCATGATACCCAAGCTCCCCTTTACTCTAAATTGCATTATTTAAAGGTGATTTACTCATGGGTCTGATTTATTATGAAATTCACTGCACACTATGTCGGGATTTATGAAATTGTGACTGTTTTACTATGTTTTGGGCTATGAATCTAAGATCTATTGTGAGATTTGATGAAGGGTTTTGATGTATATTGCTTGAGCGTGTTATGAAGTATCTATTGATGGTTTTACATTGGATTTTCTAGCATGATAACACTCTTGAATTACATGATTATATACTAACACTACACACCCTTCAAGTATTTGATAAAACGTCCAGATTATGATTCCTTGAGAATTTGAAGGTCTAATGCATGTCTTATGAGTTAAATGACTATATGATGATGAAATGATGATGAAATGAATATATGTATATGGTATTCTCTATATGGTGTTGTGAGTTGACCAAGCCTAGCTCGGGGGTTTGTAGGCCCAGGTAACCGCATCAAGGGATTAGTACCTTGGTAGCCTAGTACGGGGGGTAGTAGGCATGTATAACCATATTAAGGACTTTGTACCTGATTAACCACATCGAGGGGTTTACACCTTCATCCCTAGCTCGGGGCGTGGTAGGCCCTGGTAACCATATTGAGGGGTTGGTACCTCATTAACCATTTTGAGGGATTTGTACCTTATTCGCCTCTCCAAGGAGGTGGTAGGCCTTGGATATCCAATATTGATGGTCACTTGATGCACATGTATTATGTTCTATTTATGCATGACTACAAGCATCATTCACACATGCCATCTTGCTACAATGCTATCTATTGAGTATTATTATGCATTTTGTCTATGATGTCTATCTATTGTTGCATTGCATCCTACATACTTAGTACATTAAAATGTACTAATGCATACTCTATGCCTACATAATGTCACCATGTAGAAACCGGAGCACCACTCGATCATCCTCCCCATCCACGTAGCTTGAAACGACCTCAAAAAGTGCCCAAAAATGTGCCTCGGAAAGCCCAGAATTTTAATTTCTATATGTCTCAAAATCTATTCGTTATTTCAAAAATCCGACTTCATATTCATGATTATGGTGTCAACATTATGTGAAAAAGGGTATAACCTCGATTTAAGATCGAAAGGTTAGAAATTATGATTTTCAAAAGTGCAATTTCCAGAGAACAGTGGAAGCAGTGTGCACTTGTACATTTTTGTGCCTGCTTTTTTTTAGTTCATCTAAAATTTTCCAAGTGTTGTGCCCAAGTTTTTCCAAATGTTTTTTTACCTATACTTAGTCAAATTTCACCCTCATATCATCCTAAGCATTTCTCGATACTCACTCAAATACTTAGTCAGATTTTCACTCCTTATATTCAAGTCCTAAACCCTCATCCCAAGTAAGGTTCTTCATCAAGGTTCTTCTTCAAGCTTCAAGTCACCATCCCCAATCTTCACCAAGTTCACCTCTAAGCTAAGGTATGTAGGTATCTTTCATGGGCTCCTTTCACCCATGATACCTGATGATGTTCACTTTCCAATAAGAAAGCGGTCATTGTCAACAATTAACCTAACTGAAGGTTAGGGTCAAATCCACAGGGACTACAGGGCTCGACTACAAGATTTCACTACTAATCATTTCAAGCATCAATAACTAAATTCTCTAAATAGGGGGTTGTTTGTAATTTAGAAACAAAAGTAAAATTATGACTATACTACTACGAGGGAAAAATTCAATTTTAGGGACAATTTTGAAATTGTGTTCCCCATGGTTCGTTGACTCAATTACCATGTGTAATATAACTACAATTGAAGAGTCGCATGCAGGATGGTAACTTAAGTTCTTCCATCCCTCTTGTGATGGTGAAGGTTGAATTTCACCAGTAGTTGATTGGCAACAACGGCGTATCAACTAACCATTACCAATTGTCCCAGCCAACCTCCCCTTGGTCAGGTTTGGTTGATTAGACGAGAAAAAATTGATTGAATCCTGTCATCTTCCCTTTTCCTATTCGTCACTACTTGGACGAGCTCGTAATAGTAGGTAGGGTTTGGTGTTGGCCACCACCAAACAACGATCATAATGAAGGGAAATAGATAATACATGCAAAACCTCAATAATAGAAATGCAATAAACCTAGGTCATCTCAAGTTAACTACCCATGGTTCCCACAACTCCAAGTTGTGGGTGCTCAGTTACTCATGGCTAATGAAAAACCAACAAAAATGCAAATAAATGACATGATTGAGAATTTTACCCAAGGCGATGAAGATTGAAGACACCATAAGTAGCAAACCAAAAGTTTTATAGATTGACAATGAGCACACAACAAGGTTTATAGTCCCCAAAATTGGATTTTCCCAGAGAAAAAGATAATCTAAGATAAAAACCTAAAAATACTATAGAGAGAATATTCAAAGATGATACAAACTTCTCTGGTTCAAATCATCCTTCTAAACCCCTAACTTAAATTATATAGTACTTATAAAATAACCCTATAATTTACACAGAAAAGATAGTTGGCAGCTGATAAGTCTCGTAGGTATGACCCGTAAGATGACCGATGAGTTGTATTCAGGTCTTGTATCAGGTTCTTCACATCTTGGACTAAATTGGTATGACCCACAGGTATGAGTCGTTGCTTGGGCTATGACTCGTACCTTCCTCTTGTAGTCTTGGCCTTCAGTTTTTCGTCCGACATTTTGGCTCTCTGATTCCTGCTATGAGTCCACCTATACAAGTTGTAGTGAGACTTACTACTTATAGGATGTCCTAGTAGGAATGATCTACACTTAGTAGATTTCTAAACTTTGGTCTCTATTTCTTTCTCTGACACACCTTAAGACTCGTTTCTTGGGCTACAACTCATAGGTGTGCTCGTATGTCCCATTCTTCAGCAAAATCTGCACTATTTCTTCAAAATCATGCCAACCTAACTTTTTTGCAAGAACAACACAAAAACACATAAAACTCATAAAAAGTTGCATTAAGAACTTATAAAATCTCTTGTTTTAGGCATCAAATATGTGACAATACATCAGCACCCTTAACTTAGAATTGGGGCTTGTCCTCAAGCAATGACTCAATCTGCGTAGACAAAGAGAAATACATAGCAGTTATACCAATGGCATATAAAACCACTCCTTTGATTCGGGTATCCAACTGCCATTTTCAAAATAGATTGCAAAGTTATTAAGTAGAACAAGAACATAATGAGATACCTGGCAATCCAACTATGACAAGCTAAGGAGCATCAACCATCCACAAACGCTTTTATAGTCATATGCTACTCAAGTAGTGCAAATGCCCTCACTAGAAAGAAGTCCCTCATACTCACTCAAAAGAATTTAGAATTCCGGGACTGAGGAAGCATTCTCACTCTTACAATTCAAATTCAAGCATATTGACTAACACCATAGGCTTTCCTCTGTACTCATCTTCTGGATCAGTGATAAAGTGGGGTTAGATCAATTTAGGACTTATAGGCTTGTAATATAGGTTCAGAGTGCTTTGGTATGATATTTTGGGCAATTGGTGACTAAACGATATCCTTGAACCATGTTTGCCAACACATTTTGCTTTCATAATCCAACCCTTTTTTTAATAAATCTACCCTTATTCTCCTATTTTAAACTTTTCTTGAGTGCTTTCTTTCTCTTTTTCAGTTGTACCTTGATTTCAAACTCATTTTTGCTAACTTTTTCTCCATTCAAGGCACTTTTCTTTTCTTTTTCCTCACTTGGTTTATGCTTATTATTATTACTTTACCACAATAAGCGTCACCCTCAACTTAGGCTTTTAGCCTCAGGTGAAGTACATAATATATATGCCTCAAACCAGGGCCACCAACTGCAGCCACCCTCAACATAGGCCTTTGGCTCAATCAAGGTTCACATGTTCAAGGATAGACCAGCACCAATATCAAGGTACTTTATTAATCAAGGTTAAGTCATCAAAGTGTCAAGAAGATTGAGTATATAAGAAGCTCAAAAGTTTGGAAGAAGGGATTCACTCACTCATTTGGTGAGTCATTTAGGCTAAAAGTGGTTTCACTCAAAGAATAAAGGCCTAAGATCTTTTCCATTTCCACCACATCACCAAACCAATCTTAGAGTACTAAGGCAAGTTCTGGGTCCATATAAGATACATAAATGTAGAAAAATAAGCACACAACACACATGACATTGGATCCAGAATCAAGAATAGACTCAGAGGTCATACTTTCAGCCTCAGCTTACCTTCACAATATTAGAACAGACATTGGAAGATACTCAAAAATGTATGAATGCATCAACAACCACAACCTCAAAAATTTTGAGGGTACCCAATTTTTAATCAAAACTTTAAATGCATCTCAGGGTTATGTATATGCTAACAGACAACATTACTATGAATTTATATATTATCTACACTATCTAAACATGCCGGTTCAATAGAAAAGTAAACATCCACAAGAAAAAAAAAGCATCGCAAGAAAACCTTGGGATCAACAACGGGGGAATTATGGATTCAAGGCTACTCAGACTTCACCTTAGTCCATCACTTCTCACACTCCACCAAAATATGATACTTTGTCGTCAAAGTTAAAACATATAGAAAGATGAACATAAAAAAAACATAAACTTAGATATGTATATACATCAAAAAACAACATTTTAAAACTAATATCCAAAACAAAAATAAAAGCATCATCCAACATAAAACATTTAAAAACCAACATCAAAATAATATTGTCTAACAAGAGAACAAAATATCCATAAATAAAGGTAAGAATTGGGGTCAAAAAGGGTCAAACATCATGATGCATCAAGCACCGGTCTCTAGCTGATCTATAGGGACCTGGAGCACCAATTCCTCCTCAGCAATCCATGAACTTCCCTCTCCATGTAGGGTGTGTTATGCTCGATCTCTTTGAATAGCCGCCATCAATAGTGACTCCTGCACCACCTTCTCAGGTATGAGATCCTCCTTCGATCTCGGTCTCTTCTGAGCCAGCTTTAGATCATCATCATGATCAAAGGGCCTCTTCCCACAAACATCCAGATGATTGGCTAGCCATTCGAATGCCTGATCGTCCACCGGTGCCACCTCTGGTACTGCGACAGGAGCTGCCAACATCTGCAATAATTCGGCCTTAAAATTTTCCAAGTCACTCATAGTACTCATGTTAGCATGCTGAGCTCCTTCATTTCTCCACTGGAATCTCACCTCGAAGGCATCTACTCGGGCATCTACCGCTCTATCTCGCTCATCTACCATATCGCGGATGAATGCTTTCATCCTCTCCTTCGATTCCCGTATGGTCTTATCAACCCATGGCCGGATCCATGTTGATAAAGCCTGAAGCATGGAATCTGTTATAGCCACCCTATGTAATAAAGCCGGAAAAGCAATAGCAGAAGTAAGAGGATCAACCTATAACAAAGCTGCTGCTGGTGCTGGAGTACTGAAGGATGGTGTGGACTCGATCTCGACAACTAGCATGGACTCTATGGCCACTGAACTGGTGTCGATAGCAGCTGGAGATGCACCCGCTGCACTACACAACTAATGAACCAAAATAGGAAATGGCAGTGAGGTGTTTGCCCGGACTAATGCCTCATAGATCTGTGTCGAAATGATCCAGGCCCAGTTGATCTCATAACCAGCTAAGATGCTGGCTAATAATATAGCTTGCTCCAAAGTGATCACATTATTCGTGAAAGTGGACCGGATACGCCAATGGATAATGGACCACCAAAACTTGGCCTGAAAAGAGAGATAGGCCTTTACTAAAGGATCAAAGTGCTTTGTAACCCACGTTGACTCAAATCCCTCCTCACAAGTCTGGCTCGCAATCCATCATAGAAGCTCTGTCCTAGCCCCGATGTCCTTCCAAGTCACTACTCTCTTCATTTTGTCAATCTGCCCATCATATTTGGTAGTAGACGGAGGTGCTCTATAATCTGGTCCAAACAGGATCTATTGAATAGCCTCCTTCAAAATAGGAACTCTCCTACCTCGGACTGGAACTACCCATAACTTTGGCTCCTTCATAGGCTTTTTGTTCTTTGGTAGCCCCCAACGGAGTGTAGCAAGATATGCTGCATAGAACTCATGAACTATGAAGGATGCTTACTTTCCCAGCTATTGTGTAGTCCATCGTAGCCCACGTCTATCTGGCTCTGCATCTAACCTAGGCACTATCTAACCCCTGGTCGTTTAGCCTCGATTCTTCATGAAATTGTCGCATCGGTTTGACTTGTCCCTTGGGCTCTAAACCCTAATCATATATCTCTTTCATCCCAGGGACACACTATCTGTGGTCAGTGGAGGTTTGAGACTGGACCTCTTCCTGCTGGGTCTGGGAGGTGCTCTTAGATTCCGATTTTGACTCTGAATGTGAGGGCGTCGTCTGTGATAGGTTGCTATCCGACCCATCCCCGGTACCATGTTGTTCCTTCTCTTCATACTGGGAGGAACTGCTAACTTCCATAGGAGTTTATGCTGCAAGTGCTCGAGTCTGAGGTCTATTGGCTTCAGGATCTATCCTAACTCTATGGATTTCCACAAAGCCCTTTAAATGCTCAGTTTCAGAGGATTCATCAATCAACCTCAATTGGAAAGTTTGAATAGCACGTTTATCTTTTAGAGGCATTTTATTTGCAAGCCATTCACATAGTAACATATAAGTTTCAAGATGTTTGATCCAATAAATTACATAAAAAAGAACAAGAAATGCAAATACTTTAGCATAGAAACAAAAAATATAAAACAAAAGAAAGATCACTGGAACAGCTGCAGGTCTGCAAGTACGAGTATAGTTAGGACTCGTAGGACGTCCTACAAGTCGTTCACTGGCCACATAGTAATGAAATGACTTACAAAAATGCAATTTGACCTCAGATATGAGCGACAGTTACGATCTGTAAGAGAACCTATGAATCATAGTCTGGTCTCGTACAAAATTTCAGAGACATTTTTAAGAATTAAATCAGTATTACCAGACCCTCCCTATGAGTCATAATAGTTGTTAGGAGTCATATGTAGGCCTCGTATGGGAAATATGTAGAAATAACAGATGAATGATGCTTGCTGTGAGGGACCCTTATGACTCGTAGGGGGAACCTACGAGTCATAGGAGTGTCTCGTAGGAAAAAATAGAAGTCACCAGTGGTGCCTATCATTTTCCAAAACAACCACAAACCAAAAACACCATTCAAAATACTGGCACATAAGAGCAATACAAAATATTTGGCACCTGAGCAATCCCATAATGAAAACTGAAAGTTAAAACCATTATTATCCCCAAGAATCGAGATCATTTCAATAGTACATCAAGCATACCGAAAACAAAATACTTTTAATCTCATGCTTGATATCACAAGACATTATATCCATTCCGCTCAGACCATTTCAATCTAGTCCACCAAGTTAAGACCTATGAAACATATCCACACTAACCAAATTCTATTTCTGCAAATGATACGATCAATACTTAGGTGACATATAGGTACTACACTCAATGGATTAAGAATTTACACACTCACAACCATTTATTCAAAAATTTCAAACAAGATTCAATTCATCACAACATCCTTCAAGGCACACCAACCCTAGCTTTTCAAGATTATATCAAAATATCATCAAATGTGCTTCAATTTTCATGGTTAAACCCATACATATTCATCTATAACATAATTCACCACCATAGTGCATTAAGATTAACCAAGAAATGTACCAAATTGAAGAAGAATTGAACCAATGAACTGTAGATGGAAAAAAAATCGAAACCCTAGAAAATAATGCCCTTGATAGAATTTTGGCCGAAAAATGATGTGGGTGACCGGGGTTTTGATTGGAAAAATGATGTGGATGATAAAAGAGGGTTTTTAATCATTTTTAGGGTTTAGAAAATGAGTTTGGTGGTCAAATTTTATTTTGACCCCCTTTTTAAATGAAATAGGGTTAGATTTTTTAAAACAGCAGATTGGGGCTACAAGACCCCGACTATGAGTCATAAGTTGTCCTACGACTCATAGGTCTCGATCTCGTACAAAAACCAACACCTATAAAAATTCAGGGATCATACTGGGCACTATGAACCCCTCTTATGACTCGTAGAAGACTCTACAAATCATAAGGTTGGCTCATAGTAGATGTGCCAACTTCTAATACTCATTGATTCCTTCTACGAGGAATGACAATGAGTCATAGTGATGACTATGACTCGTAGGCCTTCTCATACAGGTTGCTCCAAGTGCCATTTTTCAGATCTTCAGCTCTTCAATTATTTTTACTCGCAAACCAAATCTCAAAACACAACAATTCCCAAAATATTACAACTGCATCAATGTCTTTCTATATAAAAAACAAACTCACACCTTCTACCTAAGAATCTCACCAGCCACAAAACACTTAAAACAAGCTAACAATTATCAACAATGCTTAGGTTGCCTCCCAAGAAGCGTCTTGTTTAACGTCGTGGCTTGACTGTGCATCATCCTTCATCAACTATCATCAAGAGTCCACACCTCACTCTTGAACTCATCTAGATACTGTGTGGATTGGCGAATATCGAACACGACCTCTGCATCATTGACCCTAAACTGCAGTTGACCTGAATCCATATCCGCTAGCACTCTCCCAGTGGCCAGAAATGGTCTTCCTAAGATGATGGGTACGTCAAAATCAACCACAGGATCAAGGATCACAAAGTTTGCGAAAAATATGAATTTATCAACTTTAACAAGCACATCCAAAAGGATTCCCTCTGGCTTTTTAATGGTTTGATCAGCCATAAGAAGCCTTATTCTTGTCGAGGTAGGGGTACCGAGGACAAGCTTTTTGAATACAACAAGAGGCATTAAATTGATGCTCTCTCCTAAGTCATACAATGCTCTTGTGAACTAAACATCACCAATGGTGCAAGGGATGATGAATGCACTAGGGTCCTCTTATTTTTGCACAAGGCATTTGGTCATAATCGCACTACATTGTTAGAGTTCTTGTGAGAACTCTTGGATCAAATTGGTTACCAAATCCTTAATATATGTGGCATACCCAAGCATTTTCTCCAAGGTCTCTAGAAGGGGAATGTTGATGGAGAGTTGCTTCAACATCGAGAGGAAGTGTTTGAATTTACCCTCCTTTTCCTTTTCCTTAAGCCTTTAAGGGAAAGGAAGAAGGGGTTTGGGAATTAATTTCCATTTCTCATGCTCCTTTTCCACTTCTTGTTGAATCCCAACAACCTTCGGATCTTCTCTCTCAACCATGACTTCACCACCAAGACCCTTCTCATCAACTTCATCCACAATTACTGGTATAGGGGGATCTATGATGCTTTTGCCATTCCTAGTCACCACTGCCATACAATGCCCCTCATTCTTTGGGTTTTGAACTGTGTTGCTTAGTAGAGTGCCCTTTTTGGCGTTGGTTCAATTGTGAAGAAACTAGCCCAAATTGTTGTTCTAATTGCTTAATCGCAACCGAATAAGACTCTATTGTTTGATTAACATTTGAAATGTTCACTTTCATCCCCTTCAAGGTCTCATCTTGATGGCCAGCTCTCTTCAGCAATTTGTCAAACATCTCTTCAAGCCTTGAAGTGCTTGGCACAGCATCACAGTTGTGGGGTGGTACATAAGGACTATTTATTTAGCCCTCTCTTCTTCCTCATTCAGCATTTGGCACTCTCTCTCTTTCACAATATCCACCCCGATTGTCTTTATACACCCCATCATGATTGAAGCTCTTACCTTGATTCCCGGAACCTTGCCTCCAATAGTCCGAATTGTACCCTTAGAGGTTGTTCCAGAAACCCGTCACTTGGTTGCTTACAAAATATGTATCTTCATCAAAGAATGGACCATCATAGACGGGAACCTTCGGAGGTTGGTAGGTGACTGCCTTAATACATGCTTGGTTTTGCTTCAAAATCAAGTCCATACTTGTGCGTAGTTGAATAAGTTGTTCCATAATCTCTTCATTCACCTTTGCTTGCTTATTGTTGGCGTTGATCGCACAAGAAGGTTTCACGCACCTCATGCTTGTTGGCTCTATGCTCTATTTGTTTTGACCACTTGCTCCATCCTTGCAGCTATCAATGCAAAAGGTTCGTCTAGGAATATGTGTTCCATGATTGTGTCAGCGCAAACTTGACTATTCTCGTCAAGCGCCCGATAGAAAATCTCAACCAAAGCATCATAAATAATCTTGTGATCAGGGACCATCCTCAAGCATTTAGTAAACCTCTTTCATATTGTGCTAATATAGTCACCCGGCAATTGCTCAAAGTTGTTGATTTGTTCCTTGAGCTTCAACTTCTTAGATCTTGGAAAATATCTTTCAAGGAATACTCTCTGAAGCTCAACCCAACTAGTTACAGTACTAGGAAAAAGCTCGGACAACCATACAACTGCACTGCAAGTCAGTGACAGTGGAAACACTTTTAAACCAACAGCAACAAGAGAAAGAATTTATGTATCCATGACACTTTTCCAACCAAATACCACATTTTGCATATGATAGTGGGGATCCTCCGAAGGTATCCCTGTGAATTTTCTGCGATTTTGGAGTATTTGGAGTAATCAACTCGATACCATGAACTTAGTATCTATTGGTACAGGGGCCAGTACTACAGCACTGGAAATGTCTATGGACACAGGGCCTGCTTTCCATCCACACTAGAATAAATATAGTTTTCAAAAAAAATCTTCTAGTGGAGGAAGACCTCCTATCAATAAATATTGATTCCATCTATAAGCGTTTTTATTGAAGTCCTTGAGTTGTGGCCTATTATCCCCTGGTTGTGGATTCTCCTCTCTTCCCACATCCTCATTCATAAGCGTTTTTATTGAAGTCCTTGAGTTGTGGCCTATTATCCCCTGGTTGTGGATTCTCCTCTCTTCCCACATCCTCATTCATATTCATATCCTTTTTCACCTCGATATCCTCATTCACTTGAGTCATTCTTCTTGGTAGTCAATGGATCTCCAAATTGAGTTAAGCTAAGGGATTGCCTTGGCTCCTTGTGTTGGGTATACAACCTAGTTCATCCTGTAAATAAAATCAAATAACAAAAATAAAAACAAAAGTAAAATGCACAAGACTCTAGAAATTAATACTAGAATTAACTAATGGTGAATTCAATTCAAATCCTAGCAGTATTCCCCGGCAACGGCGCCTTAATTTTTGATGATGTTCATGCTCCAATAAGAAAGTAGTCACTGCCAGCAATTAATCTGAATGAAGGTTAGGGTCGAATCTGTAACACACCACACCTTACAATACTAGTACAATTCAAATGAAACATGACATGGTTTGGTCAAACTAGCGCTAATTTTCAAAAGTGCTTGAATCTCGTGTTAATGGGCTATATGTGCGTCTAGCGCTTAAGATGGTCGAGTGTATACATGTTTTGTGTCAAATTGAGGGGATTATGGCCTTAAAATGAAGTGAGAGAAATGAGGTGCTTGTAGGACTTAGTAAGTAAGTAGGTGAGTCACCTACTTGTTTAGCTTAAATTTGTTAGTTAAGCGGAGACAAGGCTCGACGTCGAATTTGTCCAAGTTCGATTATGAATAAAGTCCATGTTAAGGATGTAAATTGGACCCATGTTTTAGCATCCTAAATGGACTATATGATAAGTCCAAGAAGGATATGAAGAGAACCCAATACCATTACGATATTCTTATCAAGTTAGGCCTAACTAATTAAGAAGAAGAAATCTGAAAAATGGGCACCAAAGGCCCATGCATTTGGAGCTCCAAAAGGCCCAAGTGAAATGAGGAAGGTGCTGCATCACCTACTTGGTGATGTAAGACTTAATTAGTCTTAGTAATTCGGCCAAGGATCGATTTAAAAAAGGCCTAAAGCAGCTCCCACAAGTCATTATTATCTTGAACACAAAAAAATATCAGCTTTGTCTCCAACTTTTCTCTCAACGTGTATTGACTTGCAAAGCAGCAAAAAGGGAGCTTCTAGGGTTCTTATACAAGACCTATAACTTTAAGATAGTGGTAAGTAAGTTTATACATTTGTTTACTATGGTTTTCTTATGAAAAAGAAGAAGTATATGCTAGTATGTTGATGCTGGAAAATCTGGACAGATTCTATATTGAAAGTTGCTGCACTTTTTTCCTTTTTTTTTTTTGGTGATTTATCTATGTTTTGTGAGTTGTATTATGAAGAGAACTTGGTGTTATTAACATGGTTTAAGTTATAAGTATCACCCTAAAGTTGATTCCCTAGTTTTGGTTTCATTTAACAAACGCGTTTTATCGAGTTATCATAAGTGTCATGTTGATTGGAACTTGCGGGCTGTTGTATGTAAGGCTATTAGCTCACGTCCTTTCTGACTTATTAATTCTGTTATCAGACTGTTTTAGCTCTGTCTATATGTGTAAATGTTGCTGGAACAGTTTGGTTAATTTGGAATAAGTTTGGGGTTATCGACGTCGAAATATAGCGAAGGAAGGTAACGTTATGCTGTCCATTTTTAGATTGTGTGGGACTGTGATGTATTGTGCTTTGTGGGCTGTTGTAAGAATGTTATGACATTAAAATAGGATATACATGATGTGTACACGCTAATGTGTATTAGAAAATACAATTAGGGGTGGAAAAGTTAAAGGAATACACTCGGGTTTATAAACACCCGCTTGTCGCCCATGTATAGTTTTCTTATGTGATTTGAATGCCAAGATGTATCTATTGGCTATTGATACTAGTTTTATCACCCACTATGTCGTAGATAAGTAATTATAGGAAGGTAAGATTATCTCGAGATAGTAACGAGGTCATACAACGAGGTTTGTAAGGCTACTTGATTTCGTATTGCTTGGCATGAGACATAGATCCCTCCTTGGCACATAAAGACACTTACCAACTCCGACACAACTATTAACTATGTATACACTCTTGTACATGTTTATATGCTCCCATACATATTCACCTTCATATCTCAATACATACATGAATACCAAGGTACATGAGTTCTTGTTGCCAAATAAAGTTCTCAAGTTGTTCCATTTCATATGCATTTCATTGTTTATTCAATATACTCTTTTATTTGTCATATTATCTTGTATGATTATCTACATGTCACATGCTACATGTACAGTCCTACAACTCCAATATTGTGACCACCAAAAGAACCATCTGAAAGGTAATTGAAAGATAAAGTATACAGTTTTGATAGGTGGTAGCCCAAGGGGGTGGAAGTAACACCTAGCCGGGGACGATCCTATCACGGGTGGTAGCCTAAGGGGGTTAAGGAAGAACCTAGCAAAGGGAAAATCCCGATATCCCCATGGGTTGAAGAATCACCTATCTAGGGAAACATCTTATTACGGGGGGTAGCCCCAGGGGTTAAGGAAGAACCTAGCGAGGGACGAACCTCATACAGTTCACTACTGATCAGTTGGTCATTTGTATTACAACCGTACACAGATTTTACAGTACAGATTATACAGTAAAGGTAAAGTAATATAAAGCATATAAAGTACATGATCCCACAGTATAACTAAAGGTGGTCTTTTATGCTACACCAGTGTACATTTTCACTTGAGTTGTTATATCATATACAATGTTTCCTGCCTTACATACTCAGTACATTATCTCGTACTGACGTCCCTTACAGGGGACCTGCATTTCATGATGCAGGTACAGGTGCTAGTAGATCTCCCCAGTAGGTGTACAGGATATTCAGTTGTTGTCACCAAGCTCCAGGTTGCTTCAGGACTTTGTATATGTCTAGAGCTTACATGTTTTATTGCACAGTTTGTTGAGGTGGGGCCTGTCTCGACCCCTATCAGATGTCTTTCTTTATTTAGAGGCTTTGTAGACTATGTAAAGTATAATGTGGTCATGTCTCGTACTTTAAATCCTGTGGTCCCAAGGCCCAGTCATATGCATTTCCTTTTGGCTTGTTGTCACTGTTTATCTTCTTAAAGGCATGTCAAACGCGGCAACCCCTTATAGTATATATAGAAAGTACATAGTTACAGGTTGATTTTCCCGATCCTTATCGGCAACGGGTGCCAGTCCGGCTTAACGGGACTTTGGGGCATGACAGAATCCACAGGGAATATAGTGTTTGACTACAAGATTTCACTATTAATAATTTTCAAGCATCAATAACTAAAATCTCCAAATGGAGGGGGGGTTTTGTAATTCAAAAACAAAAGTAAAATTATGAATATACTACTATGCGAGAAAACACTCAATTTTAGGGACAACTTGGGAATTTTGTTCCCAATGGTTCGTTGACTCGATTACCCTTGGTAACATAACTACAATTGAAGAGTCACATGCAAGACGGTAGCTTAGGTTCTTCCAGCCCTCTTGGAAAAGGTGAAGGTCAAATTTCACCATGGCGTGCCAACTAACCGTTACCAATTGTCCCAGTCAAGAAAAAGCACTATCTCGTTGAAAGGTTCTAATTAGACGAGAAGACATTGTTTGAATCCTGTCATCTACTTCCCTATTCTAATAGTCATTACCTTGGTCGGACTCGTTATTGTAAGCAGGGTTTCGTGTTGGCCACCACCAAACAACAATCATAATAAAGGGAAATAGATAATACATGCAAAACCCCAATCATAGAAATGCAACAAACCTAGGTCATCTCAAGTCAACTACCCATGGTTCCCACAACCCCAAGTTGTGAGTGCTTAGCTACTCATGGCTAAGGCAAAACCAACCGAAATACAAATAAATTATATGATTGAGAATTTTACATAAGGCAATGAAGATTGAAGACACCACAGTAGCAAACCAAAAGCTTGATAGATTGACAATGAGCATAAAGAAAGTTTTACAATCCCCAAAATTGAATTTTCCCAGAGAAAAAGATAATCCAAGCTAAAAACCTAAAAATACACTATAGAGAATATTCAAAGATGATACAAACTTCTCTCGTTCGAATCTTTCTTCTAAAACCTTAACTTAAACTATACATAGTATTTATAAAATAACCCTAGAATTTACACAAAAAAGATAGCTGGCAGCTGATAAGTCTCGCAGGTATGACCCGTAAGATGCCCTATGAGTTGTATTCGGGGTCTTGTATCAGGTTCTTCACATCTTGGACTAAACTGGTACCACCCACAGGTATGAGTCATTGCTAGGGCTACTCATATATTCCTTTCATAATCTTGGCCTTCAGTTTTTGATCCAGCATTTTGGCTATCTGATTCTTGCTACGAGTCCACCTATACGAGTCGTAGTGAGACTTACACCTCGTAGGATGGCCTCACAGGGATGACATCCACTCAATAGATTTTTGAATTTTTGTCTTTGTTTCGTGCTACGACACACCCTACGGCTTGTAGCTTGGGCTACGACTCATAGGTGTGCTCGTATGTCCTATGCTTCAGCAAAATCTGCACCTTTTCTTCAAAATCATGCCAACCTAACTTTTCTGCAAGAACAACACAAAAACACATAAAAACCATAAAAGATCGCATTAAGAACTTACGAAATCCCTTGTTTTAAGCATCAAATGTGTTGTATTTTGAAAGCACATCAATACCCAAGACTCTTTTTACTTAGGTAACATGATTTAAAGATTACTTAAAAACAGGTCTTGATTATTATGAAATTCACTACACACTATGTTAAAGCTATCTAAAGTTGTGACTATTTTGCTATGTTTTGAGCTATAAATCTTTAATCATGAAACAACCCAAAAATCTAACTTCATACTCTTTTTCAGAGGGAAAATTGAGCGAGTGATGGGTCTAACCTAAAATTTAGAGCAACTGTATTAAAATTTAAAAATTGCAAAAAATGCAATTTAGAAGGGTCAACTTTGAAGGGGCATATCTCATAGCACACAAAGAATTGGGTGGCCTATGAACTACCAAATCAAAGTCCTTTGAATTACCTTTCCAATGCACTTGGTTTCACCTAATTTTGAGTTCGGATGAAGGATTTATGAGTACTTTCTCAGAACTAATTTGTGCAGTAAATGCAAATTCCAGTGGGTTTTTCGCAATACTTCCGCGACCTGCCCGTGTTGTGTATGGTGCCTATTTAAATTTTTTCGGTCCAACACTTATAAGTCTTGAGCCTAAGGTTTCCCACACTTGAAAATACATATACTTAGCTTTATTTCACCCTCATATCATCCTTAACATTCCTGAATATCCTCTCAAACACTTAGACTAATATTTCACCCTAAATTAAAGTCCCCAAACACAAGACCAATTTTCAGGATTTCATTCAAGCTTTAAGTCTCTTCAATCTCCTTCAAGGGTTCTCCAAGGCTAAGGTATGTAAATTTTAGCCATTGGGTTCTTCCACCCATGGTTCCCTAACCTCTTTTTCACTAATATTGCATGATTTAAAGTTGATTTTTACATGTGAGTGTTGTATAATAAGAAATTTACTGCAAAGTGATTTGAGTTCATAAAAGTATAGTTGTTTTAGCATGCTTTGAGCTCTAAATCTTGGATCTAATGTTGGACTTGATAAGGGGTTTTGATGTAAATGTCTTGGAGGTGTTGCAAGGTGTTGAATCATGGTTTTAAAACAGATTTTCTTGCATGATTTTATCTCTAAATTGCATGTCTTTTACCCCCATTACACCCCCCAAGAATTTTATAAAATGTCCGGATAGGGTTTCTTGAGGAAATGAAGGTCCATAGCATAAGATATGATATGAAGATGTTACGATGATGAAATTATCTTATATATGTGATATACTTTATATAAAGTGTTGTATTAGACCATACCCAATCCGAGGGGACAAAAGCCCGGGTAACCATGTTAGGGGTTTATACTCATCAACCATGCGAGGGCTTTATACTTCGTCACCGTGTTGGTAAGGCATGATTGCCATCAACCATGTGAGGGGTTTATACCACAAAACCACCAATGGGTTTATACCTTGAATAGCTAACTTGGTCTCTTCTTCACATTTGATATCCAATATGAGGATGAATTACTTAAGCATGTTTTACTTAAGCGTTGAACATACATGTCATATTATTATATTATGTCTATTGCTTAATATTATGTATTTTTATTATGATGCCTACTTATTATAACATTGCATCCTACATACTTGGTACATCCAAATGCACTAACGTATACTCTTGCCTACATGATATCACCATGTAGGAATCGGTGCCCAAGTTGATCATTCTCCTCCTCTACGTAGCTAGTTCAGTGTTACTCAAGCTAGTTGGTGAGTCCTCCACTTTGGGGTCTTTGGTCTATGTTCTATTATCTTCTATTAAGACACTTTACTTTATATTCGTTTTGACTATAAGGGTGAGCCCGGTTACCTTGTCTTGGGCCTCGTTCTTATCTATATATTTAGACATGTTTGTTGGACTAGTTATGTATCTACAATTTGAGCTTAGACTCTTTATCTCTTGATGGTGATGTTTTGTAAGTTGTCCCTTAGTCCCTTTCCCCTTATTCTTACTTTATGCCTTTTTACATTCTTTTGTGATCAATAATGCGTAATGACAAGTTAAGAGGCTTGATTAGGGACCCTTCGGGCTCCCCATTCGCCGTGTCATATCTAGGCCCTATTTTGGTCGTGAAAAACTTGGTATGAGAGCACTAGTTTATTATATCCTTAGAGTCTAACACACAACATCGATTAGAGTCTTATTCATGATTTTGTTATGCACCACAACTATGAGTAGGAGGCTATGAGGCATTCTAGGAAATGTTTCACTTCTTTATGATCTAGGTCATGCAATAGAGTTAGATTCCTTAGGGCTTATTTCTAACCCCCAACCATTACATTTCATAATATGTCTCAACTTACTCAAGACAGTGATATATAGAATGTGGAGGTTTGAAATGCTTTATGGGTAATGGTCAAAGTGGTGACAACATTGGTAACTCAAGTCAACCATCAAGTAGGTGCTCCCAAGACTTCTAGTGGTGAGAGGGAGGTAGTGAGGCCAAGAGGGCCTGTAAAGTGGGTAAGTTCCAAAGTCTCATTGGTAGAATTGATGCTATATGTCCAGTATGTGGTAAGGTTCATAGAGGCCCATGTTTGAAGGATATCGACACTTGTTTCGATTGTGGGGAAGTAAGGCATAAGAGGAAGGATTGGCCCCATAAACCATGATAAAGGTAAAGGAGGTGATGGTGGGATGACTTATCCCAAGTGTCAAAGGTATGGGAAGTATCATGGTGTTCCGTGCTTGAGGATGACCAATGCTTGTTATGGGTGTAGTAAAGTGGGTAACAAGCTAAAGGATTGTCCGTATGTTTGAAGAAAGTATAAGGGCAGCCGACCTTTAGATCTAGGTAGTCGTGTTGACCAAGTGACTCAAGAAGGGGATGAGATGACCGATGCTACTACCAGTAAGTTGAAGTTCTCTTGGCTTTGTTGTGCATGTATTGCTAGGCCACTATTTCTTCTCTATTCTTTTTGGTTGTTAGTATTGCTTCTTGTGTTCCCAAGTTGTTGTGTGGGCCTTTGGTCTCCATTGTTTTGTTGGGTGTATTATTACTTGATGGTTTATAGGTGTTGATCCAGGATTGCATTATATTGGGTCTTTCTTTGAGGCTTGTTGGTGCTGGGATGGTGTATTTGGATGTCATTATAGGGATGGAATGGTTACATGCATATTGTGTCTTCATCAATGGTAGAACCCATAGAGGTAGCCCCGATTCCCGAATGAGCCCATCTTTGAGTAGGACGTTGTTAAATGGTAGTAAGGGAGGTAGGTCTATTTCATGCCCTAAGGTACAATTGGTCTTTAAGGGGCTACATTTGTCATCTTGTGAGAAATGCAGGTTTTGAACCTAAGTTGTTTTGTCTATAGAATTGTTGATGGTGGTGGATGAGGCTTTGAATGTCATTTCTGATATTTTGAATTTTTGGGGTAGTGTCCTTTGGTTTGTCTAGTACACTAGTTATGACTATAAGTCTCATGACTAAGAGCTCTATTCCTTACCCTAATAGGTTTATGATGGTGTTAGTGATGATAATGTGGTTTATTTCCTAATGAGGTAGTGCATGTGAATCATTTGAGGGTAGTATTACAAGTTTGTGGAAGAAGGTTGGGTGCTAGTAGGAGAGACGGAAATTTTGGTGGTAAAAGATTACCTTTATGTGGTGCCCGATGATGGTATTAAGGTAGAATTTCGTAAGATAAAGGTGATTAGGTGTTAGCCTAGACCTTGACTTCCTTGGTTATTAGGAGCCTCTTGGGTTTAGTGGGCAATTACCAGAGATCGTTTTACTCCTATGACTTAGTTGATCCTAAGTAAGGCCATGTTGTGACCAACTTTTTGAGTAGGGTTATTTGATAGGTCTGGGAGTTGTTATTTCTTGTGTTATTCCTTAATACTAGTAGGATTCATGTGTATGTCGGTTAATCCTTGATTTCCTTTCAATTTTAAGGAGACCCAAAATTATTTTCAAGAAACCTACATGGATTTTACTTATTTTAATTTGGGATTTCAATATTATGATTCCTTAAATTCTATTGATGCATTGGTAGTGATTATTTGATGATTTTTATGTGATTTAAACTGTTATATGAGGATTTATTTTGGGTTTATGAAGTTTTAAGTATGCATGTTCCCTTTTTGAAATTATTTATGCATGAGAGATTACACTATGGATTTAAATATAGAATTAATTATGTTTTCACTTTAACTTCATATTATAAATGTTAAATTTTTTCTAAATGGAGTCTTAATTACCCATGTCATTTTCTCACTGTTCATAGCATATGCATTCATGTATATGGATTATTTTGAAAAATTATGTTATGGGTAAGCCCGATTTCGTTTTATGGTATGATTTTGACAAAAGGTTGGTTATGACAATATGGTGATCACATATATGTCTTTGATTTTGTCTCTTTAAGCATTTTGGGTGCTTGCACAATTTTGGATATGAATGGGCTATTCCTATGCATGAGTATTATGACTATAAAGTTATGATTTTTTGGTATTTGAACCTAAGTATGAATTATTATAAATGGTGTTTGGCTTTTAAGCCCAATAGTGCATTGAAATGATTTGGAAAATGACTACTGCCTCTTTGAAAGTATGTACATGTATATTACAAGTGTTCTTGTGGGATAACGGCTTAGTTGTTGTGTTGAGGGTCTTAGGATAGTTTGGGCTACTTGCATAGCATGTCTCAAATGAGTGTAAAACCCGTAAGGTTTGTAATAAGAAAGTTGAGAAAGGTCGGTCTATTTGGTCCACTATAATGGGTTAGTCACTACTCTAAGGTTGATTAGAGGTTCAAGTTTTGCTCCCAAGTGTGGATGAGGGCAGGTGATAACCCTAAGTGTCCTATTGAACTAGGAATGAGCATTTTTTGTTGTTGGTGGAGTTATTTAGTGGGCTTGTGCCCGAGTTGTGTCTATTGGGTTTCATAAATAGGGTCTTAAACCCTACCTTGGTATGTATGTGGTGGTCTCTAGCGATGAGGTATTGATTTGCTTAGAGCTTGTGAATCATTTGGGGGTAGAGTTACAAGTCTTGGAGGATAAGAGGTTGTTTGCTAAACATGATATGTGTGAATTGTGGGTAACAAGAAGGTGGTTAGAACTCCTTAGGGATTATGGTACGAGTGTGTATTGGTTTTCTCTGGTAAGGCTAGTGTTGTGGTTGGTTCTCTAGGTAGCCTAGTGTGTGTGGATAATAGTGGCAAAGAGATGCCTAGTAGAGTCCATTAGTCGGCTAGATAGGGAGTTCGGTTGAAGAAAGTTGAGAATGGTAGTGTAGTGTTCTTGATTGTTCCAAATCTTCTTGGGTCAAGAAGACTAGACTAGGAAAGGCATTAATTTCCGCCTTATTAGAGTTAGAAGTTTTGGGTGAGAGAATGATAGAGTGGAGGTTGTCTCCCAAGGGGGGGTGGCGATTATGGTACCAAGTGGGTTAGGTGTATTTAAGATTGAAAGTTGAGTTGAGGATTGCGAGTCCTCATAGAGCGTAGAGGGAGGTTGGTAAGGTTGTATAAGTTTGGAAATTGCCTATGGTAGGGGTATAGTTTATCCGGTTGTCATGCTTCTAGGTTGAGGGAATGTGTTGGTGACCCTAGTGCTACAGAACTCTTTGAATTTGTGGGAGAGGTGGAGGATAAGTTGGCTGAGAAGGAGGTTCCGTGGAGGTGTTGGATGGATGAGCGGAGAAATTGATTGACTGATAATGATGTAGTGTTCGTCAACACCCTTTGGAAGAGTTGTCTATTAGTATAAGTTTCTCGGAGAGCCGGTGCAGGCATGGAGAAGCAATATACATATCTGTTTTACTCTATTCAAGATTATGATGACATTCCAAGTCCATTCTATGATTCCAAGTACTATGTTCAGCCCCTATGTCGTTTATGTGCATTCATGTTTAAGTTGGCAAGTTTATGATGATTTTACACTTATGTTGAGATCTCGAACATTATTTTTAATGTAATGTTGCATTCTTTTTGGGGCTTATTTTTTTAGGATCACTCTTGTCGTGTACGTCCCTTTTACATTTGGGGACGAATGTTCCCAAGGGAGAGATATTGTAACGACCCCAAAAAGTGCCCAAAAATGTGCCTCAGAAGTACCCGGAATCGTGATCTCCATATATCTAAAAAACCACTCATTATTTTGAAAATATAACTTCTTATTCTTGTTCAGGGGTCAATTTGAGTGGGAAATAGGTCTAATCCGAATTTTAAAGCAACTGTATCAAAATTCGAAAATCGCAAAAAATGCAATTTAGGAGGGTCAACTTTGAAGGGTCATATCTCTTAGCTCACAAAGAACTTTGTGTCCCATGACCTACCAAATTAGATTCCTTTAAATTAGCTTTCCAATGCACTTGGTTTCACATCATTTTGAGTTCGAATGAAGGATTTATGCCCATTTTCGTAGAACTTATTTCTGCAGAAAATGCAAATTCCAGCGGGGTTTTCGCGTCGCTTCCAAGATGCGCCCTATTGATTTTGGTGTCTGTTTAGTTTTTTCGTTCCAAGACTTATAATTCTTGGCCTAAGGGTTCCTACACTTGAAAATACTTAGCCTTATTCACCCTCATATCATCCTTAATATTCCCCAATATCCTCTCAAACACTTAGACTAATATTTCACCCTAAATTCAAGTCCCAAAACTCAAGACAAATCTTAACGATTTCTTCAAGGATGTTACTCAAGTTTCAACTCTCCATCTTTAATCTCTTTTAGGGGTTTTCCAAAGCTGAGATATGTAGGTTTAGCTATTGGATTCTTCCACCTATGGTATCCTAACCTCGTTTTCAGTAATATTGCATGATTTAAAGTTGATTTTTACATGTGGGTCTTGTATAATAAGAAATTTACTGCATAATGATTTGAGTTCATGAAAGTATGGTTGTTTTAGAATGTTTTGAGCTCCAAATGTTGGATCTAATGCTGGATTTGATGAGGGATTTTGATGTGATTGTCTTAGGGGTGTTGCAAGGTGTTGATTGATAGTTTTACAACAGATTTTCTTGCATGATTTCATCTCTAAATTGCAAGGTCTTTTACCCCCATTACACACCCCCAAGTGTTTGACAAAATGTCCAGCTAGGGTTTCTTGATGAAATAAAGGTCCATAGCATGAGATATGATCTGAATGATGTTATGATAATGAAATTAGCTTATATATATGATATACTCTATATAAAGTGTTGCATTATACCATATCCGATCCTGGGGGACAATAACCCGGGTAACCAATTTGGGGGTTTATACTTATCAACCATGTGAGGGGTTTAAACTTCGTCACCGTGTTGGTAAGGTGTTATTACCATTATCCATGGAAGAGGATTACCACACAACCACCAAGCGGTTTATACCTTGAATAGCTAGCTTAGTCTCTTCTTCACATATGATATCCTATATGAGCATGAATTACTTAAGAATGTTTTACTTAAGCATTGAACATACATGCCATATTATTATATTATTTCTATTGCTTAATATTATAATTTTGATTATGATGCCTACTTATTGTTGCATTTCATCCTACATACTTTGTACATTCAAATCTACTAAAGCATACTCTAGCCTACATGATATCACCATGTAGGAACCGATGCCCAAGTAAATCATCCTCCTCCTCTACGTGGCTAGTTCGGTGTTACTCAAGCTAGTTAGTGAGTCATCCACTTTGGGGACTTTGGTCTATATTCTATTATCTTGTATTGAGACACTTTACTTTATATTCATCTTGACTATGAGGGTGAGCCCAGCTACCTTGTCTTGGACCCCGTTCTGATCTATTTATTTAGAGGTATTTGTTGGACAACTTATGTATCTATAATTTGAGCTTGGACACTTTATCTAGTGATGGTGAGGTTTTGCAAGCTATCCCTTAGTCCCTTGCCCCTTATTCTTACTTTATGCCTTATTACATGCTTCAGCGATAAATGATATGTGATGACAAGTTAAGAGGCTTGATTAGGGACCCTTGCGCTCCTCATTCACCGTGTCACGTCTAGGCCCTATTTTGGGTCGTGACAAAAGTCTTCTTCAAGAGCTTCTCAAAAGATAAGGTATGTGGGTTTCTTTCATGGGTCACTTTCACCCATGATACACAAGCCTCCTTTTACTCAAATCGCATGATCTAAAGTTGATTTACAAATGGGTCTTCCATATTATGAAATTCACTGCACACTATGTTAAAGTTATGTAAAGTTGTGACTGTTTTGCTATATTTTGAGCTATAAATCTTGGATCTATTGTAAGATTTGATGAGGGGTTTTGATATTATCGCTTGAGGGTGTTGCAAGGTGTTGATTGATGGATTTAAAATGGATTTTCTTTCATAATTTCATCTCTATAATTCATGATTTTATAACAGCATTACACACCCACCAAGTGTTTGATAAAATGTTCAGCTAGAATTTCTTGGTAAATTGAAGGTCCAATACATATCTTATGAGTTAAATGGTGTTATGATGATTATATGATGACTTCATGATGATGATAGAGATGTCTATATTAGTTTTTTCATGGGAAGGTACCTATGGGGTTGCATGTAGATTGTTGGCTTCTTATGTTTGTTGTGTTCTTGAGAAAATGAGGTGTTCTTTCTTGATGATTGAAATGTAATGGTTTGATGAGATAGTTTTAATAATTCCTACCGAAAAGGTCATGTCATAAGGTAGAGTGGTTAACGATTCCTACCGAAAAGATCATATTGTAAGGTATGGACACCCTACCGAAAAGGTCATGTCGTAACGTAGAATAGGTAATTGTGCCTACCAAAAAGATTACATCATAAGGTATGAAAATTCCACCAAAAAAGCAATGCCGTAAGGTAGAAAGACTAAAGGTTCCCACTGAAATGATCATATCATAAGGTGTGGATATTCTATTGAAAAGGTCATGCCGTAAGATAGAATGAATCATTTTCCTCCCGAAAAGATGATATCATAAAATAGGGGACGTCTTATACTGCCTACAGAAATACTATGTCGTATGGTAGGGGCATTGATAACACTCTCCAAAAAGGGTATATCGTAAGGTGAGTGGCGTTCTTTGGCCTATTTCATGAAGGTTGGTACAAAGGGGTTTGAGTTTGTATCCTATATTGAGTTTACATTCCTTGTTCATGATTTACAAGCATATTTTTACATTAAGCATTGAATATGTATGCCATATTGATGTTATACCTATCGTTCGCTTGTGATTATGTATTTCGATTATCTTCCCTATCCCTTGCTAGCGTTGCATCCCACATACTTGGTACATTCAAACATACTAATGCATATTCTATGCCTACATGATATCACCATGTAGGAATCGGAGCCCCGTTTGAGCATCTCCACCCACGTAGCTAGTATGGTTTCTCTCAAGCTTGTTTGTGAGTCCTCCATTCTGGGGACGTTGATCTATGTTTCTTATGCTTTGTATTGATACTTGCTTCTTTATTTCTATCTTGACTATGAGGGTAAGCTCGATTACTCTGTCTTGGCCCCTGCTAAATATCTATGTTTAGAGGTGTTGTTGGACAAGTTATGTATTATGTTTGAGCTTTGACTCAATTATGATATTCAAGCTAATTAAATATAAATCTCTCTCCCTCAGTTCCAGTTTCCCTTGTTTATGTTTCTCATGTTTTTTTATCTTGCTTACGCGATCAAGGATGTATAATGATATGCTGTAAGGCTCGTTTGGGGTTACTTCAGGTTTTCCATTTGCCGATCACATCTAGAGCTAGGCTTGGGTCATGACAAAGGTGGTATCAAAGCACTAGATTGATAGATCCTCGGATTCCAACACCATACCGATTAGAGTCTTATTCATTGTTATGTTGTGCACAACAACTATAAGTAGGAGGCTGTGAGATATTTTAGGAAATATTTTCCTTCTTCATGGTAAATGTCATGCTTTAGAAGTGAGATAGGGCATTCCCCTCTAATTAATGTTCTTTTCTCTTCTAGTTGATCATGTCGCTTCGAAGAGAAAGGCAATGGAAGGTAAGTTGAAGGTTTTGATGTTGATGGATCCAAGTTTTACTATTTCTCTCATTATTTCTTTTCATTTCTAGTGGGCTTCTTGTGTGTCCCGAGTTGTGACGTGAACCTTTGGTGTTTACCTCTTGGTTGGGTATATTATTGCTAGAAAGTCCATAGGTATTATTCCATGTTCATATTGAAATTGGTCTTGCCTTGTGGCTTGTTGGATTTGATATGGTGGATTTTGATGTGGTTCTTGGAATAGGATAGTTGCATGCATGTGTGTCTCCTTTGGTGGTAGGATCCGTCGAGTTAGAATCTGACTCCCTAATGAACCCATCCTTAAATGGAAGAGTCTTAATGTGGTGGTCAAGTGATAGCAAGGGGGGGTACGTCCATTTCATGTCTTAAGATACAATTAATCTCTAAGGGGTTGCATTTATCATCTTGTGAGAATTGGACGTGTTGAACCTAAGTTGGTTTGTTATAGAATTATTGTTGGTGGTAGATGAGGGATTGAATGTCCCTTTCCGATATTTTGGGTTTGAGTCATGTCTTTGGTTTGACTAGTACGCCGGTTATGCCTGCAACTCTCATGAATAAGATCTTTTATCCCCTACTCTAATAGGCTTATGGTAGTTTTTGGTGATGATATGATGGTTTGTATTCCCTAATGAGGTAGTGCATGTGAGTCTTTTGAGGGTAGTACAACAAAGTTTAAGGAAGAAGGTTGGATGCTAAATAGGAGGAGTGGGAATTTTGGTTGTAAGAGGTTGCCTTCCTAGGTGATGTGGTGTCGGGTGATGGCATTAAGGTGGACCCTAGTAATACAAAGGTATTAGACTAGAGCTTGACTCCCTTGTGTATTAAGAGCTTCTTGGGCTTAATGGGCTATTACTGGAGGTTGTGAATAGTTTATCTTCAATTGACTCTCTTAAGATTTAATTGACATTAAGTAAGACCAATGTTGTGACCGACGTTTTGAGTTAGGTGAGTTGAAAGGTCCAGGAGTTGCTATCTCTTATATGATTCCTTTGTGCTAATAGAATTCATGTGTGTGTCTCGGATGGTTACGTAAGTCTATAGTGGCTAGAAGAGATCTTTGAGGGCTTCCCCATGTTCTTATTTCATAGGAGTCTTTTCTTGTGAACTTGGATGAACTTAGCTTGATGTGTTGGACGTCTTGAGGTGGTTTGGCTATTTGCATAGCATGCTTTTGATGAGTGTAGGACCCATAAGGTTGTAATATGATGGGTAAGGATGGTCGATCTATTTGGTCAACTACAATGAGTTAGTCACTTCTCTAAGGTTGATTTGAGCTTCGGGTTTTTTCCCAAGTGAGGGTGGGGGTAGGTGATATCCCTAAGTGTCTTTTCTAACTAAAAGCGAGCATTTCGAATATCGATGGAGTTATTTGGTTGGCTTATGCACCGGTGTTGTTTGTGCGTTTCTTGAATAGGGTCTTAAAGCCCTACTGTGATATGTTTGTGGTGGTCTCTAGTGACAAGGTATTGATTTGTTTTGAGCTTGTGAACCATTTGGGGGTAGTGTTGCAAGTCTTGGAGGATGAGAAATTGTTGCTAAATATGATAGGTGTGCATTGTGATAGCAAGAAGGTGGTTAGAAATCTTTAAGGATTATGAAATGAGTGTGTAGTAATTTTTCCCTGGTAAGGCTAATGTTGCGGTCGGTGCTCTATGTAGCCTAGCATGTGTAGTTGATGGTCGCAAGGAGGAGAGTAGTGGGATCTATTGGTTGGTTAGATTGGAAGTTAGGTTGAGGGAAGTTGAGCATGGTGGTGAAGCATTCTTGGTGGTTCGAAATCTTCTTGGGTTAAGAGGTCTAGATTAAGCAAGGCCTTGATTCCACCTTATTATAGTTGGAAGTTTTGGGTGGAAAGATGGTAGAGTGGAGGTTATCTCCCAAGGAGGAGATGGTGGTTCATGGCAACAAGTTGAATGGGTGTGGTTAAGGTTGACAAATGAGTTTATCATTGTGAGTCCTTTTAGAGTGAAGAGAGAAGTCGGTAAGGTTGCATAAGTTTGGGGATTACCTATGGATAGTGGTTTGGTTAGTCCAGTTCTTCACGCTTCTAGGTTGATGGGATGTGTTGGTGACTCTAGTGCTATAGAACTCTTTGAGATTATGGGTGATGTGGAGGATAAGTTGGCTTGGAAGGAGGTTCTGATAGAGATGTTGAATGGATGAGTGGAGAAATTGATTGATGAGGATGTAGTGTTTGTCAAGGCCCTTTTGAAGAGTAGTCTATTAGTATGTGTTTCTCGGGGAGACGGTGCGGGCATGGAGAGGCAATATCCTTTTTTCTTTCATTCTATTCAAGCTTATGGTCACATGTCAAGTCCTTTCTATGATTCCAATTCGTCCCTATGTCATTCACATGCATCCATGTTTAAGTTGGCAAGTTTATAATGATCTTACACTTATGTTGAGATTTTGAAAATGGTGTTTCAAAGTGTATTATTGCATTCTTGTTGGGGCTGATCTCCTTGTGATTACTCCTCTCTTGTACATTTCTTTGTAATTCAGGGATGAATGTTCCCAAGGGGGAGATATTGAAACGACCACAAAAAGTTCCTGAAAATATGCCTCTGAATGCCTGGAATTTTTAATTTCATATATCTCAAAATCGATAGGCGATATCAAAAATTCGACTTCATATTCTTGTTCAGGGGGTCAAAATTAGGGGAAGAAGGGTCTAACCCCGATTTTAGAGCAATCGTATAAAAATCCAAAAATCACAAAAACACGATTTACGAGGGTCAACTTTAAAGGGCCATATCTCTTAGAACACAATGAGCTGGATGGCCCACGACCTACCACTTAGTTTCACCTCATTCTTAGATCGTATGAAGAATTTATGCCCATTTTTGTAGAACTCATACAGAAATGCAAATTCTAGTTAGTAATCCGCGACGCGAACCAGTGTTATTTTAGTCCTGTTTTTTTTATTTCTGTCCAAGACATTCAAGTATTGGTCCTAAGGGTTCCCATACTTGAAAGTACCTATACTTAGCCTTATTTCACCCTTATATCATCCTAAACATTCCCCCAATACTCAGTCAAGCACTTAGACTCATATTTCACCCTAAATTCAAGTCCCAAAGATCAAGACCAATCTTAAGGATTTCATCAAGGATTTCATTCAAGCTTCAAGTCTCCATTAAAGTCTTCTTCAAGAACTTCTCCAAAGCTAAGGTATGTGGGTTTCTTTCATGGGTTCCTTTCACCTATGATACCCAAGCCTCCTTTTACTCAAATTGCATGATTTAAAGTTGATTTACAAATCGGCCTTGTATGTTATGAAATTCACTACACATTATGTTAAAGCTATATAAAGTTATGACTGTTTTGCTATATTTTGAGCTATAAATCTTGGATCTATTGTAAGATTTGATGATGGATTTTTATGTATATTGCTTGAGGGTGTACAAGGTGTTCATTGATCGTTTTTACAATCGATTTTCTTGTATAATATCATCTCTATAATTCATGATTTTATACTAACATTACACACCTACCAAGTGTTTGATAAAATACTCGACTAGGGTTTCTTGAGAAATTGAAGGTTCAATGCATGTTTTATGAGTTAAATGGTGTTATGATGATTATATGATGACTTCATGATGATGACAGGGATGTCTATATGAGTTATTTCATGGGAAGGTACCTATGGGGTTGCATGTAGATTGTTGGGTTCTTATGTTTGTTGTGTTTTTGAGAAAATGAGGAGTTCTTTCTTGATGATTGAAATATAATGGTTGGAGGAGCTAGTTTTAATGATTCCTACTGAAAAGGTCATTCGATAAGGTAGAGTGGTTAATGATTCCTATCGAAAAGATCATATTATAAGGTGTGGACACCCTACCAAAAATGTCATGCCGTAAGGTAGAATAGCTAATTGTCCCTACTAAAAAGATTATATCGTAAGGTATAGAAATCCCACCAAAAAGGTCATGCCGTAAGATAGTAAGACTAAATGTTCCCACCGAAAAGATCATATCGTAAGGTGTGGACATTTTATTAAAAAGGCCATGTCGTAAGATAGAATGAATCATGTTTTCTACCTAAAAGATTATATCGTAAAGTAGGGAATGTCTTATACTACTTACAAAAGAGACTATTTCGTATTGTAGGGGTATTGCTAACATTCTCCGAGAAGGTTATACCGTAAGGTGAGTGGGGGTCTTGGGACCATTTCATGAATGTTGGTACAAAGGGGTTTGAGTTTGTTTCCTATACTGAGTTCACATCCCTTGTTCATGATTTACAAGCATATTTTTACCTTAAGCATTGAACGTGCATGTCATATTGACGTTATACCTATCCTTTGCTTATGATTATGCATTTTGATTATGTTCCCTATCTCTTTCTAGCATTGCGTCCCACATACTTAGTACATTCAAATGTACTAACACATATTCTATGCCTACATGATATCACCATGTAGGAACCAGAGCCCGCTTGAGCATCTCCACCCACGTCGCTAATATAGTTTCACTTAAAGTTGTTGGTGAGTCCCCCATTCCGGGGATGCTGGTCTATGTTTCTTATGCTATGTATTGATACTTCCTTCTTTATTGCTATTTCTGTTATGAGGGAGAGCCCAATTACCTTGTCTTGGCCCCCGGCTAAGTATCTATGTTAAGAGGTGTTATTGGACGAGTTGTGTATTATGCTTGAGCTTTGACTCACTTATGATATTCAAGCTAATTAAAATAAATCTCTCTTAGTCCCAATTTCCCTAAAATAAATCTCTCTTCCTTAGTCCCAATTTCCCTTGCTTATGTCTCTTATGCTATTTTATCTTGCTTTTGCGACCAAGGATGTCTAATGATATGCTATAAGGCTTGTTTGGAGTTTCTTTGGGTTTTCCATTCGCCGATCACGTCTAGGCCATAGGCTTGGGTCGTGACAAATCTATTGTAAGATTTGAGAAGGGGTTTTAATGTATATTGCTTGAGGGTGTTGCAAGGTGGTGATTTATGGTATTACAGTGGATTTTCTTGCATGATTTCACCTCTATATTTCATGGTTTTATACTAGCATTACATACCCTCTAAGTGTTTAATAAAATGTCCAGATGTCATTTTTTGAAGAGTTAAAGGTCCAAAGCATGAGATATGATATGAATGACTATATGATGATGAAATGAGCTTATGCATATGATATACTCTATATAATGTGTTACATCAGACCATAACTGATCCGGGGGGATAAGAGCCTGGGTAAACACCATGTTGGGGGTTTGTACTCATCAATCATGTGAGGGATTTGTATTTCGCCACCTCATTATAAGGTGTGATTATCATCAACCATGTGACAGGTTTATACCACACAACAACTAAGGGGTTTGTACCATGAATAGCTAGCTTGGTCTCTTCTACACATATGATATCCTATATGAGCATGAGTTACTTAAGCATGTTTCACCTAAGCATTAATGATACATGCCATACTGTTATATTATGCCTATTGCTTTATACTATGCATTTTGATTATGATGCCTCTCTATTGTTGTACTGCGTCAGACATACTTAGTACATTCAAATGTAATAACACATACTCTTGCCTGCATGATATCACTAGGTAGGAACCAGAGCCCTAGTTGATCAGCCTTCTCTACGTGGTCGGATCAGTGCCATTCAAGCTAGTTGGTGATTCCTCCAGTTCAGGGACCTTAGTTTACTCTCTCTCTCTCTCTGTCTTGTTGTATATTGAGACACTCTTCTTTATGTTCTATTTGACTATGAGGGTGATCCCAGTTGCTTTGTCTTGGCCCCTTTTGTCCTTATTCTTGCTCTTTAATGTTTTTATATGCTTCCGCGAACAATGATGTGTAATGACAAGTTAAGAGGCTTGTTTGGGGTTCCTTCGGGATTCCCATTCATCATGTTATGTCTAGGGCCTAGGCTTGGGTCGTGATAAACTTGATATTGGAGCACTAGTTTGATAGATCCTTGGAGTCCAACCCACCGCGTCAATTAGAGTCCTATTCATGGTTATGAAGCATGCCATGACTATGAGTAGGAGGCTATGAGATGTTTTAGAAAATGTTACCCTTCTTTATATTCTATGTCATGCTATAGCGTTGTAGTGAGTCCCCCCCCCCAACGAGTGTTCTTTACTATGTTAGATCATACCAAACACTCGAGGACGAAGGGTCCAAATTCTCGAGGAACAACCTACCAATGGTGAGCTCCATCATGCTCTCACTATAATTGCCCAAGTGGTGGCGAAACAAGTCAATCAAGGGGCCCAAGGCCCTCTTGCTACTACCCCCGAGAGTTAGGGTATGAGACTTCATGAGAATGAATCCTCCAATTTTCTATGTGTCAAAGATGGATGAAGATCGACAAGAGTTCGTTAATGAGATCTATAAAATCTTGAATATCATAGGTGTTGGGCCGGATGAAAAGGCAGAGTTGGCGGCGTACCAACTCAAACGGGTAGCTCAAATATAGTATGATCAATGGAAGGGTAAAAAAGGGGTTGGTAATGTGGTGCTTTGGGAGGAGTTCAATTTTTTCCCTCTCGAACTTAAGGAAGCAAAGTTGGTAGAGTTTATGAACTTGAAGCAAGGCGCTATGAGTGTGAGGGAGTATGCCCTCAAGTTTAATCAACTTTCAAAGTATGCTACTCATTTGGTGACCGATCCTAAATCTAGGATGAATAAGTTTGTGATGGCGTTCTCTGACTTGGTAAGTGAAAAATCCCGGTCAGCCATGCTAATTAGCGACGCCGAGCAAATAGAGGAGGAGAAATCGATGAAGAGAAGGGGGCATGAGGCCAAGAGGGCCCAATTTAAGGGTAAATTCCAAAAGGGTTCCAAATTTCGTCAAGGCCAAGGGCCTATTCATGCTTCTAAGAGGGGGTTTGCCAACGACTTCCCTAGGCCTCAAGGTGTTAGTTGGGTGGATCCTATTGATATGTGCCCTAAATGTAAAAGGATTCATGGAGGCCCACGTTTAAAGGGTTTTGATGCATGCTATGAATATGGGGAGCTTGGTCACAAGAAGGTAGATTGTCCAAGAAACTCTGGCAAGGTCCGATGTGCTAATGCGGTCCCATTAGGGAAAGATGGTCCTCAAGATAGTGCCCCAAGGAACAATCAATTTTATGCTCTACATGAAAGGTAAGGGGTTAGAGAGGTCCCCGATATTGTTACCCGTATGTTTAAAATATTTGACTTTGATGTGTATGCTTTGACTGATTCGGGGTCACTCTTTCCTTTGTTACCCCTCTTGTTGCTAAAAGTTGCATGTGGTCCCCGAGTTGTTACATGAGTCATATGAAGTGTCTACTCCTATTGGTGCATCTATTGTTGCTAGGAAAGTCTACAGGAGTTGTTCTATTTACATATTGCATAAGTTGTTGCTTTGTGATCTTATTGAAATAGACATGGTAGATTTTGATGTCATACTTGGGATGGATTGGTTGCATGCCTACTATGCTTCTATTGATAATAGAACACATAGGGTCAAGTTTCAATTTACTAATGAACCTTCCTTGAATGGGATAGTGAAGATGTGGTGGTCAAGGGTAGATTCATTTCATGCATTAAAGCCCATAAGTTGATTTCTAGGGGATGTTTGTATCATCTTATGAGGGTTAAAGATGTGGAGTCCAAAGTCTCGTCCATTGAGTCGATCCCCGTTGTAAACAAATTTCTTGATATCTTCCCAAATGACCTTCCTGGTGACCCTCTCGAAAAGGAGATAGATTTTTGCATAGATCTCACTCCCGATACTCAACCTATATCCATTCCCCCTTACCGCATGGCCCCATTAGAGTTGAAGGAGTTAAAGGAGCAATTGAAAGATTTGTCGGAAAAGAGATTTATTAGACTTAGTCAATCACCTTGGGGTGCTCCAGCGTTGTTTGTGAAAAAGAAGGATGGGTCACTTAGAATGTGCATTGATTTTCGGCAACTCAATAGGTTCAATATAAATAATAGATATACTCTTCTAAGGATTGATGACTTGTTTGACTAATTGCAAGGGGCTAGCTTCTTCTCTAAGATTGATCTTGGGTCCGGGTATCATCAAATGAGGGTGAAGGAGTGTGATATTCCTAAGATGGCCTTCCGAACTAGATATGGGCATTATGAGTTTATTGTAATGTCCTTATGTTTGACTAATACAACAGCCATCATCATGGACCTAATAAATAGGGTCTTCAAACCTTACCTTGATTCCTTTGTTGTGGTCTTCATTGATGATATATTGATTTATTCACATAATGGGGAAGGGCATATGAGTCATTTGAGGGTTGTGTTGCAAAGGTTGAGGGAGGAGAAATTGTATGCCAAATTTGACAAGTGTGAATTTTGGTTGAAGGAGGTTGCATTATTGGGTAATGTGGTGTTGGGGGATGATGTAAAAGTGTATCCTAAGAAAACTGATGTGATTAGGAATTGGATTGATCCCGTCGGATATTAGGAACTTCTTGGGCCTTGTGGGTTACTATAGAAGATTTGTGAATGAGTTCTCCTCCATTGCTTCCCCTATGACTAAATTGACTTAAAAGAAGGTTAAGTTTGTGTAGACCGATGAATGTGAGAGAAGCTTTCAAACATTGAAGGATAGTCTTTTGTTCGCTCCTAGATTGTCACTGCCAGATGTGCTTGAGGGCCTTGTTTTGTATTGTGATGCATCTAGATTTAGTTTGGGTTGTGTGCTAATGCAAAATGGTAAGGAAATAGCTTATGTTTCTAGAAAACTCAACACACATGAATTGAACTACCCTACCCATGAACTAGAGTTAGCCGCCATTGTGTTTGCATTAAACATTTGGCGTGATTACTTGTATGGGGTGCATGTTGAAGTCTTCACCGATCATGAAAGCCTTCAATATGTCTTCACTCAAAAAGATCTCAACTTGAGACAAAAAAGGTGGCTAGAACGTCTTAAAGATTATGACATGGGTGTGCATTATCATCCAGGTAAGGCAAATGTTGTGGTAGATGCTTTGATTCGGGTATACATGGGTAGCCTAGCTCATGTTGATGATAGTGATAGGAAAATGTCTAGAGAGGTACATAGACTAGCTAGGTTGGGGTTAGGTTGGAGGAAGTGGGTAATGGTGTTGTTGTTGTTGATGATTCTAAATATTCCTTGGTCGATGAGGTGATAGCAAAACAAGATCTTGACTCCTCCTTGCTTGAATTGAAGGCCTTGGTGAAAGAGGGCAAAATAGAGGTTTTCTCCCAATGGGGAGATAGTGTCTTTCGGTACTAAGCTAGGTTGTGTATGCCTTGTGTTGATGGTTTGAGGGAGAAAATCCTTGATGAGACCTATAATTCTTCTTATTCTATCCACCCCGGTTCCACCAAAATGTATAGAGACTTGAGGGATGTGTATTGGTGGAGAGGCATGAAGAGGGACATTGTCAAATTTATTTCCGTTTGCCATAGTTGTCAGCAAGTCAAAGCCGAGCATCAAAGGCCGGGTGGCCTAACCCAAGACATAGAGATTCCCACTTGGAAGTGAGAGGTGATTAACATGGATTTTGTGGTTGCATTGCCGAAGACTAGAAAAGGGTTTGATTCCATTTGGGTGGTGGTTTATAGGTTGACGAAATCAGCTCACTTTCTATCAGTTAAGACCACATATGGGGCTGAAGAGTATGCACAGTTGTACATCCATGAGTTAGTGAGCTTTATTGGGGTTCCCTTGTCCATCATATCGCATCGTGGTTCACAATTCACTTCACACTTTTAGATGTCCTTTCAAAGGGGCCTTGGTACAAAAGTCACCTTAGTATGGCCTTTCACCCCCAAATGGATGGCCAAGCCTAAAGAACCATTCAAACACTTGAGAATATGTTAATGGCTTGTGTATTCGAGTTGAGGGGTAGTTGGGATGACCATCTTTTTTTGACTGACTTTGCCTATAATAATAGCTATAACTCTAGTATCGGTATGGCTCCTTTTGAGGCTCTTTATGGGAGATGTTGTAGATCACCGGTTGGTTGGTTTGAGGTTGGAGAGGTGGCTTTATTGGGACTAAATCTGGTTATGGAGGCTCTTGAGAAGGTTAGGATGATTAGGAAAAGATTGAGAGTAGCCCAAAGTCATCAAAAATCTAATGTCGATGTGAGAAGAAGAGACCTTGAATTCAAAGTGGGAGATTGGGTTTACTTGAAGGTTTCTCCGATGAAAGGTGTTGTCCATTTTAGTAAAAGGGGAAGTTGAGTCCAAAATATCTTTGTCCTTATTCAAACACTTGAGGATATGTTAAGGGCTTGTGTATTGGAGTTTAGGGGTAGTTGGGATGACTATCTTCCTTTGACTGAGTTTGCCTACAACAATAGCTATAACTCTAGTATCGGTATGGCTCCTTTTGAGGATCTTTAAGGGAGACATTGTAGGTCATTGGTTGGTTGGTTTGAGATTGAATAGGTGGATTTATTCGGACCGGATCTGGTTATGGAGGCTCTTGAGAAGGTTAGGATTATTAGGGAAAGGTTGAGAATAGCCTAAAGTCATCAAAAATCTTATGCCGATATGAGAAGAAGAGACCTTGAATTCAAAGTGGGAGACTAGGTTTACTTAAAGGTTTCTCCAATAAAAGGTGTGGTCCGTTTTGGTAAAATGGGAAGTTGAGTCCAAGTTATGTTGGTCCTTATGAGGTGTTAAAAAGGGTTGGCAAGGTAGCTTATGAGTTGAAGTTGCCTAGTGAAATAAATTAGATTCACCCGGTGTTTAATGTCTCCATGTTGAGAAAATGTGTTAGTGATCCTAATGCTATTGTGAATCTTGATGTTGTGAGTGTTGTTGAGGATAAATTGACTTATGAAGAGGTTCCTGTTCAGATCCTAGATAGGCGAGTGAAGATATTGAGGAACAAGAGTGTGGCATCCATTAAGGTCCTTTAGAGGAACCAACAAATCGAAAGTACTACTTGGGAGGACGAAGTGGACATGGAAAAGCGGTATCCTTATCTCTTCCACTCCACTCAAGCCTAAGGTACTAATTATAAGTCCCCTATGTGATTTCAAGTCTTATATTTCTGCCCCCATGTCATTCACATGCATTCATGTTTAAGTTGGCAAGTCATGATAATTTTACACTTATATTGAGAATTTGAAAAAACAAAATTTACATGTTATGTTGCATTCTTGTTGGGGCTGACTTGCTCATGATCACTTTTGTCTTGTACATCTCTTTTACATTTGGGGACGAATGTATCCAAGGGGGAGATATTGAAATAACCCAAAAAGTACCCAAAAATGCGCCTCGGAAAGTCCAAAATTTTAATTTCCATATATCTCAAAATTCGTTCATTATTTTAAAAATTTGACTTCATGTTCGTAATCAGCGGGTCAAAATTAGGTGAAAAAGGGTTTAACCCTGATTTAAGAGTGAAATATTAGCAATTATGATTTTTGAAAGTGCAACTTCCAGAGAGCAATGCGCGTCGCGGAATATTTTTGTGAATGCTTTTTTTGAGTTCGTCCAAAATTTTCTAACTGTTGGGCCAAGTTTTCCCAAACGTATTTTTACCTATACTTAGCCAAATTTCACCCTCATATCATCCTAAACATTTTCCAATACTCACTCAAACACTTTGTCTTTTCCATCAATTTTGGATGGAGCCAAAGATTCATTATTTTTTGGCTTTGGGGTATGATGGAATAAAGCAAAATGACTCTTTAAACTGTCTGCGCTTCTTTCAATTGTGAAGTAGCAGTTAGTCAATGCATCTTTCGACGCTCATCATGGGTCATCTGGAAACAGTCGCGTTATGTTTTTAAACATAGGGGTCAGGTTGCGTACATCCGACCCCCGCTTACCCCTTAATGGGCGGGAGCCTTTGAGGCATGGAGGTAATGTTGTTGTTTGTTGTTGTACTCAAACACTTTGTCATATTTTCACTCTCCAAATTCAAGTCCCAAACCCTCATCCCAAGCTATGGTTCTTCTTCAAGCTTCAAGTCTCCATCCCCAATCTTCACCAAGTTCACCTCTAAGCTAAGGTATGTGGGTTTTATTCATGGATTCCTTTCACTCATGATACCTAAGCCTCTTTTTACTTAAATTGCATGATTTAAAGCTCATTTACAAATGGGTATTGATTATTATGAAATTCACTACATACTATGTTAAAGCTGTGTAAAGTTGTGACTATTTTTCTATATTTTGAGCTATAAATCGGTGATCTATTGTAAGATTTGAGAAGGGCTTTTTTTATTGTATATTGCTTGATGGTGTTGCAAGGTGTTGATTGATGGTTTTACAATGAATTTTCTTGCATGATTTCACCTCTAGATTTCATAGTTTTATACTAGCATTGCACACTCTCTAAGTGTTTGATAAAATTTCCAGATGTGCTTTCTTGAAGAGTTAAAAGTCCAAAGAATGAGATATGATATGAATAACTATATGATGAGGAAATGAGTTTATGTATATGATATATTCTATATAAAGAGTTTCATTAGACCATACCCAATCTGAGGGGATAAGAACTTGGGTAACCATGTTGGGGGTTTGTACTCATCAACCATGTGAGGGCTTTATACTTCGCCACCGTGTAGATAAGGTGTGATTATCATCAACCATGTGAGGGGTTTATACCACACAACCACTAAGGGGTTTGTACCTTAAATAGCAAGCTTGATCTCTTCTACACATATGATATCCTATATGAGTATGAGTTACTTAAGCATGTTTTACCTAAGCATTGATCATACATGTCATATTGTTATATTATGTCTATTGCTTAATACTATGCATTTTGATTATGATGCCTATGTATTGTTGCATTGCATCCGACATACTTAGTACATTCAAATGTACTAACACATACTCTTACCTACATGATATCACCATATAGGAACCGGAATCCAAATTGATCATCCTCCTCCATGTGGCTAGATCAGTGCCATTCAAGCTAGTTGGTGAGTCCTCCACTTTTAGGACCTTAGTCTACTATCTCTCTTGTTATGTATTGAGACAATCTTCTTTTATGTTCTATTTGACTATAAGGGTGAGCCCAGTTGCTTTGTCTTGACCCCCGCTCTTATCTATGTAGTAGATGTGGTTGTTGGACATGTTATGTATCTATTATATGAGTTGACTCTTGTCTCCTGACTATGGTATTGTGCAAGCTTTATCCCCTTATCCCCTTTGTCTCTATTCTTGCTCTTTAATGTTTTTATATGCTTGTTCGACCAATGATGTGTAATAACAAGTTAAGAGGCTTGTTTAGGGCTCCTTCGGGATTCCCATTCGTCATGTCACATCTAGGACCTAGGCTTGGGTAGTGACATGGCTAGTATGTTTGTCTCTCAAGCTTGTTGCCGATACCACTATTCCGGGGACGTTGCTTATGAACTCTTTCTATGTACTAAGTCTATCTTTCTTTTGTTTATGTATTGACTATGAGGGTGAGCCTAGCTATTTGTTGTGGCCCCCACTCTTATCTATGTAGTAGAGGTGTTGTTGGACATATTATGCATCTATGCTATGAGCCTTGACTCTATTGTTCTTGATGTGTATGATATGAAAGCGTTCTCTTAGACCCAGTTGTCCCAATGTATTATCTCTTGATGCTTATTCTATTGCTTCTGCGACCAAGGATGTGTAATGATGTACTAACAGGCTTACTTGGGGTCCCTTTGGGTTTCCTTTGTGAGGTATCACATCTAGGCCCTAGGCTTGGGTCGTAACAACCTGTTTGTCCTAACGAAGAACCTTGCTAGGAAAGCATGTTGCAAATCCACCCAACTGGTGATCACACCTTGTGGAAGTTCTGATAACCACAAAGCAGCATTTATTGTAAGAGTCATTACGAAAACATGAAGTCCTACAACATCCATAGACGGATGTTGGGTTTCCATTGCACTCCTGTAAATATAGGGGAAATTTTGCAGGTGGTCATGCGGATCCTTAGATGGTTGGCCTGAAAACAAAACACGGTTTTGCAACATCTGGAGTAGCTCACTGGAGATAGTGAGCTTTGAATCGACTAGTAGAGGCAGTAACACAATAGCTCTCATGCCATTAGTATTTGCTTAAGCCATTCTTCTTATAACTCATTGGGTCTCTAAATCAATTGGAGCTAAGGGAATGCCTTGACTCCTTGTATTAATCATACAACACCTAGTATACCTTGCAAAGAAACTAAACAACCAAAAACAAAAAAGAAAAAGAAAAATACAAGCGAACTAAGAAATTAACACTTGAATTATACTACTAGTGAATCCAAATCAAAATCTCACCGTATTCCCTGGCTACGGTGCCATTTTTCTTTGATCACACTCAAGATACGCCTCATTTTCAAGGTCAAAATGATTGTCAATATAATAAACCTAACAAAGGTTAGGGTCGAATCCCACATGGAATATGGGACTTGTGCAACTTGGATCACCAATAATCAATTCAAATATCAACTAACTTAATTCTCTAAAAAAGGGATGTTTGCAATGATCGATAGAAAATTAAACTAGACTAACTAAAAAAGAGAGACAATCAAATTGGAGAGCAACTTGGGTAATTGTGTTCCCCATGATTCGCTAACTTAATTACTCCATATAACACAACTCTTAATTAGGACATTGCATATAGGACGGTAATTTAGGTTCTTCTAGCCCTCTTGTGAAGGTGAAGGTCGAATATTACTATAGGATTTGGCCAGTCTCCATAGCATGACAAACTACATTATCTATTGTCCCAGGCAACCTCCCCTTGGTCGGGTTCGGTTGATTAGACGAGAACATATCATCAAATTCTATTAACCATTCCTTTTTCTATTCATCACTACCTGGATCGGGATCAAGACACTAGGCCGGGTCTAATGTAGACCACTATTAGTTAGCATTCAAAATGAAGAGAAATGCCTAATACATGCAAATACCCAACTCAAGAATTGCAAATAATTTGAGTTTTTTAAGTTAGATTCTCATGGTTCCCACAACCCCAAGTTGTGTGTTAGCTACTTATATCTTGGGCAAATAAATGAACAATGAATAAAGAAGACATAGCAAATCACTTGCCCAAAAAGATTGAAGAACAATAAAATCCACTTTGAATTTGGAATCATAAGCTTGAAAGATGTATTTAATCCATAAGTGAATCTAATCTCCAAAAATTATGTCTCTGATGATAAACCCTAAAAAATAGTAATAAACTCGCGTTCTCTCTACTATGGAAACTCCTCTCTCTCACTCTCTAACCTCTATAAATCTTATGACTAAAAACCTAAAATGTACTATTTATAATATTTACAAATAAGTCCCTAAATTAATAAGAAAAGTTGGTTGGTGCCTAATGTGGTTCACAGTTACGACTTGTAACTCGGGTTACGTGCCATAATCAGGATTTCGTGATCAGCATCTTACATTTTGGACTTCACTTATATGAAACACCACTATGAGTCGTAGTTTGGTCTATGACACATATCGACTTCTCGTAGTCCTTATTTGCATAACTTGGTCCAAATATGATCAACACTGGAACTTTTTATGAGACCTTCATTTATGACTCGTAGAGGAAAGGATGACTCGTAACTGGGTCTCATATGGCTGAGCTTCAGTTTCTACTCAAATACTGGAATTTCCCGCGAGACCACCTCTCGACTCATAGACTGAGCTAGACTTATAGAGGATCTCGTATGTCCTCAAAAATCAACAAAAACTGCAATTTTTTCCAAAATTGTGCTAACATGCTTTTTCTATAAAAATAAACACAAAAACACATAAAACAATAAAATTTGCATTGACAACACACAAAATCCTATGTTTTAGGCATCAAATGTGCTATATTTTGACATCACATCAATCATCATGTACCTTTAGGAGAAATACCATTAGAACTTGTGAAACAACAAATCATAGGAACTTTAAATCACCTTTGGACATAACATAAAGGAAACATATTAATTTATCATAAGGGGACCTATTGGGAAAATGAGGAGAACTTGAACATATGTGATAAAATCATTTAAGTTCTTCAAATAATGAGTTATATGAATTCAAAAACCATCAATAAAAGTAAGCATATTTGGAGATAATAATATGGAACCATCATAATCATCATAAGAGAATATCTTGGTACATGAGGGGGACATGAGCACATATAAGAAAACCAAGATCAATAGTGAAATGTACCATAAAGCTTTGGGGAGTTCATAAAAGATAGTGAGAGAGACGATAACCGACATAAACCATGTGAGATAATCCAAGGAATCCCAATGTTTCTCCTACACCGGAAGAAAGGGGGAAGTCACTTGCTAAGGGGAAACTCCTAATGCCTAAGTGGATCCAGTAAGCCTCATGTGAATCAGTACTCGCCTCTATATCATAGACTCAGATATTTGCTTCAAGCCCGGACTCAGATACTTGCCTCAAGCCCTCAGATTTAGGGTACTCTCCTCTTAGGGATTTAGGTAATTACTTTTAATCCCTTTACATACGGTGGCATCGTAGTTTTAGGACTTGGGTAATTGCCTCTAGTCCACTGGATGCTAGGTGTTCTCTCACAAGAGTAGGAAAATCATAGGTCGTAGTATCATATCATAAAATCATTTCAAGTTATATAGGAGGACAATTTATTCAAACCCTAACCTATTGATATCATAGAGTCAAAGTCATAAGATAAATCCTTAGTCATTCCGGATCAAAGATCAATCTTAGAAAAATCACAAGCCCCTTGTAATTAGTCAAATAAATCATCTATCCTTGATTGGGGATATTTGTTCTTTATGGTGACCTTGTGGAATTGCCAATAGCCGATTCATATTCTATGTGAGCTATCCTTCTTCCTCACAAATAACACTAGTGCACGCCCTATGCCTAATAAAACCCTTCTCCAATAAGTCCTTCAATTGGTCTTTTAACTTTTTCAATTATTCCAGGTCCATATAATAGGGAGAAATGGAAATGGGTTGAGTATCGAGGATGAAGCCTATAGTAAAATCTATTTAGCTTTCAGCAGGAATATGAGGGAGCTTATTGAAAAAACATCAAGATACTCATTGACCACCAAAACTGACTAAATAGAAGGAACTTTGGACTCGACATTCCTAATCCTTACAAGATGATAAATGCAATCCTTAGTAATCAATTCTTGAGCTTTAAGAGAAGAGAAGAACCAACCCCTTAACTATCAAATCATGACCCTCCCACTCAAATATGGGTTCATTAGAAAATTGGAACCTAACATTTCAAGTACTACAATCAATGGAAGCATGATATGCAAATAGCTAATCTATACCTAGAATAATATCGGAATCCACCATGTCAAGTTCAACAAAATCATAAGCTATGAATTTATGCAATATGGACATGAGGCAACCCTTATAGACTCTCCTAACAATAGTAGACTCACTAATGGGGTAGACACCTCAAAGGTTCACATAGCAATTTGAGATACACATCTAGCCTATTAGTAATAAATAAGGTAGTGAATGATAGAGTGTCACCCAAATACAACAAAGCATACACATCATAATCATAAACCTTTGACAAAACAATGAAAACATCGAGTGCCTCATCTATCCTTTCCCTCCCTGGAAGAGCATACAATAGGTTATGACATAAAGCACCCCCTTGTTGACCATTTTGTGACCTTAGATCTCCATGAGCACCATGTCCTTGAGGACGAGAATCTTTACCCTTATTTGGAGCATGTGGAAAATTAATAATCTTGTGGCCCAACTTACCACACCTATAGCAAGCACCGATGTCTTCAAGTATTGTCACCATGATTCCTTTCATATTTTTGGCACCTCAGAAGAGTCAGCCCACCATTTTCACCTTGAGCTTGAGCCTTAGGTTTTGGTACCCTATCATTGGTGAACCTTGGGTTTTGAGCATTTGATGAACCTTGGCCTTGTTGGGAACAATAGCCCTCTTGCTCCCCACTCTTCCTCTTTCTAAGCTTTTTTCCCTCAAGTTGCTCAACATATGTCATGAGCCGAGACAAGTCTATTTCCCTTTCCCCAATGAGCATGGTGATGCACAATCTTCACTATCCAAGTTGAACACTCCCGATATAAATTTAGTCATTCTTGCCGAGGAATCGGTAAACAAGTGAGGAGCATACTTTGAGAGCTTATTAAATTTGATAGAATACTCCCTCACACTCATGGAGCCTTGTTGAGGTTCATAAATTCTATCATCATTCACTCTCTTAGTTTAATATGGAAGAATCGATTAAGGAAAGCGCCCTCGAATTTCGCCTGTGCAATGGGCTTGTCGTTCAGCCTCTTTGTCTTTCATTGGATAAACCATATTTGTGCAAAAGGACTTTGTGTTGATTGGTTTCAAGTTTCACTTTATTCTCCGAGCTTACCCCCATAATAGCTTGGACTTTATACACTTCATCAAGAAATTATTGAGGATCTTCCTCCACTGTAAAGTCATGAAACTCTAAAGGATTCATTCTAGTGAAGTTTGTTACTCTAGAGGACAGAGTGGGAGTATGAAGAACTTGGTCCCCTTGGTTAACCTAGTTGTCCATGGATTGTGCAAACAAGGTGATAACATTCCTATATTTGTCATGAGTAACCCCTTCCTAGGGAGTTGGAGGGACTTGATTCTTTTTGGAAATAGGATCCCTTGATGGTATTCTTCTTAGTGGAATTATCTTGAAGCGCAAAAGACCAACCACTCGAGATAGAAAGACTTAAGTCACGTTCTAAAGAACGACAAAGATCATGAATAGGTGAATTATTTCCTAAACACCTCATACCCTCTTATTCATAGTTGTGGCGTGCTTCACATCCATGAACAAGACTCTACTCAGCACGGTATTTGAATTTTGGAGAACCATTTATAAACCTAGTGTTCTAACGCTAAGCTTGTCATGACCCAAGCCTAGGGGCTAGGTGTGACATGGAAAATGGGGAACCTAAAGGTAATCCAAACAATCCTCATAGCATACATAAGCACATCCTTAGTTGCAAAAATGTAATTCAACCATCATTTAATAAAATTAAGGGGATTCAGAACAAGATGCAAGCTATGGGAAAAAGGAGTAAGGAATCATCATCATTCAACCACAATAATTAGGCTAAGGGAAGGGATTATGGGATGCACTCTATGGGGAGTACGACTTAGGAAGGTCACCACTTGCCATCAACATCAAGCGGCAAAATTCAAGGGGTAGGGACTAAAGGAAAATCTTCACAAATACATAGGCATTGCATAAGTCATCTTATCACGTCATCCAACAATACCTCTAATCATAAGCGGGATGGAGGATATGTCTCTGGCTCACACTCTAAAATAAATAACAAAGTAGCAAAGTCTTATCATAAGCAAGATGGAAAATGAATGTTATTCCTAGAATGGAGGACTCACCACAAGCAAGTCTTCAAGCAAACGTACTAGCCATGAGGAGGTGGATGGACGGGAGATCTGGTCCATACATGGTTGAATCATGTAGGAAAAATGTATGTGTTAGTACTTGAATGTACTAAGTATGCGAGATACAATCTAATAAGAGAAAATAAACCATAATAGATAAGATGCGCAATCATATATAATGGAAATAAGCTCAATATCCCATGAATGATCAAATCCCTTAGTAAAAAACATGCATAGGAAATAAACAAAATCTCATAACATAACGTACATATGTGGAAAGAGATCTTAACCAACATTCAGACCATGTGACTACTACATGGAATTCCATGTAACCTCCATACCAAAAAAAAGAGTAGTCTATTTGTCAAGATAAATCATACCCCACCTTTGTGGGTAACTTGGCCTAGTCAGATCAATTAGTAAAACCCTATTTAGGGAACATAATGATTACCTATGGTGGCGCATAGTTATGGAAAGTAAAGATTTCTATTAGGACCCTTGGCGATAGTCCTCCACTCTAAATTCCATTTGATATTATGTCTAGTACCACAAAATATATTACATAAGCATAATTTTGATATGAATAACTTGTAAAGTAAAATAGCTTAATAGGAGTATCTCATTAATATTCTTGACCCCTTCAAGTGAGCATTTTTCTTTCACAAGAGGGTGTAACATAGCATGAAAGGGATTCATGATCTTGCTTAATATTTATAGAGCTCTACATTAATTCATAACATCCTTGTCAACCCATAATCATTCATAACATACTTTTCTTGCATATCTTGTAGTAAAATCTTTCATCGGCATAAGATGTTTTATCATGTAATCTTAGTCAAAGCATGGTGGGTCTATGCATATGAGCTTAAGATCGTAAAATTCAAGAGTATGAGACATGAATGAAGTAAAACATGATCATGTGAAAATATTCAAACAACCCTTCATCATTATAGTAGAACCCCTAGCTATGGTATCATGAAATTCATCTCAAAATTCATAATTTTCCCTAACTTTTCATAGCATCATAACATGTGTAACTTCAATATCATAAAACAATTCATAGTATCAACCCTTAATAGGTGTTCATACATATATAAACCAATAATTGACAATTTTCAACATAAAATCATGCATTGAAGTAAAAATAGGAAGTACCCACAAAAGAATAAGCTTAAAATCAAAGAATTTAGTTGAAAAGGGTTTTGGACTCTCGGGGTGAAAGGACCCACGAGAACAGTCAGGCTTATGCTGACACTATCATGGGGGACATGTTTCTAGATCAACCATTCGCAAGAATAGCTGAGCAAATAGAGCAAGTGTTCAAGACAAACTGTGCATGGGGATAGCGGGACAAAGCTTTGATGAAGAGTTCATGTGCTATCAATGTGAGTTAAGAGAAAGCAAAATTAATGAAGAAATTATGAAACAACTTTCTCAGTTTCGCACAAGCATGGATATGGTAATCAAATAGAACCAAGAAAGTGTGAATGTAGTGGTTCACCAATGTCCACATCCACCCACGTACAAGGAGCAATACTATAAGGAAGATGCTTGCTTTGTGAATGATCATACGGGAGGTTTCCGGGCCAATGCCCAATGGTCCAATCAGGATTATTGGCAACAAGGTAAAGAAAACCAAGGTGAAGGAAACCAAGGTCAGAGCAATGGTAGAGATGGAGCTTTCATAGACAAACAAGGTGGTTATTATGATAGGAACAGGGGTCCAGATGCAGATAGGGGTCACAGAGAAGGCTTCAGAAATGGTCGTTATATTCCACCATTTACTCGGGACACAACTGCAGGCAATTCTAGAATTGAGGAGATATTTCATCGACTGTTGAAGAAGGCTAATACATAGGATAAGACACTAAGGGGCATGAAAATAGAGATCTCTAGTTTCAATCGAAAGATAGAGTCTCATTCTATGGCTGTTAAATAGCTTGAACAATAGTTTGATCAAGTGTCAACTTAGTTGAATCAGCTTTTGAAGGGTACATTACCTACAGCACAGTGCAAAATCCTTAGAATGAAGGGCAGTGTATGGGTCTTAGTACTAGGGGTGGCAAGAGCACTATCGACCCCCCAATGCTCGTTGATGAGGAAAATGTTTGTGAGGAGATTGTTGCAACAATGGATGCAGAAAAAGGAGACGATTTTGGCAAAGAGGGGGTGAGTAAAACACCTGAACCTCCATAGAAATTTAAGCCCATCCTTAGGCCTCCTCATTCTTTCCCTCAAAGAATCAAAGGGATGGAGGAGGAAGGCAAGTTCAAGCACTTTCTCTCCATGCTTAAGCAACCATCTATCAACATCCCTCTCATTGAGTGTTTGGAGAAAATGCCAGGCTATGCCCGGGAATATGGCTAGACTTAGATATATTAAGTAATTCAAGTGTTATTCCTTATTTTCCTTTATTTTACTTTGTTTTTGTTTATTCCTTGCAAAGTGTACGTGTTTGTATGACCAACACTCAGAATCAAGCTTTGTGATTATTATCCCTTAATTCCATTGAACTATAAGAAGAATGGCCCAAGAAAATGCCAACAGCATGACTAATGAAGCCTTGAACTGGGATAATAGTGACAATGATAGGAATGAGAGCCCACCTCCTTTGTAGGACATTCCCAAACCTTGGGATTTCAACGCCAATATGTACTAGTGGAATCAGTATAGGTTGAACTCTATGGCTATGGTCGGACGAGATTTATTGTGTTACCACAACTACCAACAGATACAAACTTCACAGTCTCTAGTGGGTTACTTCAGATACTGTAAAATTGTGGGGTATTGCGGGTTTACCATCAGAGGATCCACATAGCCACTTGCACAATGTGGCATTTGTTTGCAAGAGTGTGATAGGAGTATAGAATCTGTCTATGGATGTAATGGGACTTCATTTCTTCCCATTGTCTCTCATGGGCAATGCAACATTATGTCTATCTAACCTCCCGCAGAGTTCAATCACTATCTGTGCGGATTTGCAGAAGGCCTTTTTGGAGAGGTACTTCTCTAGATTGAAGAAGCTCAAGTTGAACGACCAGATTATTGACTTTGACCAACTTCCTAGTGATTCGATAAGCACTACATGGGAGCAGTTTACTAAATGGATAAAGAGCATCCTTGAACACAAGATAGTTGATGATGCCTTAGTGGAGATCTTCACCATGCCCTTGATGGGAACAGTCAGGCTTATGCTGACACTATCATAGGGGACATGTTTCTAGATCAACTATTCGCAAGGATAGCTGAGCAAATGGAGCAAGTGGTCAAGACAAACTGTGCATGGGGATAGCGGGACAGAGCTTTGATGAAGAGTTCATGTGCTGTCAATGTGGGTTAAGAGAAAGCAAAATTAATGAAGAAATTATGCAACAGCTTTCTCAGTTTCGCACAAGCATGGATATGGTAATCAAATAGAACCAAGAAAGTGTTAATGCAGTGGTTTGCCAAAGTCCACATGCACCCACATACGAGGAGCCATACTATAAGGAGGATGCTTGCTTTGCGAATGATCAGACGGGAGGTTTTTGGGCCAATGCCCAACGGTCCAATCAGGATTATTGGCACAAGGTAAAGGAAACCAAGGTCAGATTTATGGTAGAGATGGAGCTTTCATAGACAAACAAGGTGGTTATTATTATAGGAACAAGAGTTCAGATGCAGATAGGGGTCGCAGAGAAGGCTTCAGAAATGATCGTTATGTTCCACCATTTAATCGGGACACAACTACAAGCAATTCTAGAATTGAGGAGATATTTGATCGCCTATTGAAGAAGGCTAATACATAGGATAAGACCCTAAGGGGCATGAAAATAGAGATCGCTAGTTTCAATCGAAAGATAGAGACTCATTCTATGGCTATTAAATAGCTTGAACAACAATTTGATCAAGTGTCAACTTAGTTGAATCAGATTTAGAAGGACACAATACCTAGCAACACAGTGCAAAATTCTTAGAATGAAGGACAATGTATGGGTTTTACTACTAGGGGTGGCAAGAGCACTATCGACCCCCCAATGCTCGTTGATGGGGAAAATGTTTGCGAGGAGATTGTTGCAACAATGGATGCGGAAAAAGGAGATGATTTTGGCAAAGAGGGGGTGAGTAAAATACCTGAAGCTCTATAGAAATTTGAGCCCATACCTAGACCTCCTCCTCCTTTCCCTCAAAGAATCAAAGGGATGGAGGAGGAAGGCAAGTTCAAGCACTTTCTCTCCATGCTTAAGCAACCATCTATCAACATCCCTCTCATTGAGGGTTTGGAGAAAATGCCGGGCTATGCAAAGTATATGAAGGACTTGTTTACCAAAAAGCACACTGTGAGTTAGGTGCTTTCTCAAGAGCTTCAACATTGTAGTGTTATAACTATGAAGTCCATGGCTCAGAAGCATAAAGTTCCAGGTGGTTTCACCCTACCTTTCACAATAGGTGATGTAGAGCTCACAAGGGCACTATCTTATTTAGATGCCAGTATGAATCTAATGCCCCTTGTGGTATACAAAAAGCTTGGATTAGGAACCCCTACTCCTACTAACATGCGGTTGTTAATGACGAATCAGAATGGTAAAAAAGCCTGTGGGGATACTCTATGATGTGCTAGTCAAAGTGGAAAAATTTATATTCCCTGCAAATTTTGTGATCCTTAATTATAAAGTTGATTTTGAAGTTCCTATTATCTTGGGAAGGCCCTTATTAGTCGTTAGTCGCACCTCGGGCGATATGGAGAAGGGCCAACTCAAGTTCAGATTTAGGAAGGATGAGGTCGTGTTCAACATATGTTAGCAAGCTATGCTAGACAATGATGTGACAGTTGTTTATGTTATCGAGACTATTGATGATGCTGAGCTAGAAGTACCACTAGAGATAAGATTGGGTGTTGACATTTTGGAGGCAGTGTTGAATAATTTCAATGGTGATAGTATCCTAGACTATGAGGAGACAGTAAATGCTCTATGGGTGTCCTATAGTCCTAGGCGCCAAACTAAACTAGAGCAAGATTTGAAAAATTGGGAGTCACCACCCACCAAACCTCCATAGAAGACCCATTGGTGTTAGAATTGAAGGCCCTTCTAGCCTACCTAAGACATGCATTTTGGGAGCCAACAACACCTTGGCAGTCATAATAGCTATAGATTTGAATATTAGCAAGCAAATGCCCTTCTAATGGTTCTTAAGCAATTCATAAAGGCCATCGGATTGACGATTGCAGACATTATTTGCATCCCTCCCGAGTTATGTACACATAAAATCCAATTGGTAAAGGATTACAAGTCGAGCATTGAACATCAAAGGCGCCTAAATCTTCCTATTCAAGAAGTTTTGCATAAAGAGATCATTAAATGGCTGGATGTAGGTGTAATCTACCTAATCGTTGATGGTGAATGGGTGAGCCCGGTACTATGTATACCAAAGAAAGGGGGCATCACAATGGTACCTAATGCCAAAAATGAGTTGATCCCAATGTGGCCAGTCACAAGATGCAGGGTGTGCATGGATTACCGAAAGGTCAATGCCTCGACAGAGAAGGATCACTTTCCGATGTCATTCATGGAAAAGATGTTGGATATACTAGTGAGAAAGTGGTGTTGCTGCTTTCTCGACAGGTATTAAGGTTATAACAGATCATTATCGCTCTAGAGGATAAGGATAAGATCATATTTACATGCCCCTATGGCACCTTTACATTCAAGAGGATATCATTCAGGTTGTGTAATGCCCCAGCAACATTTCAGAGATATATGATGTCCATTTTCTCAGACATGGTGGAGAACACTATTGAAGTCTCCATGGATGACTGTAGTGTGGTTGGGAACTCATTTGAGGATTATTTCAAGTGCCAACATAATGTGTCGCAAAGATGTGTAGAAAGTCATCTGGTAATGAATTGGGGAAAAAATCACTTCATGGTGAAAGAGGGTATTGTATTGGAGCCCAGGATATTTGGCAAAGGCATTGAGGTCTATAGATCTAAAGTGGAGGTGATTGAGAAGCTCCCACCACCCATCTCAGTAAAGGATGTGAGGAGTTTCTTGGAGCATGCGGGATTCAATCGGAGATTGATAAAAAACCTCTCTAAAATTTCACACCCATTGTGCAAATTATTAAAGAAAGATGCTAAGTTTGTGTTCGATGATGCATTTCTGAAAACCTTTGAAGAGTTAATGAAGAGGTTGATCTCAAACACCAATTAGTGTGGCTCAAGACTTGTCCAAGCGCTTTGAGATTATTTGTGATGCAAGTGGGCTCGCTCAAGGTGTGGTATTGGGATAGTGCAAGGAGAAGATATTACATCCTATACATTATGCCAGCAAAACCCTAAATACATCCCAGAAGAATTAAACCGTCATAGAAAAGGAGTTACTTACTTTAGTCTTTGCATTCAAAAAGTTCTTGGTCATATGTATTGGTGGCCAAAGTAGTGGTGTATACACACCACTCAACACTAAAATATTTGATGGCTAAGAAGGATGCAAATACAACGTCGATGAGATGGGTGCTTCTATTGCAAGAGTTCAACTTTTATCTCATTGACAGAAATGAACAAAAAAATCAAGTCGTACACTACCTCTCTGGATTGAAAGATGGAGCAATGATGAAATTTGATGATAGATTAGAGATAAATAATTCTTTTCATGATGAGAGAGTGTTGGTTGTATCTCATGATCAGGCACCTTGTTTTGTAGACTATGCAAACTACTTGGTGAGTGATATCGTGGCACCTGACTTAAAGACACATCAATGTCGGAGTTTATGTTTTATATGAAAAATTTTTTAGGGATGACCCATACTTATTCTGAGTATGTGCTGATGAAATTATTTGTCGGTGTGTTCGTGATGTTAAAATGATGAGCATACTTGATCATTCCACTCGTCATTGGTGGATGGACGTCATAGTAGGATTCGAACAACCTACAAGATCTTATAATGTGGGACTATTGGTCCACTATCCACTAAGACGCCCATGACGATGCCAAACCTTGTGACAGGAACCAAAGAGAAGGTTGGGTTTCTTGTAAGCATGACCTCTCTTAACCCTATTATGGTGATTGCATTGTTTGATGTATGGGGGATAGGTTTCATGGGTTAATTTGTTAGCTCACATGCATGGAAAAAAGTACATATTAGTTGTAGTGGATTATGTATCAAAGTAGGTGGAGGCATGGCTCTACCTAATAATGAGGGCAAAAGTGTCACAACATTTTTGAAAAAGAACATTTTCTCAAGGTTTGGCACCCCTTAGGCAATAATTAGTATGAAGGTTCTCACTTCTATAGTAGGATTTTCAAAGATCTTCTGGAGATGTATGGAGTGAAATATAGAGTGGCGACGCATTATCATCCTCAGATGTGTGGGCAGGTGGAGGTGACCAATAGGGAAAGCAAATAGATTCTATCCAAAACTATGAATGCTAATCGGTTAGGTTGGTTGTGGAAGCTGGATGATGTATTATGGGCATACCAGACAACATTCAAGACCCCTATAGGCATGTGTCCATACAAACTTATCTTTGGGAAAGTATGTCACTAGCCAGTGAAGCTTGAGCATAACGCAATATAGGTTATTGAAGAAGTTGAATCTAAATTGAAATGATGCAGAAAACTCTAGATTGAGCCAACTTAATGAGCTTGATGAATTATAATTGAAAGCATATAAGAGCTTAGCCTTGTATAGAGACTGAAAGTATAACATGACCACCGTATAGAGAACCATATATTCATACTGGGGGAGTTGTCGCTACTCTATAATTCAAGACTATAATTGTTCCCTGGGAAGCTCAAATATAGATGGTTGAGACTTTTTCGAGTAGCACATGTCTTTGATCATGGGCCGTCGAACTGGAGAGATGAAATTGAGGAACTTCCAAAGTAAATGGCTGAAAAGTCAAGCCATACCTCGAAAATCTGGAAGAGTTAAAGACGGTGGAGTAATGGGATCTTGAGGAAGTGTGAGTACTCAAGCTAACAATTTCATGCTACGGCAATAAATCAGGCGCTCCTTGGGAGGTAACCCAAGGTGGTCCTTGATGGTTAGGCGTCGATGTATGTGTTTTTGACTCCTAACATTCTATTTTTTCTTGATTTTGTGCATTGGGATAATGCATATCTTTTTCGATGGGCTGTGGGTAGCTACGGACCTCAGTGAAGTCTGAGTAACTTATGGTCCATAACTACCCCAATTTTTTATCCTGGGTTTTCTCGCTTGTGTTGTTTTACTGTGGATATTAATTATTATTGAACCGACACTTTTAGGATGTTTAGATAATATTTGTAGCATATTGTACCAATACTTATGGCATATAGCATGTTTTTCATGTTTGGTTTTGAAAAATGGTACCCACCAAAAATTTTGATTAGTAGTTAGATAGTAATCATGCATGTTTTGGTGTTTGAAATATTTGTTCTAATAAATAAGGGTAAATTGAGATAGAAAGCATGATCTATGAGTGTTTTGTTGATAATGTATGCAATGTCGTGAGAGCGTGAACTTATTTTGCTAGATTCATGTATTTTGAGCTAATTCAGAACTTGCCTTGTTACTCTAAGTTAGATTGTACATTTGAATGGATTAATAAAGGATCATAGGCCTTTGTTCAACAATAGTCCACTTTAGCCTAAAAATAACCGACCAAACGATGATACATCCCTTGTTCAAAATATTTGAGTCTTACATGTACCAATTCTTTCTAACCATCTAATTAACCTAGCTTTATCTAGCGAAAAATCCTGAAAAGGGCCCTGGTCTATCCTCGAACATTGTGACTGACGCAAAAAGCCTAAGTTGAGAGTAGCTACTAAAAGTGGCCCTGGTTCGAAGGATAGATATTGTCCAGCTTAACACAAGCTAAAAGCCTAAATTGATGGTGGCTGGTGAAGGGTAAAAGCACCAAAATAAGGGTGTAAGTTAGGAATGAGGAGGGAAAGAGAAAAATCATGTACCGAGTGCATGAAAAAGTAAAAGATATCTTAGATTGAGCTAAAAAGTAAAAAGAAGCAGAAAAACAAGGAAAAAAGTTTAAAAAATGAGAAGAAAGCACCCGAAAAATCTTTAATATTAGAAATGGAAGAATAAAGTGAAAATGATAGAGTTGGTGGGGAAAAAGTGTAGAAAAATGCAATTTCAAGGGGGGCTATTAGTCACTATTTCCTAAAATATCATACCAAATCCCCCTGAGCCTACATTACAAGCCTAGAAAGTTCTAAAGTGATCCTAGTCTAATTAATTGAAGGTTTGAGTCATGAGTATAGGGGTAAGCCTATGGTATTAGTCTTTATGAATTAATATCTTTTGTGAGAGTGAGTGTTTCTGCAGAGTCCCAAGGTTAACCATTAAATCATCATTGAGTGTTGAATATGGGATTTCTTTCTGTGAGTGCATTTGCATTGCATTGTTAGTATTTGACTTGTTCGGTAATTGTGGATTGTTGATAGCTTCTTGCTTGTCATGGTTGTGTTGTCACATGCACCAGTTTGCATTGGTCGGCTAAATTGTTATCTGAAATACCCTAAAAATGTGCTTCGAAATTGTCCATAATCGTAATTTCTATTTATCTCAAAATTTGTGCGTGATATCAAAAATCCGACATCATATTTTTACAATGGGGCAATATTGAGTGGAAAATGGGTATAATCTAGATTTTAGATGATCTGTAGTAAAAAATAAATTTCACAAATTTTCAAATTCTAGTGTGCATCCGCGACTAGGCCGTGATGCGGACTAGGCTCATATCAATGTAAAAGTTTCCTTTTCGTTAGGTCCGCATTGCGGACTAGATGTAGACCAATGCAAATTTTGCCTTAATATTTCTATGTCATCCAAAGGCATTGGGGTCATAGCCCCATACCCACTTACGCATGAAAACACCTATATTTGGTAATTTTTCAACATTAAATTACTCAAAACCCTCTCTAAGACTTAACCAAATATCTCTTTCAAATTTCAAGGATTTCAAGCTGAACTTTGGAGCTCAAGGATCCTCTTCAAGCTCTAAGTTCTCTTCAAGCTCATCTCAAAAAATCTCAAGTTTGAGGTATGTGGGTTTCATCAATTTGATCCTTTCACCCATGGGGCCCAATCTTCATTTTTATGAAAATTGCATGTTTTAAAGTTGTATTGCCTATGAATATATCTTATTATAAATTATAAGCATGCGTTATGGTGGGGTGTTATAAAATATTAATTGATTATTTATGACTATCCATTTCAAGCTTATAAAATGATTTGATTATATCTATTGAGACTATGCATGTTTTGAGTCATTAAAATATAATCTATTATGAGATTTGATGATAGATTTCAAGGTACCTTACACTGACTTTTACCACATGCTGGTGGATTGATTTGCTTTAAGTTTCCTCATCTTATTTCACTCTCGAATTGCATGATTTTGAACTAGTATCAAGAACCTAACAAGTGTTTGATAAAATGTCAAGTTAAGGATTCTCAAGTTATTGATGATCTATTTCATGATTTATAAGTCAAGTGAATATATGATGATTAAGGATTTTCAAGTATGTTTTGAATTCAAGAAAAGTATCTATGATGTTACAAGTATCAAGTTAAGCCCTATTTTAATATTTCTACCTCTTGTGAGCCATTCATGTTAAAGCAAGGGTTCATGTTTGATTATGATCTACTCTCATGTTTCAAGTTAGGCTCACCTTAGAGGTGAAGCATATTTCTGAGCTACTCAAGTCATGTTCTTACAAGCTATTCATGTTAAGATTAAAGTATGATTATTTTAAGTATTCCATGGGATTGGACATAGCACCGATGAATTGGATGTCGGCGTGCACTATCTTCAAAGGTCTATACTACTTTCCTCAAACTATGTGCCAACATAGGATTATATTTTATCTTTGCTAGACAAGTGGATCCATTCATTGCACTTTATCATGAAATCCACCATGAAATGGTACGGGTTCCCGTAAGGGGGGTTTCTTCTCTGAAATGGGACGAGCTCCCATAAGGTGAAGTATGGTTTACTTGGGCAAGTTGACCACCTCTTTACCGATAAGGGGTAATCATTAGGATTCCAAGTTGTAGCTCACTTGGTCTTACTTTTATCAATTAAGGTCTCTTCTCACACATTTATTATGTTCTATACAAGTTATACGACTTAATAACATGTTTTACTTCAAGCATTGATCATCCATGCCATACTAATATTCTACTTATCCATTGCTTATGATTATGCATTTTTGACTATCTTGGCTTATGTTCTGTTGCATTGCATCCTACATATTAGTGCATTTAAACGTACTAATACATACTCTATGCCTACATGATATTACCATTTAGGGACCGGAGCACTATTTGATCATCCTCCACATGGCTAGTACGATCATTTGAAGCAAACTTTTGTGAATCCTCAAGTCTGAGGACAGTATCTTTATTACTCTTGTTATTTTGAGACTTCTTTTTGTCGAATATTTACTACTATAAGGTGAGCCTGAAAAGTGTCTTGCGCCCCGCTCCATTGCATGTTAGAGTGTTGTTGGATATTATGATGTACTTATGCTTGAGTTTGACTCTTCAATTCTCTAATGATTATTATAGACTTCCCTTAGTCCAGCTTCCGTTTTTGTAATGTCCCTTGTTGTTATTCACTTTGCTTCTGCAACCAAGTATGTGTGATTAGTATGCTAAGAGGATTGTTTGGGTCCTTTCGGGTTCCTATTCTCCGTGACCCGTCTAGGCCCTAGGCTTGGGTCATGTCAAACTTGGTATCAGCACGGTTTGGTTGCCCAAGACTAGAAAAGGGTTTGATTCCGTATGGATGGTGGTTGATAAGATGACGAAATCGGCTCACTTTCTACCGGTCAAGACACATATGGGGCAGAAGCATATGCAAGGTTGTATATCCATGACTTAGTGAAGTTACATAGGGTTCCTTTATCCATCATATCGGATCAGAGTTCACAATTCACTTGACATTTTTAAAGGTCTTTTCAAAGGGGTCTTGGTACCAAAGTTCACCTTAGTACAGCCTTCAACCCTCAAATGGATGGCCAAGCCAAAAGGACAACTCAAACACTTGACGATATGCTTAGGGCCTGTGTCTTGGATTTTAAAGGTAGTTGGGATAACCATCTTCCATTAATTGAATTTGCCTACATCAATAGTTATCTCTCTAGCATCAGCATGACTCCATTTGAGACCTTTTATAGGAGACATTGTAGATCACCAGTTGGTTGGTTTAAGGTTGGACAGGTGGCTTTATTGGGACCAGATCAGGTTATGGAGTCTCTTGAGAAGGTTAAGATGATTAGGTATAGGTTGCGGATAGCCCAAAGTCGTCAAAAATCCTATACCGATGTAAGAACAACAGACCTAGAATTTCAAGTGGGTAATTGGGTCTATTTGAAAGTTTCTCCAATGAAAGGTGTGGTTCGTTTTGATGAAAAGGGGAAGTTGAGTCCAAGGTATATTGGTCCTTATGAGGTGATAAAGAGGGTTGGCAAGGTAGCTTATGAGTTGAAGTTGCCTAGTGAAATAAATTTTGTTCATCCAGTATTCCATGTTTCTATGTTGAGAAAGTGTGTCGGTGATCCTAATGCCCTTTTGCCTCTTGATGTGGTGGCTATTGTTGAGGATAACTAGACTTATGAGAATGTTCCAGTTTAGATCTGAGATAGGCAAGTAAAAAGATTGAGTAACAAGGAGGTGGAATCCGTTAAGGTCTTTTGGAGGAATCAACAAGTCGAAGGTGCTACTTGGGAGGCCGAAGTGGATATGCAAAAGCGATATCCTTATCTTTTCCACTCTGCTCATTTCTAAGTTACTTATTCTATGCCCCATATGTGATATCAAGTCTTATATGTCAGCCCTATATCATTCATGTTCATTCATGTTTAAGTTGGCAAATTATAATGGTTTTACACCTATGTTGAGATTTTTAAAGTGATGTTTAAATGTAATGTTGCATCCATGTTAGGGGTTGATTTGCTCATGATTATTATTGTCTTTTATGTCTCTCCTGCATTCGAGGATGAATTTTTCCAAGGGGGAGATATTAAAACGACCCCAAAAGTGCCTAAGAATGTGCCTCGGAAGTTCCCGAAATCTTGTTTCCTATATATCTAAAAAATTGTTTTTTATTTTGAAAATATAATTTTGGATTCTTGTTCAGGGGGTCCAAATTAGGAGGAAAAGAGTTTAACCTCAATTTTAGAACAAAGGAATAAATTTATGAAATTTGCACTTGGTGTAATTTTATAGTGAGGGTCTGCAACATCTCCGCGATGCGGAGAGGGTGTAATTTCAGCACTATTTTTCTTAGTCTATCCAGATTTTTCTAAGTGTTGGTCCTAAATTTTTCCAAATGTGTTTTTACCTATACATAGCCTTATTTCACCCTCATATCACCCTAAACATTCCCCAATACTCACCAAGACACTTAGGCAAATATTTGCTCCTAAATTCAAGTCCCAAACTCAAGACCAATATTAAGGATTTCATCAAGGATATCACTCAAGCCTCAAGTCTTCAATTCCAATCTTCTTCAAGGGTTCTCCAAAGTCAAGGTATATAGTGTTGAACCATTGGGTCCTTCCACCCATGGTGCCTAAAACCTCTTTTTACTAATATTGTATGATTTAAAGTTGATTTTACACGTAGATCTTGTATATTGAGAAATTTACGGCACAGTGATTTTAGTTCATGAAAATATGATTGTTTTAGCATGTTTTGAGCTCTAGATCTTGGATTTAATGTTGGATTTGATGGAGAGTTTTGATATGAATGTCTTGGAGGTGTTGCAAGGTGTTGATTGATGGTTTTATAACAGATTTTCTTACATGATTTGATTTCTAAATTGCATGGTCTTTTACCCCCATTTTACACCCCAAGGTGTTTGATTAAATGTCTGGTTATGGTTTCTTGAGGAATTGAAGGTCCAAAGCATATGATATGATATGAATGATCTTATGATGAGGAAATGAGATTATTACATAATATATGTGTGGGTGTGGGTGTGGGTGTGTGTTCTATATAATATGTTGCATTAGACCACGCCCGATCTGGGGAGTATCGGAGCCCGGATAACCATGTGAGGGGTCTGTACCTAACCACCAGGGTGTCCAAGTGTGAATGGCATCAACCATGTGAGGGGTGTTGTACCTCGCCACAAGGTTGTCCAAGTATGAATATCATCAACAATGTCAGGGGTGTTGTACCTTGCTACCAGGGTGTCCAGGTGTGAATGGCATCAACCATGTGAAGGGTATTGTACCTTGCCACCAGGGTGTCCAAGTGTGAATAGCATCTCCCAACTATAGTTGGGATTCAATCTTGGTCTCTTCTACACATATGATATTGTGAGTATGAGTTATTTAAGTATGTTTTAGTACAATCATTGTTTATGCATTCCATGTTGCTAATATACTATCTCTTGTTATGATTACACATTTTGATTACATTGCCTGTCTCTTCTTGCATTGCATCCCACATACCTAGTACATTCAAACGTACTAATGCATACTCTTGTCTACATGATATCACCATGTAGGGACCGGTGCTCAAGTTGATCATCCTCCTCCTCCACATGTCTAGATTTCTATTGGTGAGTCCTCCACTTCGGGGACCTTAGTCTATGTTGTTATTAGCTATGTATTGAGATACTTTCTTATATACTATTTTGACTATGAGGGTGAGCCCGGTTACTTTGTTTTGGCCCCCGCTCTATGTATTTAGAGGTGTTTGTTGGACAAGTTATGTAATTATGATATAAGCTATGACTCTTTGTCTTTAATATTGATGTTTTTCCATGCTATCCCTTAACCACTTTGCCCCTTATGCTTGTTTCATGTCATTTACATACTTTCGCAACAAAGGATATGTAATGACAGTTGAAAGGCTTGTTTGGGGTTCCTTCGGGTTCCCCATTTGCTGTTTCACGTCTAGGCCCTTGGCTTGGGTCGTGACACTCTCATAATAGTTAGTTAGTTGTATTTTCTTATTGATTATTGCAAGCCCCCCCTTTCGGGAAGTAAGTTGGTTAATTACTTAGACTGCAAATTGGTGGATTTTCTTAAGTCTATGTATTCCCTGTAGAATTGACCCTAACCTTAGTTAGGTTCTATATATTGATAGCGACCGCCTATCCTCTAAAAAGGAGGTGCAGTATGGGTGAAATCAAGATTTTGGTGTCGTTACTGGGGAATACAACTAGACTTAGTAAATTCATTAGTAATTCGAGTGTTAATCTTTAGTTCCATTTATTTTACTTTTGTTTGTTGTTTTTATTTCTTTTCAGGTTGTACGAGTAAAGGACACCCAACACTCAGAGTCAAGGCAATCTCTTAACACTGTTTGATCCAAAGATCCACAGAACACTAAAAAGGATGGCCTAAGACTGCCAACATTGTGGCTAATGTAGCTCTGAACAAAAATAATAACTAGGATATTGGGAATGAGAACCCACCTCCTTTCGATGACAATCCATAGCTTTAGGATTTCACTAATGATTACCAGTTGAATCAGTATAGGTTGAATCTTATGGGTATGGAGGTGACCGGAGCTATGTTGTTGCCACCAGTACTAGCAGACACAAAGTATATAGTCTCGAGTGGGTTACTTCAGATGTTACAGAACCGTGAGCTATTTGCGGGCTTACCATCAGACGAACCATATAGCCACCTACACAATGTGGAATTTGTCTGCAAGAGTGTGATGGGAACACAGAATCTATCTATGGATGTTGTAGGACTTTGCGTCTTCCGATTAACTCTTATGGGAAATGTTGCATTATGGATATCTGAGCTCCTGCGAGTTCAGTCACCAGTTGGGCAGACTAGGAGAAAGCCTTTTTGGAGAAGTACTTCCCTAGATGGAAGAAGCTCAAGTTGAAGGACCAGATTAATAAATTTGAGCAACTTCCTGGTGATTTGATAAGCACTACTTGGGAGCGATTCACAAAATGTATGAGGAGTGTCCTTGATCGCAAGATAGTCGATGATGCCTTGGTGGAGATCTTCTACTGTGCCCCTAATGAGAATAGGCACGCTTGTCCTGACACTATCTTGGGTTGCATGTTTCTAGATCAATCATTTGTATAGATCGTAGAGCGAATGGAAAGAGTGGTCAAGAGAAATCTTGAATAGGAGCAACGAGATAGAGATTCCACAAAGAGTTCATCTCCTATCAGTGTGGGTCAGAGCAAGCCAGAATTAGTGAAGATATTATGCAGCAGCTTGCCCAAATTCACACAGGTATGGAGGTGACGTTGAATCAAAGCTAAAAGAGAGTGAATGATGTAGTTCATCACCCTCCATGTGCACCCATGGACAAGGAGCCATTCAACGATAAGGATGTGTGTTTTATTGCTGATCAGATCGGGGGTTTCTAGACTAATGCACAAGGTTCCAATTGAGACTGTTCGCACCAATGTCGAGGAAACCAAGTTCGGAACTTTGGTAGAGATAGAGCTTATAGGGACAACTGCAAAGGTTATTATGATAGGAATATGGGTATAGATACAGATTGGGGTCGTAAAGAAGGCTTCAGAAATGGTCCTTATGTGCCACCACATAACCACGATACAAGTACAAGTAATTACATAATTGAGGAGATGTTTGATAACTTATTGAAGAAGATTGAGACACAGGATGAGACTTTAAGGGATCAGAGATTTCAAGTATCAATTAGAAAATAGAGTCTCACTCTGTGGCTATTAAACAACTAGAACAATAGTTTGGTCAAGTGTCAACTCAGCTTAATTAGTGCCAGAGGGGTACATTGCCTAGCAATACAGTGCAATAACCTAAAACGGAAGGGCAGTATATAGAAATAACTATTTGCGGTGGCAAAAGCACCATTGACCCTCTAACGTCGATTGATAAAGAAGATGTTCAAAAGGAGATGGCTGCGGCAAAAGATTCAGATGATGAAGATAATCATGGAAAGGATGGGGTGAGGGAACCTACTGATGTGCCATAGAGGTTTAAGCCAATTCCTAGGAAACCTCCTCCCTTCCCTCAGAGAATCAAAAAGAGGGAGAAGGAAGGCCAATTTAAGCACTTTCCCTTCATGATAAAGTACCTTTCTATCAATATCTCTCTCATTAAGGCATTAGAGATGATTCTAGGGTAGCAAAGTACATGATGGACCTAGTCACCAAAAAGTGCACTGTGAGTCAAGAGCTCTCCAAAGAGCTTCAATAGTGCAGTGTTATTTCTACGAGCTCATTAGTTTAGAAGAGGGAAGATCTATGTGCTTTCACCATACCCTGCACCATTGGAGATGTGGAGTTCGCAAGAGCTTGATGTAATCTAGGTGCCCACACAAATCTGATGTCCCTTGTGGTGTATAAGAATCTTGAACAAGGAGCCCCTACCCCAACTAGTATGTGGTTTTCGATGGCAGATCATATAGTAAAGAAGCCTGTAGGGATACTGTATGATGTGTTGGTAAAAGTTGACAAGTTTATATTCCCTGTAGACTTTGTGATCCTAGATTTTGATCTTAACTTCGATGTCCCAATCATCTTAGAAAGATCATTCCTAGCCACTATACATGCCCTAGTAGAAATGGAAGCTGGTAAACTCAGGTTTAGATTGAATAACGAAGAAGTCGTCTTCAATATCTGTCAGTCCATGAAGCATCCTGATGAGTTGAAGAGTGAACTCTAGGCAATTAGTGAAGTCCGAGTAACAAAGTTATCCATGTCATGCCGTGACAATAAAACAAGTGCTACTTGGGAGGCAACCCAAGACTTTTGATGTAATAGCATGGTTATAGGTTTATTTTTAGTTTTCAGATTCATAGTAGTTTATTTTCTTGTGGTTTGGTTGTAATTTTGGACATTGGGCTAGTTGCATATATAGTAATGGTGAATTTTGAAAGTATGTAGGTAAAGGACTAAGTCAGCTAGTTTGGCTGAGAAGAGAATCATGTTGAGTCTCTACGACTAGGTTGACGGGTCATAAATCACTTTACCACCCATAACCCACCTCGTAGAGAATTCCAATAAGTAGGAAATTATGCACTCCGGTCTATGAATCAACTTTACGATTTGTAGATCAAACTACAAGTTGAGAATGGGGATCATGGACCCTAGTAAGTTTTCTAGAAATTTTGTTAAGTATGCAGTATCTATGACTAACTCTACGAGCCGTAAAACCTTTTACAACTCAGAGACTAGTCCATGAAGCGTAGTTCTGAAAACTAGGATTTGGGTGTTTTACGAAACCATGATTTATGAGCCATAAGATCCTCTATACCCATAATCTGATTTACAAGCCGTAAGATCCTCTACGCCCTATAATTAGGGTTTCGTAAAGCTTAAGCCCAGTAATTTTCAATTGACTCGATAAATATAAATAGAGGGGTCAAATTGTTTTACCACACAATTGACCTAATTTACAAAATTTAGCCAACCTACCCTACACCCTCAAACTTCTGATTACCTCCGCCCACAGTCGATCATTTTTCGGCAAGAATTTTGGCACACTAGGGTTTTTGACTACTCACCTCCTTCATATTCTTCAATTTAATCTTAATTCTTAGTATGTTCTAAATTTAGTTAAGACTTATAATTTACCTTGTTTCAAAGATTGAGTTGAAAGCCTTGTGGCGTATGGTGTTTAGACACAAAATCCTTCTTTGAGTTTGAATTATGTTAGTTGTAATTTGGTTGCCCATATTTGAATTGTTAATTAAGTCTAGAACTGGCTACTTGGGCCTTATGGTGTGTTAATTCTTGGTGACTATTTAGTCACTCACCATATGTGATTGAATGATTGTGTTTGTGAATTGGTAAGTGATGTCATAGGTACATGAAAATGTTTAAATCATTTAGAAAGGTCAGAACCAAAGGATAAGCCATGTTTAGTCACTTTTGATAGGGTGTATGTGTGTTTAACATATTGGGGTGATGGTTGTGTTGTGTAAATCATGTGGGTGAGTGTGTTTTGCTTCGATGCTGATGATTAATTCATTGAATAAGTCATTTGTTGTTTGTGTGATGGACTTACAAACTTAGATAACTGAGTTTTCTGGTTTACAATTGGCTTTTATGGCCCCTGGAGCATTCCATGAATCATAATTGCCTCTTATGCAAAATTCAAGAAACTTGATGTTTCTGAGTATCCATTAGATGAGACTTTCTACGAGTCACAGATCACTTCACGACTCATAGATAGGTCTCATAGAGCCCTTCCTAGAATTGATTACTCACTGGAAATCTCTTGGATCTAGTGTACAACTGCTAAACCACTTTATGAGTCATACCTGGTCTTGCAGACTTTTCCAGTAACAAAAATTATTTCTACCACTGGTTTACGAAGGCTCTTTATGACTCGTAGTATCCACTATAGCCTGCAAAGGTTCTTTCGTAAAACCCTTCTACAACTGAACTCAGATGATTTTTTTCTTTTTAATTATTGATTTGTAGGGCTAACCATGGTATGTATATGTCTATGTTTTAGGGGCTATGGACCCAAAACCAAATGCACTGAGATCCAGGCTATGAAGAGGAGGCTTAGAGATGAGCCTTCAGATGGTTAGCAGACCACTGAACTGAGTGGTTCACTACAGGTCCTAGATGTCACACAAGACCCAAAGGCTATTATACCATAGACTAGAGTTGTTGCCAGAGCTCCTGTTACTCTCTCTCCCCAACCTGAGGAGGGAGGCAGCGATGAGAGTGGTTTACCATAGATGACTCTATCCGAAGAGGATTCTAGCTCTGAGCGAGACTCCAAGGATAAATTAGAAGCAGAGTCCTTAGCCGCACCCCGACCATCATCATCCACGCCAGACGCTCTCATTAATTGGTTGTGTATAGACAGCATGCAAGATATATATATGGTGGACACACAATAGAGTGTTCATGGCAAGCCAGCCTGCTCCATTTATAAGGAGTCCAGTGTCATCATTGATAGACTTGAATGTGTCCCAAGCCTCCAGGACACAATGATCAGATACGTGCTCGAGTGGCTAACTAGATCTCTTGGGCAATACTTCTGGACCATGACGAGGGAGTTATATTCCTCCTACGCAACTAATATCCTACTTACTCTCCAAGGGGAAGAATCCCCTCGCTCAGCCAAGACTAACTGAGACGAGAGTGAGGGGCCAGCGGGTGGATATGTCAGAGGCCACCATCTGTCATATGTTATTTGGTCTGGAGTTTCCTACCCCCATATCGACCTCAGAGTTTGACTACAGGGTGGGGTAGACGAAAGCCCCACTAGTGATGAAGGATCCTGAGCGATGAGACACGTTGATGAGATGGGTAGCCGAGTATATTGCAGAGCAAGGTCTAGAACTTGGTTAGGTCACTACTCGCTCAGATCTAATCATCAAGGCTTCGCTTAGTTTCCCTGCCAAGTTTTGGTGGGCAGTTGTTCGTTCACACATCTTGCCAACACTTGCTGATAATATTCTGACACCGGAGCATGCGGTTTTAGTTGCCAGCATCTTAGTTGGCTATGAGATTGACTAGGCCCGCCTGATTATTGAGCAAATCCATGAGGTACCACTGAAGAGGTCTACCTCCATCCTATTCCTACACTTGATATGAAGGCTCTGTCTAGAGTCCAGGGTGGAATACTACATCAGCTGGACCAGATGATTGAGACGAAACATACATTGGATCCCAATCTGATAAAGGCTGAAGAGAACCCGATGGCACTCCAGTGAGCACAGCCTCAAACTATGCCTGGGATTTTCACCCTAGCACTACCACCTGAGGGTTCTGAGATGGCCACGACTACTACTGCTACTACTACTACTACTACTACTACTAAGAAGAGGCCCCTGCAGCCCAAGGCAATTAAGGAGATTGGACCCAGTACTGTTGTTCCAACAACACAAGCCAGTACTTCACAACCTACCACCGTGGGCATGGTCTGTGTGTCTACCACATCTACACAGACCTTGGCATAGAGATTATTACATGTTGAATCGCAGTTGACTCAGTTTGTTCATCAGATTAGGCCATGGATCTGTTAGACGATAACAGACTCAGAGGGTTGGAGTCTATTGTAGAAGCCAGCATCGATGCCTTAAAGAAGAGGGTACAATGGAGATTGGGGTAGGCTCAGACTTTGGATTTGATGGCTACACATATAGAGATCCAGCAGCTCCGAGTTGATAAGACAACAGCACTAGCGACACCGGTTCTACTACCATCGACTATACCTTCGGTGTTAGTCATTGATTTGTTTACTCCCGAGGAGCCTACGCAGCCTTCCCTTAGGAATAGACTTTTACATGAATGATGAGCCAGAGGAGATACATGTACATGCGAGGATGATAGAGGAGGAGGAGCTCGAGCTTGCCTTGAGGAGAACGAGACAATATAAGGCGATGAGCAAAAGTTCAAGCGACGGAGCAGGTGAGGAGTGTTGGCCCCTCTAGATAGAGTACTACTGCTGAGCAGACCACCTCGTAGGATGACGGTGGCCTGAATTAGCCACAAAATAGTGCTTAGGTTCCCAGGTATGTTTTTGACCCCTTATGTTTTATTTTGTTTTTTATTTTTGTGCATTGGGGAAAATGCATACCATTTTCAATGGGGTGTTGGTAGTTATGGGCCTCAGTGAAGTCTGAGTAGCTTGGGTCCTTAACTACCCCATTTTCTAATCCTAGGGATTTCTTGCGTGTGATTTTTTGCCTTGTGGATAATTAATTTCTATTGAACTGCCACGTTTACGAAGTTTAGACAATATTTGTAGCATATAGTACTAACACTTGTGGCGTATAGCATGTTTTTATGTTTCGTTTGAAAACATGATACTCATCAAAAATTTTGATTAGTAGTTAAATAGCAACCGTGCATGTTTAGGTGTCTGACAATATATGTTCTGGTAAGTGAGGGTACATTGAGATAAGAAGCATGATCTGTGAGCCTTTTTGTTGATAATTTATGTAGTGCCATGTGATTGTGAGCTTAATTTGATAAATTAATGTACATTGTGCTAATTCATAACTTGCCTTGCTACTCTAAGCTAGCTTGTAGATTACTTGGATTAGGAAAGGATCTTAGGCCATTGTTCTTAAATGAGTCCAGTTTAGCCTAAAAATGACGAATCAAAATGATAATATAATCCCTTGTTCCTAATGTTTAGGCCTAACATGTACTTAGGTATGCCACTAAGTTAAGGTCTGTGTGTTACTGCACTGTCTAAATAGATTGAGTCCACCGCTTGAGGACAAGCAACAACTTTAAGTTGAGGGTGTTGATGTGCTGCCAAAATATAATACTTTTTATGCCTAAAACTTGGAATTTTGTGTGTTCTTAATGCAATATTAGTGGATTTTATGTGTTTTGATGTTTATCTTTGCATGATTATAGGTTGCCCATGATTTTGGAGAAAGTTACAAAAGTTGCTGCATATTTGTTGTTATACGAGAAAGTTTACGGGCCGTAGACCATTCTACTAGCTGTAGGGTGGTTTCATAAAGATTTCCAGTAAGGGGCCATGTTTCTAAAGTTAATTCTGTGAACATGTAAATGAGTTGTAGATTAGTTTATGAGTCTTAAAAGATGTTTCGTGCCTTGAGGATCAGAGAATGAAGACTTTCTAAAGTTTATCAGATAAGACCCCCTTTATGAGTAGTAAAGCATTTTACAAGTCGTAAACAGGTGTCATAAAGAGAAAGTCCAATTTGCCAGCAATAATGTTTGAGACCTCGATTACGGGCTGTAAACATTAATACGAGTTGTAAAGAGCTTTCATGAAGCGTGCCGACCAGTTCTCCTAAGTCATTTAGAATTTGAATTTTAATTATTATAAATAGGTCTTTCAGATTATTTTTCATAAGTTCTCATTAGTTTTGATAAGTTTTAGACTAGTACACAAAGAACTCACTAATTTAGAGAGAGAAAATTGTAAGAGAGTCTTTGAGAACATTCGTGGTTGAATTTGATTTTAAAGCTTGTGATTCTTTTTGATATTGGATTTCTTGTTCTTAAATTTATTATGTAAATGTTTAACTATGTATTCTAAAATCATAATCTCTTCATCTAGACATAGCATGAGTAGCTAAATCCACAACTAGAGTTGTGAAAACCATGAGGACCTAACAAAGTAAAACCGGATAATTCACCATTCTTGGAAGGTGTATATGCATGTATTAATTAACTCTTCATTTTGCATGTTTTCTAGTGGTGGCCAACATTAGAACCCACCTGGTGTTACTGACTGGACCAAGGAAGTATTGTATAGGATAAGAGATTAACTCATAGGATTCGATAGATGTGTTCTCATCTAATCAACCAAATTGGGCCTAAGGAAGGTTGTACTGGGACTAATAGGTTACTGTTAGTCATGCACACTATAGAGATAGGCCAAGTCACATAGTGAAATTCACCTCTCACCTTTGACTAAAGGGTTTGGGTGAACTTAAATTACTGTCCTGCATGCTATACAAGACAAGAATTAGGTTATCCAGTGAAACTGAGTTGGGGAATCATAGGGAACACAATACTCTAGTTGCTCTCCATTATTGGCTTTTCTCTCATAATAATTAGTTAGTTATATTTTCTTATTGATTATTGAAAATCTCCCCCCACAATTGGAGAAGTAAGTTGTTTAATTACTCCGATTGCAAATTGGTGAATTTTCTTGACCCTAACCATTGTTAGATTCTGTATCTTGACAGTTACGGCTTTATCCTCTAAAAAGGAGGTGTAACTTGCTGACATCATGTATCTATCATATAGTTACGGTATAGGATGTTGAGTCTGAGTCTCCTACTTTTAGTTTGTTCCTGAGGTTAATGAGTTTTCGAATTTCTTTCTTTATGGTTTTCTCGGTATTCCTCCTAAAAGGGAAGTAGACTTTGGCATAGATCTTCTTCGTGATACTTAATCTATTCCCATTCTCCTCATCATATGACATCGACTGAATTAATTGAGATGAAAGATCTACTAAAGGATTTTTTGGAGAAAGGCTTTATTAGGCCACGTATATAACCTTGGGGTTCTCCTATTTTATTTGTAAGAAAGAAGGATGCAATGCTTAAGATTTGTATTGACTATCAAAAATTGAGTAAGCTGACCATAAAGAATAAGTTTCAATTGCAAAGAATTAATGACTTGTTTGTCCAATTATAAGGATCTTGATCTCGCTCAAATAATACCTCTCACTTTGAGGATAAAGCGATCATTGTCAAATATAAAACCCGACCATAGGTTAGGGTCAAATCCCAAGGTACTATGATGTTTTGCTGCATTGATTCACCAGCAATCATTTCAAGCATCAAATAATTCTATTCCTAATTGGGGGTGGGGGTGGGGAGGAGAGGTTCTAATGATATGTCGTAAAGTAAAACTATAGAAAATGTAGAGACAATAAAAAAGGAGAGAATCTTGGCAAATTGTGTTCCCCATGATTCACTAAGTGAAACACCCCAAATAACACAACCAAAATTAGGATATTACATGAAGGATGGTAACTTAGATTATTCTAACCCTTGGGCGAAGGTGAAGGTCGAATTTCACTATGGCACTTGGCCAACTACCATATTGTGCCAAAAGTTGTTACTGTTGTCCCAGTCAACCTCTCTTTGTCTGGGTTTGGTTGATTAGATGAGAACAACATCGATCGAATTCTGTCAGCCATTTTCTTTTTTATTCATCACTACCTTGATTGAGATCATGACACTAGGCAGGGTTTAATGTTGGTCATCATTAAACAACAAAAAAAATGAAGGAAAATAGATAATACATGCAAATACCCAACTCAAGAAGTGCAAATAATCTGGGCTATTAAGCCTGCTACTCATGGCTGCCACAACCCCCATGTTGTAGGTTTAGCCACTCATGGCTTGGGCACACAAATCACCAATGAAATTAGAAGACATGGAATATTCCTTATCCAAGCAAATTGAAGAACAATGAAACCCTCTTTAAAATTAGTATCACAAGCTTGAATGATGATATTTGTCCAAAAGTGAATCTAAATCCCCAAATTTGAGTCTCAAACTAACACCCTAGTTTTCTACTCTAAAAACCTACAATATTCTTAGAGTTGTCTCAACAAGTATGAAAAATTCTCCAAAAACTATAGAAAACCCTTCTAAAACCCTAAAAATATAGTATTTATACTATTTACAAAAGGTCCTTAAAATTGTTAGAAAATTTTGGTCGGCAGCTACTATGGCTCGTAGGGTGACCTATGAGCCGTAATTGGCTTTCGTGGTCAGCACTTGGCATTTTGGACTTCACTGATACGATGTACCTCTACGAGTCATAGTCTAGTATATGACTCGTACTGACTTCATGCAGTCTACGCTTGCATTTCTTGGTCCAATTTTAATCCACACTGGTAATCGCTACGAGGCACCCTTCTTCAAGTCGTAGTGAGGACTACAACCTATACCCTAAGCTCGTATGGATGAACTTTAAATTGTCAAATTTTTATTTTGGAAATTGTTAATTGCTACAACCATCCCCTACGACTTGTACTGGGTCTCCTAGATCTTCCAAAATTAATAAAATCTGTAACTTTTCCCAAAATCAGGCCAACCTATATTTTCTGCAAAAATAAATACAAAAGCACATAAAAACCATAATAAGTCAAATGTAGAATACACAAAATCCCATGTTTTAGACACCAATTGTGTTGTATTTTGAAAGCACATCAACACCCTTAACTTAGAATTATTGCTTATCCTCAAGTGACAACTCCATTTGGATAGATAATAAAGAAATACATAGCAATTTACTCAATGGCATATTCCTTACTCACTCTCCACTCAGGTACCCATAACAACATTTTCAAAACAATATCATGCAGTGATTAAGAAAATCACAACATATGGACTCATTTGACAATCCAACTATGAGAAGTTAAGGAACATTAACAATCCACATTCACTGAGTAAGTCAAATGCTAACTATGGAATAGAAATGCCCTCACAAAAAGGAAGTGTCACGACCCAAGCCTAAATCCTAGATGTGACATGTCGAATGAGGAACCCCAAACAAGCCTCTTAGCATATCAATCACACATCCTTAGTTTCCGAAGCAAAATAACAACAAAAAGAGACATAAATAAGGAAAAATGGGACTAAGGGAAGTCTTTAGATTTATAAAGCACAAAAGATTCCATGCTCAAAGCATAAGTACATGAATTATTCCAACAACACCTCTAAACATAGATTGGAGTAGCGGCCAAGATACTGTCCAGGATCACTGTCATAATGTCATATGTTCAACATCAAGAAGTCTTAGAAATAGTATGAGAAAGTAGATAGTGTCCTCGAACTTGAGGACTCACCAACCTTTTCATCGAATAATCCCACTAGCCACTTGGAGAGTGACCAACAGGAGATCTAGTCCCAACATGGTGATATCATGTAGGCATAAGTATACGTTAGTACATTTGAATGTACTAAGTATGTACGATGCAATGCAATAAGTCATAAGCCAATATAGTCAAAATGCATACTAATAAGCAATAGATAAGCATAATCTCAATATGGCATGCATGATCAATACTTGAAGTAAACCATTCTTGTAAATCATTCAACTTGCATAGAACATAATACATGTGGGCAAAGAGACCTCAATCGACAATGATTAAGACCAAGTGAGCTACAACTTGGAATCCCAATGATTATCCCTCACTATTAAAAAGGTGGTCTACTTACAAAGCTAAACCATACTTCGCCTTATGAGAGCCCGTCCCATATTAGAGAAGTAACCTTCCTTTTGGGAGCCTGTCCCATTTCAGAAAGGATTTCTTAAGAAACTTCATCTTATGCTAGCCCATCCCATTTCGGTACGAATTTCAAGCGAAAGTAAACTAAATGGATCCAGCAGTATAGCAAGGGGTATCACATAATCCTATGTTAGCACATAGTTAAAGAAAAGAGAGCAAACCCTCCATCCATCGGGGCTAAGTCAAATCCCATGGAATACATATAATAATCATACAGTAATAACTTGCAATAAACATGGAATCATGACATGAGTAGCTCTTAAACATACTTGACCTTTAATGGTGAGCCTAACTTGAAATATGAGAATAGATCATAATCAAACATTATCCTTGCATTGACATCAAAGGCTCACAAGAGGTAAAATCTTGAAGATAGGGCTTAACTTTATACTTGCATAATCATAGATAATTTCATGAATTCATAACATACTCTATAGCCCATATTCTTTATGAAGTCACCTAACTTATAAAACATGAAATTAACTTGAGAATCCTTGACTTGACATTTTATCAAATACTTAGTGGGTATGTAATGCTTGTAAAAAATAATGCAATTCAAGAGTGAAATCACGTGAGAAAGCTCAATACAAATCAACCCACCAGCATATTTCAAAAATCTCATGTGAGATACACTGAAATCCATCATCAAATGTCATGATAGATCATAGTTTCATAGCTCAAAATGTGCATTGTCTCAATAGACAAAGGAAACTCATAGTATAAGCTTGTGATAGATAGACATGCATATTTAATCGACATTTCATAAAAACCCACCAAATTTCATGCTTATAATCCATAATAAAAGATACTCATAGATAATACAACTCAAAAACATGCAAGTTTCATAAGACATGAAGATTGGGCAGCATGGCTGAAAGGACCGAATGGTTGAAACCCACATACCTAAATTTGGGGATTCCTTGATGTATATGTGAAGGAGACTTGAAGCTTGAATGGAGTTCTTGAGATCTGAAATTAAGCTTGAGACACTTGAATTGGGATGAAATATATGGCTGTCTTGGAGAGGTTTTTGAAAGGGTCTATAGTGATATAGAGTTGAAAAATGGCTAAGTATAGGTATTTTTACGCATAACTGGGCATGTGGCTATGACCCCGAGGCCTTTTGACCGAAATAAGAAACTAAGGAAAAAAAAATGTACATCTCCACGCCCCCAGCATGTCGCGCCCAGGACGTGGAATGTCTTTGCAAATCATAAATATACGAAAAATATTTTTCGCTATAGATCCTTTAAAATAGGGGTTGTACCCATTTCCCACTCAATTTTTCCCCTTGATCACGAATATGAAGTCAAGTTTTCGATATCATGCACAGAGTTTGAGATACATGAAAATTACAATTATAGGCATTTTCGACGCATATTTTTAGGGTGTTTTCGGGGCATTTCAATATCTCCCCCTTGGGAACATTCGTCCCTGAATGTCAAAGAAACGTACATAAGAGAAATAATCATGAAGATTCCAGCCCAACATGAATTTGACAAATGTATTTAAAAATCATTTCAAAAATCTCAACGTGAATGTCAAAAATCAAAATAAACTTGTAGACATGAACATGAGTGCATGTAAACTAACATAAAGGCTGAAACTTAAGACTTGAAATCATATTTGGGACTTAATTAGTACCTTAGGATTGAGTAGTATGGAAGAGATATGGATATGTCTTTAACATGTCCGTCTCGGCTTCCCATGTGGAACTTTTAACTTGTTGATTCCTCCATAGGTGCTTGGCGGAAGCTACATCTTTGTTTCTCAACCTCTTCAGTTGTCTATCCATAATCTCCACCGGGACCTCCTCATAAGTCTAATTATCTTCTACTACACCCACAACATCCAAGGACACTATAGCATTACGGTCACCCAAACACTTTCTCAACAAAGACACTTGGAAGACTAGAAGAACCATGTCTATCTCCACAGGCAACTCCAACTCATATGCAACCTTACCAATCCTCCTCAAAACTCTACAAGGACCCAAAAATCTTTGTATTAACTTCCTGTTCTTGCCAAATGAAACTATACCCTTCATAGGTGAGACTTTCTAGTAAACCTAATTGCCAACCTTAAATTAAAGATCTCTTCTTCTCACATCGGAGTATGACTTTTGTCTACTTTGTGCTATTTTCAATCTTTCCCTTATCAACCTCAACTTCTCCAAGGCCTCCATGACCAAATATGAACCTAGCAAAGTCATCTCCACCACTTCAAACCATCCAACCGAGATCTTCAACGTCTACCATAAAGAGCTTCAAAAGGAGCCATACCAATGCTTGAGTGGTAGCCATTGTTGTAAGCAAATTCAATGAAGGGAAGATGATCATTCCAACTACCCTGAAAATCCAAAACACAAGATCTAAGCATATACTTTAGGGTTTGGATGGTCCTCTTGTCTTGACCATTTGTTTGAGGATGAAAAGTCATGCTAAGCTTAACCTTGGTACCAAGACCTCTTTGGAAAGACCTCCAAAAGTGAGAAGTGAATTAAGCACTATGATCCGAAATTATAGACAAGAGCACCCCATGCAATCTAACCAACTCATGCATGTACAATTTGGCATAGTCTTCATCACCATAAGTAGTTTTGACCGGTAAGAAGTGAGTCAACTTTGTCATTCTATCCACAACAACCAATATGGAGTCAAAATGTTTCCTAGTAACCCACCCACAAAATCCATGTTGATTTCCTCCCACTTCCAAGTAGGGATCTCTGTGTCTTGAGATGGGTCACTAGGCCTTTGATATTCGGCTTTCACTTGTTGACAATTGAGATATCTAGATATGAACATTACAATGTCTCTCTTTATACCACCCCACCAATACACTTCCTTCAAATCTCTTTACATCTTTGTGGAACTGGGGTGGATAGAATAGGACGAATTATGAGTCTCATCTAAAATCTTCTTTCTCAAGTCCTCAACACTAGGCACATACAATCTACCTTGATACCCACGGGAACCATCTCCCCCTTGGGATAAAACCTCCCCTTTACCATCTCTCACCAAGGCCTTCAACTCTAGCAAGGTGGGGTAAAGATCTTGTTTTGCGTTTACCTCTTCAATCGAGGAAGACTTAAAACCATCAACAACCACTACAACACCATTATCAAGTTTCTCCAGTCTAACTGCCAATCTAGCCAATATATAGACCTCTCTATCCACCTCTTTGCCACTATCATCAACATGAGCTAGACTACCTGTAGACATCCTACCTAGAGCAACGGCCATAACATTATCTTTGTCGGGGTGATAATGCACACTCATATCATAATCTTTAAGGAGCTCTAACCACCTTCTTTGCCTCAAGTTAAGATATTTTGGGTGAACACATATTGGAGACTCTTGTGGTCGGTGAATACATTAACATTAACACCATATAAGTAGTGACGCCAAATTTTCAAAGCAAATACCACGGACGTAAATTCAAGATCATGGGTGGCATAATTCTGCTCATGCACCTTAAGTTGTCTAGAGGCATATGCTATTACCTTACCAGTTTGTATCAAAACACACCCCAAACTAATTCTTGAGTCATCACAATATACAACAAACCCTTCCAACCCTTCTAGTAGAGTCGTGATAGTCACAGAGAGAAGCTTATCTTTCTAAGTTTGGAAACTCTTTTCACATTCGTTGGTCCACACAAATTTTACCTTCTTTCGTGCCAATTTAGTTATAGGAGAAGAAATAGAAGAGAAGCCATTCAAAAACCTCCGGTAATAACCGGCCAAACCCAAGAAACTTCTAATGTCCAATTGAGTCAAAGGTCTAGGCCAATTTCTAATCACCTCCATCTTCTTAGGATCCAACTTAATACCATCACTCGACACCACATGTCCCAAAAATGCAACCTCCTTCAACCAAAACTCACAAGTTTCATATTTGGCATACAACCTCTCCTCCCTCAAGATTTTCAACACACCCTCAAGTGATTCAGATTTTCCTCCTCACTATGGGAATAAATCAAGATATTATCAATGAAAACCACCATAAATGAGTCAAGGTAGGGTTTAAAGACCCTATTCATGAGATCCATAAATATAGTCGGTGCATTAGTTAACCTAAAGGACATAACCACAAACTCAAAGTGTTTGTACCTACTCCAGAAAGCCGTCTTGGGAATATCATACTTCCTCACTTTCATTTGGTGACACCAAACAAAAGATCAATCTTAGTGAAGTGACTAGCCCCTTGAAGTTGATCAAAAAGGTCATCTATCTGTGGTAGAGGGTACTTGTTCTTTATGGTGACTCTATTAAGTTACCGATAATCAACGCACATTCTAAGAGAACCATCCTTCTTCTTCACAAACAATATCGGTGCACCCCAAGGTGATTTACTAGGCCTTATAAAACCCTTTTGCAACAAATCCCTTAATTGTTCTTTCTACTCCTTCAACTCCCCCGGGGCCATACAGTACAAGGGAATAGAAATAGGTTGAGTATCTAGAAAGAGGTCTATACCAAAATCTATTTCCGCTTGGAGAGGAACACATGGAAGCTCATTTGGAAAGATATCAAAAAACTCATTAACCATCGGAATAGACTCTATAGGAAGGACTTTATACTCAACATCCCTAACCCTCACAAGATGATAGAGACACTACTTACAAATCAAATTTTGGGCTTTATGACAAGAAATGAATTTACCCTTGACCACGACATCACAACTTTCCCACTCAAGGATAGGTTCATTAGGGAATTGGGATTTAACCCGTTCTACAATCAATAGAAGTATAATATGCATACAACCAATCCATCCCAAGAATGACATCAAAATCCACCATATCTAATTCAACAAAATCATAAGGAAAGATTTTATACAAAATGGACCCGGAATAATTTCTATAGACTTTTTTAGTAACAATGGACTCACCAATGATGCGTAGACACTTCATAAGGTTCACACAACCATTCAAAACTAACATAAAGTTTGGCAACAAAAGAAGTAATAAAAGAAAGAGTGGCACCCGTGTCTATAAATACATACACATAAAAATCAACAAACTTCAACACACTGGTGATGACATTGGGCACCTCATTATCCCCTTGTCTCCCTTGAAGAACATAGAATCTATTTTGCCTTGATGCACCCTTTTTTCGCCTCCTCTTCTCCTTTGACCCGCATTTGTACCTTGGCCTTGTGGATGACCATCTTCACCTTAGGTTGAGCATGAGGGCCATCAATAACCTTGTGGCCAACTTTAGCATAATCAAAGCAAGCATTTGAATTTCTCAAACAAGGACCATTATGATTCTTTTCACACCTTAGACATCTAGGCTTTACCATTCCTCCATTACCCAACCTTTGATTAGACACCCTATCATTGGCAAACCTCTTGTTGGAAGCATTGGATGACCTTTGGCCTTAGAGCTTGTGGCCTTGAGGAAACCGGCCACTTTTGGAATTTTGGAATCCACCTTCAAAATGAGCCTTCTGGACTCACCACTCCTTCACTTTATAATCTTTTTCGCCTCCAATTTTTCAGCATATGTCATGAGGTGGGATAAATCCATATCACCCACTTACATGATGGTTCGACACTCTTCATTCACCAAGTCAGATACACCCGACAAAAATTTATTCATCCTGGACCTTGGCTCGATAATCAATTGTAGGACATTCTTGGAGAGTTGGTTGAACTTGATGGCATACTCCCTCACATTCATAAACCCTTGCTTTATATTCGTAAATTCCATCATTTTTGCCTCTATTAGACCAATAGGAATGAACTGGTTGAGAAAGTCGCTTTGAATTCTTCCGAAGGGATAACATCATCATTCCCTTTTGGGTTGGTAGGCCACTAGCTCTGTTTTTTCCTCCGAATTAACTCTCATAATGGATAACACCTTATACATATCATCAAAGAATTCTTGGGGATCCTCATCCACCTTGGATCCATGGAACTCTGGTGGGTTCATTCTAGTAAAATCCCTTACCCTTGAGGCTGAAGTAGGAGTATCAGGGTCTTAGGCCCCTTAGTTTAATTGATTCGTCATGGCATGGGCTAACATAGTTATAGCATCTAGAAACTCATCATGGGCCGTATCCCATCTTGAGGATCTTGAAGAGCGGGAGGGGTCGATTGCTCCTCAGGTGTATGGGCTCTTCTTCCTCTTGGAATTGACATGATCTAGAATAGCAAAGAACATTCGTTAGAGGAAAAGGCCTTACCTAACTTATGAACCATGACATAGATCATGAAGAAGGGAAACATTTCCTAAAACCCCTCATAGCCTTTTACTCATAGTTGTGGCACACTTCACAACCATGAACAAGACTTTAATCGATGCAGTGTGTTTGATTCCGAGGACCATTAACAACCTAGTGCTCTGAAACCAAGTGTGTCATGACCCAAGCCTAGGGCCTAGATATGACATGACGAATGAGGAACTCGAAGGAACGCCAAACGGGCCTCTTAGCATATCAATCACACATCCTTGGTTACAGAAGCAAAATAACAACAAAAAAAGATATAAAAGGTGAAAAAGGGACTAAGGGAAGTCTTGAGATTTATAAAGCATAAAAGAGTCAATGCTCAAAGCATAAGTTGTTCTAGCGATGGCTCACCCTCATAATGTCATATGTTCAACATCAAGAAGCCTTAGAAATAGTAAGAGAAAGTACATAGTGTCCCCGAACTTGATGACTTAGCAAGCTTTTCTTCGAATAATCCTACTAGCCACGTGGCGGGTGATCAAGAGGAGCTCTTTTCCCGACATGGTTATATCATGTAGGCATAAAGTATGTGTTAATATGTTTGAATATACTAAATATGTGGGATGCAATACAACAAGACATAAGCCAATATAGTAAAAATGTATAATAATAGGCAATAGATAAGCATACTCTCAATATAGCATGCATGATCAATGCTTGAAGTAAAACATGCTTATAAACTATTCAACTTGCAAAGAACGTAATACATGTATGGGAAGAGACCTTAACGTAGAAAGATTAAGACCAAGCGAGCTACAACTTAGAATCTCGATTATTACCCCTTATCGGTAAAGAGGTGGTCTACTTGTCAAGGTAAACTTTACTTCACCATATGGGAGCTCATCCCATTTAGGAGTATGTCATGACCTAAGCCTACGGCCTAGACATGACCGGCAAATTGGGAATTTGAAGGAACCCAAACAAGCCTCTTAGCATATCATTACACATTCTTGGTCGCGGAAGTAATGTAAAACAACACAAGAAATATAAACAAAGCAGAATTTGGACTAAAGGGAAAGAGATTAATACTTAAGTAACATGTAAAAGTTTGGAAAACAAGGGCAATGGACTAAGGGTAAAACTTGTATAACATCATAATCAAGAGACAAAAGAGTCAAGGCTCATAGCATAGAGACATAGTAAGTCCAATAATACCTCTACCACATAGATAAGAGTAGGGGCCAAGACAAAGCAATCGGGCTCACCCTTATAGTGAAATTGAACATAAAGAAGAGTATTTCAATACATAATAAGAGAAACATAGGTAAAGTCCCAGCATAGACGACTCACTTACTAGCTTTAGTAGTACCGAACTAACCACGTAGAGGAGGAGGATGATTAAATTGGGCCTCAGTTCCTACATGGTGATATCACGTAGGCAAGAGTATGCGTTAGTATGTTTGAATGTACTAAGTATGTAGGATGCAACGCAATAAGATATAAGAATCATAGTCAAAATGAATAACAATAAGCAATAGACGTCATATAACATTATGGAATGAATGACCAATGCTCAAGTAAAACATGTTTAAGTAACTCATACTCATATAGGATATCATATGTGTAGAAAAATCAAGCTAGATCTTTCATAGTACAAACCCTTGGTTGGTTGATGATGCTTTCACCCCATTACCCTAGTGATGTAGTACAAACCCTTTACATGGTTGCTGATAATAACATATTATCACCACGGTGACAAAGCACAACCCCCTCATATGGTTGATGAGTAAAAACACCCACCTTGGTTGATGAGTACAAACCCCCACCTTGGTTACCCGGGCTCTTCTCCCCCTTGGATCCGACATTGTCTAATGCAACACTGTATATAGAGTATATCATATACGTAAGCTTATTTTATCATCATATAGTCAATCATATTATACCTCATGCTTTGGAACTTCAACTCCTTAAGAAACCACATTCGTACAGTTTATCAAAAACTTAGAGGGTGTGTAATGCTAACATAGAACTATGAAATATATAGATGAATCATGCTAGAAAATCCATTGTAAAACCATGAATCAATACCTTGAAACACCTGCAAGAAACATACATAAAATCTCCTCCTCAAATCTTACAATAGATCAAAGATTTATAGCTCAAAACATAGCAAAACAGTTACAATTTCACATAGTTTTAACATAGTGTGCAATGAATTTAATAATGGACAAGACCCACTTGTAAATTAACTTTAAATCATGCAATTTATGTAAAAATAGACTTGGGTATCATGGGTCAAAGGAACACATGAAAGAAACTCACATTTGTTTCCTTTGGAGAACCCTTGAAGAAGATTGGAAATGGAGACTTGAAGCTTGAATCAAATCCTTAAGATTGGTCTTGAGGTTTGGGGCTTAAATTTAGGGAGTGAAAATATGGATGTGTTTGAGGGAGTATTGGGGAATATTTAGGATGATATGAGGGTAAAATATGGCTAAGTATAGATAAAAACACGTTTGGGAACATTTAGGCCCAAAACTCAAAAGCCTTAGATCGAGATAGAAATCATTGGCAATAAAATACATAAGTCTGCATCTGGTCTGCGATGTAAATCTTTAACGGAGGAAAAATTAACACATGTCCGCGACAATTGCGCGTCGCAAAACTTTCGTGGATCGATTCTAGATAAGAAAATTGATGAAAATGAAATTGCTAATTGTTTTATCTTAAATTGGGGTTAGACCATTTTCCCCTTAATTTTGAACCTCTAAAAAAGAATATGAAGTCGAATTTTTGATATCGCACATGAATTTTTACATATATAGAAATTACGATTTCAGGCACTTTTGAGATACATTTTCAAGCACTTTTTGGGATAATTCAGAGAAGTAAGCTTCCTTATGGGAGCTCGTCCTATTTCAGAAAGCATTTTATGATAACTTCACCTTACGGAACCTATCCCATTTTGGGAAGAATTTCAAGAGAAATGTACTAAATTGATCCACTAGTATAGCAGAGGTATCACATAATCCTATGTTGGCACATAGTTAAAGGAAAGAGAGCAAACCCTCTATCCATTAGTGATAAGTTTAATCCCACATAATAAGTATAATAATCATACATTAATAACTTGCAATAGACATGGAATCATGACATGAGTAGCTCTTAACATACGTGACCTCTAATGTTGAACCTAACTTGAAACATGAGAATAGATTATCATAAAACATTACCCTTGCATTAACATCAAAGGCTCACAAGAGGTAAAATCTTGAAAATAAGGCTTCACTTCATACTTTCGTAATCATAGACAATTTCATGAATTCATAACATACTATATAGCCCATATTCATCGTGAAGTCACCTAACTTATAAAGCATGTAATTAACTTGAGAATTCTTGTCTTGACAGTTTATGAAACACTTGGTTTGTATGTAATGCTTATTCAAAATCATGCAATTCAAAAGTGAAATCATGTGAGGAAGCTCAATGCAAATCAACCCACCAACATACTACAAAACCTTATATAAGATACCTTGAAATCCATCATCAAAATCTCATAATAGATCATTGTTTCGTAACTCAAAACATACATAGTCTCAATAGACAAAACCAACTCATAGTATAAGATTAAGATAGATAGACATGCATATTTAATCAATATTTCATGAAACCCCAACATATTTCATGCTTGTAATCCATAAGAAAATATAGACATAGATAATACAACTTGAAAACATGCAATTTTCATAAGATAGGAAGATTGGGCACCATGGGTGAAAGGACCCAACAGTTGAAACCTACATACCTAAATTTTGGATTCATTAATATATACGTGAAGGAGACTTGAATCTTAAATGGAGTTCTTGAAATTCTGTATTAAGCTTGAGACACTTGAATTTGGATGAAATATTTCGCTAAGTCATGGAGAGATTTTCGAGAGGGTCTTTAGTGATATAGGTTTAAAAATAGCTAAGCATAGGTACTTTTACAAATAACTAGGCATGGGACTATGATTCCAAGTCCCTTGAACCAAAATAAGAAACTAAGGAAAAAAATGTACATTTTCGCGCCCCTAGCGCGTCGCACCCAGTGCGTGGATCGTCTCTGAAAATCATAAATTTGTGAAAATTATTTTTCACTACAGATCCTCTAAAATTGGGGTTATACCCACTCTCCTCACAATTTTTCCCACGATCGCGAATATGAAGTTGAAATTTTTTGTTTCACGCATGGATTTGAGATACATGGAGATTATGATTGTGGGCATTTCGAGGTACATTTTTGGGGCATTTTTGGGGTGTTTCAAGAAGTACCCTTTTAACACTCGAAATGATTTCAAAAGACACTCATGGGACTATGCAAGCATACTCACTCTCACCAGTGAGATAAATGCATAATAGCCAATATAATAGGCTTGCCCATATACTCACAACCCGAAATATTGACTGATTGCATTAGGATCACTTTAGGACTTCATAGGCGTGTAACATAGGTTCATGGGGCTTTGGTGTGGCATTTTGGAAAATTAGAGGCTAAAGGCCAACCTTGAACTATGCTTTTCAAAACATTCACCTTAAGAACTCAACCATTCTTAACTTGTTCTTGCTTACTCCTTATTTTCAAGCTTTTCGATTATTTTTTCTTCATTTTTCAATTTGTGCCTTATTTTCAAACTCATTTTCCTTTTTCACTCATTCTGAGGCATCTTTTCCACTCTTTCTCTTACCCAGTACATGACTTTGTATTCTTTATTTCATGCCCAACTCTCCACCTCATTTTTGTTATTATACCACAACATAGGCCACCATCAACTTAGGCTTTTAGCCTGAGGTAAAGTACACAATATCCAATCCTCAAACCAGGGCCACTTTTGGAAGACATCCTCAACTTACGTTTTTTGCCTCAATCAAGGTTCACAATGTTCAAGGACAGATCAGGGCCAATATCAAGGTATTTCGCTAGATAAGGTTAGGCTAGCTAGGTATTAAGAAAGAAAAGATACATGTAAGGCTCAAACATTTGAAACAACGGATAAATTCTATCATTTGGTGTCTCATTTAGGCAAAAATGGACTAATTCAAAGAACAAGATCCAAAGATATCTTCCTAGTCCATACAATCTCTAGTCCAACTAAATGTAACAGGGCAAATTCTGAATCAGCACATAATGCATGAACATAACAATTTTAGCTCACACACACTTGGCATTGCTTACATAGCCAGCATAGACTCACAGATCATACTTCAACCATCAACTTGCTTTCAGTTAGTCAGAACAAACATTGCAAAAACATTCAAACATGCATGATCACACAATAACTACTAATCAACAAAAATTTTCAAGGGTACCAACTTATTCAAAAAAATTTATAAACCATCAAAACAATGTACATGCCAAGAAACTAATCACCACATACCACAAAAATTATCTACAACATCTAAAACATGGTTCAACATGAAAATAAAAATCCACGAGGCAAAATACTAGGAAAGAAAACCTCGGGATATCAAAAACTAGGATATTTATGGACTAAATGCTACTCAGACTTCACCCTAGTCCATAACTATCCATACCCCCTCGAAAAACATGTACTTTGTCCACAATGTATAATAACAAAAACAAAATAAGCATATGAGGTCAAAAGTCAAATATCAAATTGTGCCTATGCACCGATCTCCGGTTGTCCATGAGTATCTCTCTCTTGTGGGATAGTCTGTGTTGCAGCCATATTGGATGACCCAATGCCCTGCAACTGATCAAACTCCTAGGCACTCTTATGCTCCTCTTCTCTCTCGAAGTCCTCAGGGAAAACCAGTGATATCCTCATCCAGCTCCTCATCCTTCTCGGAGGTCTTTTGCCTCTTTTTCCCCTCCTCTGCATCATTATCCTCCATTAATCTCTTCCTGGAGCACACGGTGGATCCTCCTCAAACACGTCAAATAGCGACTTATCTTCAAATGTAGACCTAAGAACTGTGATCGGAGCCACCAATGACGTAATCAAGTCAACCTTAAACTTTGTTATTTCCCGATGAATGGCTAACCAATATGTAGGTTGGCCCTCAACAAGTCTCTTCTGAACTCTCGGCTCGAAGGCATTGACTCAGGCATCAACCGTAGCAATCCTCTGATCAACAACTGAAGTGACGAATGCCTTCCATCTATCCTCTGATGCCTGAACTGTCTGTTGGACCCATGGCTTAATCTACAACGTGAATCTCAGCTTGTGATAGTCTCTGAAACATATCCTAAAAAGCAATAGCAGACATAACGTCTGTAGGAGGAATCAATGATGTAGATGGCTCTGGTACGGGTGTGGCTTAGTGGGACCCATCTCGATGTCGACTGTCGCAAGCTACTCTAGTCCCTCATTAGTAGTAATGGTAGCTGGAGTAGTAGTGGTAGCAGCCATCGAACCCTCGACCTGTGGCTTTGGCATGAATATCTCTAGCGTAGGAGGAGGATGTGCCCATTGAAGTGCCAATAGGTACTCATCGGCCTTTCTCAAACTAGGATCAATCTAAATATGTGGATAATGATGAAGTTAATGAAAGTACCCAAAAAAGTGCCCGAAAATGTGTCTGGGAAGTGCCTGGAATCATAATCACCATATATCTAAATATCCATTCACTATCTCGAAAAATCGACTTCATATTCTTTTTTAGGGGGCAAAATTGAGTGGGAAATGGGTTTTAGCTAAATTTTACAGCAACCATATCAGAATCGAAAAATGGAAAAACGCTATTTAGGAGGGTCAACTTTAAAGGGGAATATCACTTAGCACACTAAGAACTGGGTGGACCATTACCAAATTAAAGCTCTTTGAATTAGCTTTCCAACACACTTAGTTTCACTTCATTCCGAGTTCGGATAAAAAATTTATGCCCGTGTTTGTAGAACTCATATGTGTAGAAATGCAAATTCCAGTGAGCAATATGTGCAGATTCGGCAACATGGATCAGTGTTATTTTGGTCCTATTTTTTTTATTTCGGTCCAAGACTTTCAAGTCTTGGGCCTAAGGGTTCCCATACTTGAAAATACCTATACTTAGCCTTATTTCACCCTCATATCATCCTAAACATTCCCTATTATCATCTCAAACACTTAAACTCATACTTCACCCTATATTCAAGCCTCAAAACGCAAGACCAATCTTAAGGATTTCTTCAAGTATTTCTTTAAAGATTCAATTCTCCATCTCCAATCTTCACTAAGTTTATCTCCAAAGCCAAGATATGTGGGTTTCTTTCATGGGTTCCTTTAACACATGATGCCCAAGCCTCCATTTTCTCAAATTGTATGATTTAAAGTTGATTTACAAATGGGTCTTACATATTATGAAATTCACTGCACACTAGGTTAAAGCTATGTAAAGTTATGACGGTTTTGCTATATTTTGAGCTATAAATCTTGGATCTATTGTAAGATTTGATGAGGAGTTTTGATGTATATTGCTTTAGGGTGTTGCAAGCTCTTGATTGATGGTTTACAATTAATATTCTTACATGATTTTATCTCTATATTTCATGGTTTTGTACTAGCATTACACACCCTCTAAGTATATGATAAAATGTTCAGATGTGATTTCTCGAGGAATTGAAGGTCCAAAGTATGTCTTATAAGTTGAATGACTTCATGATGATGAAGTGAATATTTATATGAGCTATGTTTCTGAGAAGTACCAATACTATTCTAAGATGATCTCCTTGGTGGAAAGTGTGATGTCCATTAACCATTGTTAATGGGTTGATACCTTAGCCAACTAAATGGAGGGTAGGATGTCCATTAACCGGCAAGGGGTTGATACCTTAGCCACCTAAATGGATGGTGGGATGTCCATTAATCGGCAAACTCATACCTTAGCCACCTAAATGGATGGTGGGATGTCCATTAATTAGCAAAGAGTTGATACCTACGCCACCTAAATGGAGGGTGGGATGTCAATTAATTGGCAAGGGGTTAATACCTTGGCCACCTAAATGGAGGGTGGGATGTCCATTAACCATAGTTGAGGGGTTGATACCTTAGACACCTTGATGAAAGGTGTGATGGTTATCTACCGATTTAGGGGTATATACCTTGATCACCCTCCAAGGGGGTGCCAAACCTTAGATTCTAAGCACTAGTGGCTCAATCTATGATGATCGTCTCCTTCTACTTATGTATTATGATTTATATAAGCCTGATTTTACTTCAAGTATCATTCATATATGTCATATTATTATTATGCTATCCCTTGCTAATGATATTACATTTTGACTATGTTGCCTATCTCTTGTTAAATTGCATCTTGCATACTTAGTACATTCAATCATACTAACGCATAATCTATGCCTAAATGATATCACTATGTAGGAAATCGGAGCTCCTATTGATTCCCCTCGTGGCTAGACGGATTGTTCAGGTTAGCTTTTGGTGAGTGCTCATGTCCAGGGACAATATCTATCTTCTTTCATACTTATGTTTAAACTACATCTTGTATATTTTGAAATACTTATGACTATGAGGATAAGCCTAATTTCTTGTCTTGGCCCCGCTAATTTCTATGTCGAGAGATATTGTTGGACAAGTTATGTATTATGCTTGAGCATTGACTCATTTATATTATTCAAGTGTTTAACTCTTTTCCCTTTGTCCCAATTCCCCTTGTTGTGCTTACCTCTTATTGTAATTTTGAATTGCTTCCGCGACCAAGGGTGTGTAATGATACGCTATGAGGATTTTTTGGGGTTCCTTTGGGTTCCCCATTCGTCGATCACAACTAGTCCCTAGGCATGGGTCCTGACAGTGAAACTCTCACCCGAGCCTCCATGCATAACCAATGGATCAGTACTGGAAATGGCATACATGTGGCCCTTCTGAGCACTGACTCATGGATCTGCTTAGTTATCACGTGCACTCAATCATTATTGTAGCCAGCTAAGATGCTGGCTAGTAGAACTGCTCACTCTAACATAATGACGTTATCTGTGAAAGTGGGTCAGATGTGAGACCGAATAATGGCCTAACAAAACTTGGTGGAAAAGGAGAGGGAGGACTTCACTATAGACTCAAAATGCTCAGTAACCCATATAGGTCTGGACCATTCCCCACGATCTAACTAGCCACCCATCTTAAGTTCTCCATCTGCTGATCTACACTCTTAGAAATGACCGCCTGTCTAATCTAGTGAATCCACCAATGGAACTCAGTTATAGAACCCGATGCTCTATATATATACTTAAACTACATACGCCAGATCATCTCCTTCGAGATGTTGACCCGTCGGCCTCTAACAAAAATGTCTCTCAATCTGGGCTGATCGAGAGCCTTCTTTCCTTGGGAATATCTAATAGAATAGTAATGCCGTAAGCTACGTAGAATTTCCACACCAATAGCAGAGAGTAGTTTCCCAACTTTTTCGTCAACCATCTAAGCCTATGTTGTCTCATCTCTGCCTCTAGTTCTGGGACATGGCTCAGGCCTATATCCACCAATCGGGGCTCCTCGTAGAAGATCTTACCAGCTTCCCTTGACCCTTTGGCTCTAACCCATATATATAGATTGCCTTCATGCCCTCGATACTCCATCAATGATGTTGAGGTTCTGTATCAGAAATGGATAGGGCAATCGATGACTGGGATGCTCCTCTTTCTTGGGGAACCTATTCTCAATCAGGCTCTGAAAAAGAAGGAGTCATCTGTAATGAACTCCCCTTGGACCCATTATTATGTCCCTCCTCAATAGACTGGGAGGAACGAATGTCTTGAACTTTGGTCTGGGTTGCATAAGCAATACCCGCTCTAGTCTGAGGCACCTATGCCTCGAGGCCAATCCATACATTGTTGATCTGATTCGACCCACCTGTCTGTTCATTTACAGATTCATTATCCAGAGGTCTTGTATGCACAACCTTTTTTTGATATACATTTATTTTTAGGGGCCATATCACCTTAAACCAACAAAATCACTCACACTTAGTCCCCAAGCAATCAGTATCAACAATACAAAAAAATAAAAGCAAACAAAAGAAACAGTCACTGAACATAGTTGCAGATAACAGATACGAGGGTCAGGTACGAGTCGTAGTGGAGACTACGAGCCATACTATGGCCTCATAGTCTACAGGTGCGTATTACTTTTAGAAACTGAAACTAGTTATGAGATGCAGTTACGACTTCTAGCCTTGAGTACAGGTCATAGACAATTCTCATACAAGGTTTCAGTTTGCAAAATTTAGCACGGGCTTAAGTCCTTGAGACACCACTACGGTTAGTAGATGAGACTACGGCCTGTAGGTGGGTCTCATAAGGTAAAGGTTCAAGTTCTTGAGGTCACTGTTATTCCCTATGAGAGACAACTACGACGCGTAGACCCTTCTACGGGTCGTAGAAGGCTCTCGTAGCAGAGGACAATAGGTACTTGAGGTACCTATTACTTCACCATGCGAACATCAAATACAAATTCACTAGAATTAAATGGAATCAAAGGAAGCCTATTTCATCTATAAATCAAGCACAAAAACAACTCGAACTCTAAATATAACATTCCAACAAAAAATCTGCCCCATTACCATATCACACCAATTAATGCACAGTCAAATAGCAATCCCCCCAATGCATTCAAGAATAACCCATGTAATCACTCTCTAAGACATACTATACCATCAAATCAAACTCATTCATAGAAGTCTTAAGGACTAGATTCTCAAGCATATCAAGAATCCATTCGACCCACAAATTTCAACATGACCACAACACCCAATACACAATAATATCATGCTACTATGATTTTGCCAATCAACTAACAATCAGAACCATATTACATACATTTAATCAACTGTACATAGCATAGCATAATTATCAAAACCGATCAACAAGGACAATTTCCTTTCACTAAGGTTAATACAATCACTTCAACTAAAACAACCCTAACCTCTATTCTATGTAACTTCACACACTAATGGTATTGTTTAATGGCAAAATAATCCTTGCATCTAATCAAACCGTCCATATCATATAAAAATTAAGAATTAAAATAAACCAAGAGACGTATCATATGTGGGAGAATTTAAATGAGCAAAAATAAGGAAAGAAGGGAGCAAAAGCCTAGGAACCAGTAGACTCACCGGAAAAGGTGGAGAATGACATGAAAGTAGGTCACAAAATGGTAGGGAAAAGGATAAAGGGGTTAATTTGGTGCAAATTTTGGTTTAAATGGGGTGAAATGATTTTGACCCCTATTTCACCCTTATCGGGTTACATTTAAAATTCCTCTAAATAGGTCTACGAAACCCCACTACGGGTCGTAGCTCTAACTATAATCCAGAGGTCATAATTTCATAGGCCTCTCAACCCTTAGAAAACATTTGACATCATACTGGGCACTACGAACCCCATCTACAACTCGTCGTATGGACTATGAGTCATAAAGTTGGATCATAGTGTGAGTACCAACTTCAAGTCATCACATTTATCCTCTATAAAGCATGATTATTGGTTACAGATTCATTACGGCTCATTGGGCTAATCATAGAGTCTACTTCAAATGTCTTTTTCTAAAATTTCCTCCATCATGTCCAACCCCTACACAATCTTTTCAAAGTGCACCATTAGACTAATATACAACCAATTCAATATCCAAATCAAACCTCAAAAACACCAGCAACCCGTTACCTATAAAAAATTCACACAATGAAAGTTAACTCAAAATAAGTAAAAGCATAGAAAGTACTTGGGTTGCCTCCCAAGAAGCGCCTTATTTAAAGTCATGGCATGACTTAGTCATCTTGAGTAATCAAAATTTCTCAATAGCCCACACTTCACTTTTGAGTGCATTGGGGTGCTTCATAGACTTGCGAATGTTGAAAATCACTTCTGCATAATTTACCCTAAACCTAATTTGACCTGAATCTATATCCATTAGGGCTCTCCTTGTTGCCAAAAATGTTCTTCCCAGAATAATAGGAACCTCAGAATTGACTTTGCAATCAATAATTAAAAAATCTACCAGGAATATGAACTTATCCACTTTGACTAGCACATTGTAGAGTATTTTCTCCGTCTTCTAGATTGTCCTATATGCCATCAGTAACCTCATTCGTATCAGAGTTGGGGAACCTAAACCAAGATTTTTAAACATGGCAAGATGAATCAAATTTATACTTGCTCCCAAATCACACAATACTCTTGCAAACTCAACATCATCTATGGTACAAGGGATGGTAAATGCACCATTATCCTCCTTTTTTTGCACTGAACATTTGGTCGTAATGGAACTACAAAGTTAAAGCTCTTGCGAAATCTCTTGGCTCACCGTGCACTTCTTTGTCACCAAATCCTTCATATATTTAGCATACTCGGCCATCTTCTCTAATGCTTCAATAAGAGGAATGTTGATGGACAATTGTTTCAACAAGGATAGAAAGTTTTTAAACTTACTGTCCCCCTCCTTTTACTTGATCCATGGGGGAAAAGGAGGGGGAGGTCATGGGATAGTCTTGTTCTTTTCTTTCTCCTTCGCCACTTCATCTCTCACCCCATTGTTAGCCAAACTTTCTTCCTCAATGTCAACTTTTTCATAAACACTCTTTTCATAACCCTCATTCACAACCACCGACATTGGAGGTCGATGGTACATTTTCCACTACTTGTTATAACCGCCATGCAATGTCCCTCATTTTTAGGGTTTTCGACTGTGTTGCTTGGTGAAGTACCTTTTTTGCATTGATTTAATTGAAGGGAAACTTGACCAAATTGTTATTCAACGTGCTTGATGGCTACCGAATGAGACTCAATCTTTTGGTTGATACTTCAGATATCTGATTTCATTCCCTTCAAAGTCTGGTCTTGGTTCTTCGCTTTCTTCAACAATTTCTCAATCATTTCCTCAATCCTTGAGTTGTTAGAACCGGCTTCATCATTATGAGGAAGCATATAAGGACCATTTCTATACCCATATCTTTGACCCCACTCGACTTCTGGCACCCTATCTCTCTCAAAATAACCACCATTGTTATCTATATATGCACCCTCTCGGTTGTAGTTCCAACCTTGATTTTCGGAACCTTGACGCAATAGTCCAAATTGACCCTTAGGCAATGTTCTGAAATCCCACCTCTTGATCTCTAGCAATGCAAGAATCTTCATTATAATATGACTCACCATACATGGGCGCTCTTAGAGGCTGGTGGACAACCGCATGAACATTTTCTTGAGTTTGCTTCACCACTAAGTCCACACTAGTTCAGAATTGAGAATGTTGTTGCATGATCTCATTATTGATTTTTGCTTGTTTTGAACTAACACTCACCGCACAAGAGCTCCTTGTAGTAGCTCTCTCCCTTTGGCCCAATGCTCTATGGGTCTTCACTACTTGCTCCATTCTCTCCTCTATCCTTGTAAATAGTTGATGCAAGCACATGCCTCCAATGATTTTATCGGCACAAGCTTCACTATTCTTATCAAGAGCCCGATAGAAAATTTCCACTAAGATATCATCCATAATCTTATGGTATGAAACCATTCTCAAGAATTTAGTGAACATCTCCCACATTGTGCTAAAAGAATCACCGGACGATTGCTCGAAGTTACTGATTTGGCCCTTAAGTTTGAGCTTTTTGGACCTTGGAAAGTATCGCCCTAAGAAGGCTCTTCATAATTCTGCCCAACTAGTGATTCAGCTCTGTGAGAATTCTGACAACCATATTGTTGCATTACCAGTAAAAGATAAAGGGAACACGCGTGACCCAATAGTATCCATAAAAAGTTTTTGTATACCCATCACATTTTCTCAAACAAATGCAACATTATGAAGATGATTGGGAGAATCCTCAGTAGGTTACCCTTCAAACAAACCACGGTTCTAAACCATTTGGAGAAATCCACTTGACACTGTGAACTTAGTTTCTATCGATAGTGGTGGCAACACTATAGCACCTGTGACATTCATGGCCACAGGGTCCAACGGATATTGATTCCAACCATATGTATTCTAGTTGAAATCCCTATGGTATGGCCTATTTTCCCATAGTGGTGCATTCTCCTCTCTACCGACATCATCATCATGTCGATCCATGGATTCATCAACCGCAATATCCATGTTTGCCAAGGTCATTCTCCTTGCAACACATTAGATCTCAAGATTAATTAGAGTTAAGGATCCGCCTTGGATCCTTGTGTTGATCATACACTTAGTATACCCTACAAAAGAAACTAAACAACAAAAACAAAAACAAAAGTAAAATATAAGAGAACTAAGAAATCAACACTTGAATTAACTACCAGTGAAATCAAGTCAAAATCTCATCGTACTCCCAGCAACAGCACCATTAATTTTGATCATAGTCAAATAGTACCTCTCACTTTGAGGATAAAGTGATTGTTGTCAAATATAAAACCTAACGGTTAGGGTCGAATTGCAAGGGAAAACGGGGGTTTGCCACATTGATTCACCAACAATCATTTCAAACATCAAATAACTCTATTCTTAAAAAGGGGGTTTGTAATGATATGAAGTAAAGTAAAACTATACTAATAAAATGTAGAGACAATCAAATTGGAGAGAAACTTGGGAAATTGTGTTGCCCATGATTCACTAACTTAAACACCCCAAATTACACAACCTAGATTAGGACATTGCATGCAGGACGGTAACTGAGATTCTTCCAATCCTTGGACAAAGGTGAAGGCTGAATTTCTCTATGGCACTTGGACGGATACCATAGTGTGCCAGACTAATCATTACCTATTGTCCCAGTCAACCTCTCCTTGACCAAGTTTGGTTTATTAGACGAGAACATATCAATCGACTTTTGTCACCCATTTCCTTTTCCTATTCATCCTTACCTTGATCAAGATTATGATAATAGGTGGGGTTTAATGTTGTCCATCATCAAACAACAAGCAAAATGAACGAAATGGATAAAACATACAAATACCTAACTCAAAAAGTGCAAATAATTTGGGTTGTTAAGCTAGCTACTATGGTTCCCCCTAAGTTATGGGTTTAGCCACTCATGGCTTGGAAAACAAATCAACAAAGAAATTATAAGACATGGAAGATTCCTTACCCAAGAAAATTAAAGAAAAATAGAACTCTTATTGAAATTAATATCACAAGCTTGAATGATGAAATTTACCCATAAGTGAATCTAAATCCTCAAATTTAAGTTTCAAAGTAGACCCCTAGTTTTCTACCTTAAGAACCTACGATATTCTATGAATTGTCTCAAGAAGTGTGAAAATTGTCAAAAAACTATAGAAGACCCTTCTAAAACCCTAACACATACTATTTATACTATTTACAGAAAGGTCCTTAAAAGAATTAGAAAATTCTGGTCGGCAGCTTCTATGGCTCGTAGCTACGGCTTGAAAGGTGACCTACAAGCCATAATCAGGATTTCTTGGTTAGCACTTGTCATTTTGGACTTCATTACTATGATCTACCTCTACGAGTCGTAGACTGGTATATGACTCATAGTCCATCTTTACATTTCTTGGTCTAATTTTAATCAATAATTTTAATCACTACAAGGTCCCCTTCTACGAGTCATGGTGAAGACTAAGACCCATACCCTGAGCTCATATAGCTGAACTTCAAATTCTCAGATTTTGATTTTGGAAATTATTAATTGCTACGATCATCCCCCACGACTCGTAGATTGGCTACGACTCATAGTGGGTCTTGTAGATCTTTAAAAATCAACAAATCTGCAACTTTTTCCAAAATCAGGCCAACCTATATTTTCTACAAAAACAAACACAAAAACACATAAAACGTCACATTGAGAATGCAGAATATCCCATGTTTTAGGCACCAATTGTGTTGTACTTTTATAGCACATCAGAGCTACTCATTTCTCAAAGATTAGCCTCCGTGCTCGTTATCATCAGTCAAACATAAGGGAGTATCATATTCCCAAAATGATTTTTTGAACTAGATATGGGCATTTTGAGTTCATGGTGATGTCTTTTGGATTGACTAATTCTTTGATAGTGTTTATGGATATTATGAATAGTATTTTCAAGTCATTCCTTGATATATTCATGGTTGTATTCATTGATGATATTCTGATTAATTATCAAAGTGAAAAAGAGCATATGGATCATTTTGTGTAGGTTTAATTCTTAGAGTGAACAAGAGCATATGGATCATTTGATGTACGTTTTTCTGATTTTGAGAGAGAAGTAATTATTTGCCATGATCAATAGATTTAAGTTTTGGCTGGATGAGGTAGCCTTTCTTAGACATGTGGTATATGTTGATGGTATTAACTTATATCCAAAGAAGACGGAAATGATGAAGAATTGGCCAAGACTATTAATACCTTTAGATATTCAGAGTTTTCTTGGCTTAGCTGGTTATTATCAAAGATTTGTCGAGGGTTTTTCATCTAGTACTAAACTATTTACTAAGTTAATCAAAAGAAGGCCATGTTGATATGGTCAGATGAGTGTTAGAAGAGCTTTCAGACTTTGAAGGTTTGGCTTACATCAGATCCTATTTTGACCTTGCGAGAGGGCTTAGATGGCTTTGTTGTATATTATGTTGATTCTCATATTGGTTTGGGTTAATTTTCTCATGCAACATAGAAATCTAATAGTTTATGCATCTAGATAGTCAAAGGTGCATGAACAATATTATCCAACTCAGATCATAAATTAGTAACTGTGGCGTTTGCTTTGAAAATATAGTGATATTATTTATATGGGGCTCATGTTGATGCATTCATTGATCACAAAAGTTCACCCAAAGAGATATTAACTTAAGGCAAAAGAGATGGTTGGGGCTTGTTAAAGACTGTGATATGAGTGTGTTATATTATCCAAGGAAGGAAAATGTTGTAGTCGATCCTCTTAGTAGACTATCTATGGGGTGTGTGGTTCTTGTTGATGCAGTCAAAAAAGAGTTAGAGAAGGATGTGCACCATTGCTTAGATTGGGTGTTAGATTGGATGATTCTGATGATTGCGGCATTCATGTCCAAAATTATGATGAATTTTCAGTGTTTGTTGTGGATAAAGTAAAACAAGGCTTAGATATATCATTGGTTAAGTTGAAGAAATCGGTTGATAAAAAGAATATAGAGGTTCTCTCCCAAGGGCGAGATGGTGTGCTTCAGTACCAACATTTGTTTTGTTTTCCAAATGTTGATGGTATTAGGGAAGAGATTTTGAGTGAGGCCCATGGCTCTTCTTATTCTATACATCTGGGATCCACCACGATGCATTGGAATTAGAGGGAAATTTATTGGTGGCATTATATGAAGAAGGACATAGCTAAATTCATATCTGAATGTTCTACTTGTAAACAAGTGAAGGTAGAACAACAAAGGCTTGGTGTTTTTTCCAAAAGACATTGAGATTCTTATATGGAAATGACAGGATGTATGTATGGACTTTGTAATTAGTTTGCCCTGTACTTGAAAGCAATTCGACTCTATTTGGGTAATTGTTTGTAGAATGACAAAATTGACTTATTTTTTATCAGTGAAGACTACTTTAAATGCTGAAGACTATGCTAAGTTATATATTTGGGAGTTGGTTAGATTACATGGTGTTCCTATGTCTATTATATTGGATTATGGTACCCAATTTACTTGTCAATTTGGAGATCTTTTCAAAAAGGGCATGGGACATGGGTGAAGTTGATACTGCTTTCCATCATCAAACCAATGGACAAGCTGAGAGAACAATTCCAACTTTGGGAGACATGTAAAGGGCTTGTTTCTTGGAGTTCAAGGGAAATAGGGATGATCATCTATGGCTTATTGAGTTCTTCCACAATAACAAACATCATGCTAGCATAAGGACGGCACCCTTTGAAGCTTTGAATTGAAGAAGATGTAGATCCCCAGTGATATGGCTTGAGATAGGTGAGATTACATAGATTGTCCTAGACTTTGTGTTAGAGGCATAGAGAAGGCAGATTTATTATGGAAAGGTTGAAAACAACTCAATGACATAAGTCTTGTTCAGATGTTAAGAAAAGGGATCTTGAGTTCCATTCATGAGATTGGGTATATGTGAAGGTTTTACCCATGAAAGGTGTGATGCATTTTTGTAAGAAGGGCAAGTTGAATCCTCGGTATGTAGTCCCTTATGAGATTATTGAGTGGATTGGGCGTATGGCTCATAGAATTGGAATTGCCTTTAGATATGAGTTACATTCACCTGGTTTTCTATGCATCAATGTTGAGGAAGTTGGTTCATAATCCTAGTACAATTGTGCCTTTGGAAGATGTTGATATTAAGGAAGACTTGACATATGAAGAATTCACCATTGAAATCCTAGATAGGCAACTGATGAGACTTCGTAACAAAGATGTTGCATTGGTTAAAGACATTTGGAGAAAGCAACATGTGGAAGGTGCTTAATTAGTAACAGTATTGGACATGATGAAATGATATCTCTATCTATTCCAATCTACTCGATCTGAAGGTACTGGATTCTTTTTGTTAAAATGGTCACAAATCTTTCATTCTTATCTTTTTATGTCATTATATGCATATAAGTGCACTAAAAGCTTTTCTTAAATGATATTTTTGCATTTAATGGTTATAGAGGTTGAATTGTTGGGATCTTTCATGTTCAAATCAAGCTTTTTGAGCAACATTCTAGCTCATTCAATAATAAATGTTCCCAAGGGGTATCTGTAAGGACCTGAACCTCGGGAGGCCTAAACGAAGCTTTAAAATCCATTCCTAGAAGTGTTTTTTCAAAAGGTCCTTCACGGCCCATGGTGCACCCCACAAATAGTTTAGGGTTCCCTGGACATGGCCTTGGTCTTGATTGAGGTTGCCCTGAGGATATTAAGTGAAGGGTTCTACCAAGAAACCCTACATGGCTCGTACTACCTACCACGGTCTGTGGAGGGTCTCGTGGCAGGCACCCTCCACTTGGTCTCCATGTTTTTTTCCTAAGGGAACTTACTATGGACCTGTTAACATACCATGATGCACACCACGGCCTAAAAAGGGTCTCATGCAGTGGTCGCATGAAGGGACTTCCCCCATGGCCCTTTTTGTTATCTCTAGTTGCACCAACATGGAGCCCTATACTACTCATGGTGCAAACGACAATATATTGGAATCTGTAGAGTTCACATTGGCGCATTTTTGCTCTATCTTAAATGGAGACAATTTGGTAAGTTGGACCCTCTACTTGGTCTTTTAAGACTTTTTATAACTATCCTAAAACCCCTAAATCATTCCTTAGTGTATTTTATTAACTTCACACTCATTCCAATACTTAGTTTCGAAAATTCAAGATCCTAAACATCATTCATACCAAATCCTTGAAGATACAAGGAAAGGTCTTAGGTGTTCTTTCAAGTTCAAGTGTATCAAATCCTAATATCTCTAATTCAATCAAGGTATATGTAGTTTCATTTATGATTACCTTCCAATTATGATGCCCCAAATACTATTTCTTCTATCTCATGATTTCTAAGCATGATTTTCAAGTGGGTTTTGTGATTTCACATCAAATTGATGAAATTAAGTTATGTGTTGGTTTCAGTTTATTATTTTAATAGGGTTTAAGTCTTATTATGTCAATTTACATGAATCTTGTGGGAATTAAATATGCATATCCCTTTTTATGATGAATTTATACATGGGTAATTTCAAGTATGTTTCAATTGTTGATTTTCATATTGATTAAGTATGATTTCACCTTATTATAATATTTTAAGTATGAGTTTCAATTACCCATGGTATTCTCTAATTCGTCATAACATAAGCATGCATAAACAAGTTTTCCATGGGATTTATGATATGGGTTGATACCCAATGATGATTATGCTTATGTATTCAAGGCAAGTATGGTCATGACATGAAATGTGATCACATAATATCTGTGATATGGCTTTAAGTCCATGGGTGTTTATACACCACAATGTACAAGTTATGAATGAGTGATTCCTATGCATGAAAGTGTGAAAGAAAGTATGATTTGGGTTTTTAATCCTAAGGATCTATGATTATGAAGTAAATTTTGCCTTTTAATCCTAATTATGAATGAATATGAGTGAAAAGACTTATGATCCTAATTCAAGTATGCACATGAATACGTATTATCATGGGATGATAACTTAGCACCGAATGAGATTAGAGGTGGAAGACTATCCCTAATGATCTTCACATAAATCCTACTGTTCTTATAACTACATGCCACCATGGATTCATGAATTCCCCTTTGTTGATGATTGTAATGTTGGTGATACATGTACAGTCTCCGAAATGGGCAAGGCCCATAAGGTTCGGTATGGTCTATCTTTGGCAAGTAGAAAACTCTTTCTCTAGTATAAAGACAACATCGAGATTCTATGTAATAGTTTGCATTGTCTTATATGTTGGTTAAGATCCCATCAGTCATGGCAGGGACCTAGAGCCTGGGAGTGACATAGCAAATGGAAACCTGAGAGTCCCTAAACAAGCCTTATAGCATCTACATGCACATCATTGATTTGAAAGTGCATAGTAAGACAATAAACACATAATTCTAAGGGATGGGAAAGTATGACTCATGTTATGGGGATGTCATAGGGATGGGGATTAGAATGATCCATATAGCACATAGAACATAAGAACTAAGGGTTGGGTAAGTATGACTAATGCTACGGGAATAGAAGGGACTTAGGATTTTCAACATTTCAACATCTCATCGAGAACATATGCAATATCCAAATGAGGTGTAAACACCTGATATGCAATACCAGACATTTATGTGATCACATTCTTGTCAAAACTATATGAGTGATCTTGACCCACCAATTAATTTTCGTAAAACACATAAGGGATTAACCCACTTCATAATTTTTATAAAATCCAATGTATATGAATGTATATGCCATGAATAGTGTGTGAATAGCAATGGGCAATATAGATTCTATCTTAAATCAACCATTCAATCTGAAATTCAAGTAAATCCATAAGTGAAATCTACATTCAAATCATAATATAGATTACCCATGCTTAAATCAAACTTTAAAGAGACAATACAGGATCAAAGTTTCACAATAATAATGTAATTCAACATATTAGGGCTTAAAACAACTTAAAATCAACAACAAAGCATAGCTCATACTTCGATTGAATTCAAAAAACAATAATCTTCAAAACCCATATTTAAAGCAAGCAAAATTTCCTAAAATTCAAATGAAAAGAGTTAGGGTCATCTCATAGAGAAGTTTTACAATCTGTGGCAAGCCATACGGACTGTACACTTGGCTGCAGTCCAACACTTAGAACTTTTCACTTTACAAAGGTCTGAAACGATAATCTAATACTTAGAATTTTTCAGCGTAGGCATCCATATAAAGGGTGGTAAGGATTGTACCAAGCCACATGGTCCATGTACCCCCTCCATCCCACATCACTTAAAATTTTCTTCATGATGAAGTTTTGAGACAATGATCCAATACTTAGAAATATTTGGTGTCAGAACCCATATGGGAGTCCATACGGACTGTACAACTTGTACGGACCATATACTTAATCGTACCACCTTACATGTTCCCAAAACTATGGAATTTCAAGACTACGTCCACCACACGGTCCGTAAAGTGTCACACGTCCCATATGGGGTCCATGTGTGGCGTGTCTTAGTAAAAAAATCCACGTTAAGGCCCATTAACTCCACAAAAGGACAAGGGCCACTCCAAGAAGGCTCCGCACGATCCATATAGCCTCACATAGACCGTAAGGGCTTTCATGGAGTGTCAAATTTGGTCCAAAACTTACCAAAATCAAATTTCCAAGCTCAAATGAGGCTATATAATGTTCAAGTCCTGACATCATCTCCCTATTCGAAACATTCTATCACGCCCCAAGTCCTGTTAGGGCAGACTGGCACCCATTGCCAATAAGGCTGGGAGAACCAACCTGTATCTATACATTTTCTATATGTATTATAAGGGATTTCTACATTTGACATGCGTTTAAGGAATTAAACTGTAATAACAAGCCAAAAGGAAATGCATATGGCTACGCCGTTGGGGCCACGGTGTTTAAAGTATGAGATAGGACCACACTTTAATTTACACAGTCTACAAAGCCTTTACATAAGGAAAAGTATCTTATAAGGGTCGGGACAAGCTCCACCTCGACTAATTGTACAATATAAAAATATAAGCTTTAGACATAAAACTCTGAAGCAACATGGATCTTGGTAACAACAGCTGGATATCCTATACTCCTACTGGGGAGATCTACTAGCACTTATACCTGAAGCATGAAATGCAGGTCCCCCGTAATGGACGTCAGTACTATATAATGTACTAAATATGTAAGGAAGGAAATATTATACACGAAGTAAAAACTCAAATGAAACTATGCACTGGTGTAGGATAAGAGGCCACCTGTGGTTATACTTTGGGATCATGTACTTCATGATCTTTACATTACTTTAGCTTTACTATATAATCTGTGCACAACATGTAATACAAATGACCAGCTAATCAATGGTAAAATTGTATTGGGATCGTCCCTGGCTAGGTTCTTCCTTAACCCCTCAGCTACCACCCATGATAGGATTTTCCCTAGCTAGGTGATTCTTCCACCCATCGGGCTACCACCAATCAGTAAACTATATACTTTATATTTCAATTACCTTTGAGATGGATCTTTTGGTGGTCACAATATTGGAGCTATAGGACTGTATATGTAGCATGCAACATATAGATAATCATGCGAGCCAATATGACAAAGAAAAGAGGGAAAATTAGAGGAAAATGACAAGTAATTCGAGACGACATGAAGGAGAGTGGGCTCCCTGCAACTAATTTCAGAAGAT
>JAABOM020000001.1:3974055-4000113 GCA_011800125.2 Solanum clarkiae
GATTTTCTCTGTTAGGTCTTTTAAAATATTTTAATGGTTTCCTAATTATCCGTAAAATTAGGTGGCGACTCTGTGTCAATTCGAATTTCGAGAACTAATTTTGCTCAAATTAATTGAGTGTAGATTGATTCTCAATTCTCGAAATAATTTTCAATTTTATTTTTAAGAGTTGGTCATAGATAGTGTATCTCACTCACATGGGTTGCTGAACAGCTGTGCATACTTGATAAAAAATAAGCGAATTGAAGTGTTTATTTGTACACTTTAAAAGTTTGAGTTTCAACTTAAAATTTCGCTCCAAGCTAAGGGGTTAATTTATATATTGTGCCTATTATATAATGTAAAATAATATTGTTGAAAACATACACGTCGAACATCTGTTATCTGCTTTAAGAAATATGACTTTTTTGCTCCACGCCTATTTAGCCAAGCCTTCAACTATGTAATATTCTAAAAAAAAGAAAAAACTAAAATTTGAAGTGTTGAGTAAACTAACAAACAACAACAACAGACTTTACCAATTATCACTATCTTATAGAGATCGAGAGGTTATTTTCAAAGAATCCTCAACGTAAATATATCAGTCACAAAAGTAGAAAAATATTAGATATAAAAATGACTATAGTAGAAAGCAATTGGAAACTCATAAATATAATATGAACAACAAAATAAATGACAACCTACAATGTCACATATATAATGATACGACTAATCCTACCTTTATTATCTCACAAGGCAAGACAACATCCTACACCCTACTAAGCCTACTAGTCTTCTATCCTAATACATGACCTTCATTCTCTATCTAAAGTCATGTCATCAGTGATACGAAACTGCACCATATTCTGTCTAATCAGCTCCCCCTAATACTTTTTCGATTTACCTCTACCCCTTTGCGTAGCCAACCTTTTGCACCTTCTAACAAGAGTGTCAACATTTCTTCTCTACACATGCCCAAATTATCGTAATCTCCATTATTATGAAATGACCTTCCTCTATGATTGGATACAATTATTTAGCCCATACTAATCTTAACAATGAGAAGTTTAGTAAAATGAAGTGTTGAAATATTTGTCGTGGCCTTTTTAAAAAAAAAAAAATTGAATGATATGAAGTTTGAAGAATCTTGAAATATAATTCTTTTTTTATTATATTGATGAGAAAAATTGTACCTAATGATATTTTTTGTTTAATTTTGAATATCTAAATTTTAATTTTAAAATATCATATTAATATAATTTAATTAACTCTAATTAATAGTCAAATTAACTCTTAAAAAATAAAATGTGATAACTATTTTAGAATGGAGAAAGCAATTAGAATCTCTCTCATACTCCATAAATTTTAGTCGTCAATACATATTCATCTGTACTCGATGTTTATATCAAATCATTTCAACTTATATATACTATGGACATTATAGAATTTAATAGAGTGAGAATAAATATATTAATTAATTATCAATAATTAAGTAATAGCAATTTATTTATAAAACCCACATATCATGTTTTATTAATATGGTATAAACATCAAATCCAAATAAGATTATTAATTTTATGGTTAAAATTAATAATCGCCACGATTAATGACTTTTATTAAGAGCCATTATTATGAAATGACCTTCCTCCATAATTGGATATATTGTTCATATTACATCTTTTGCGTAAGGAACATGAATTAAAGAATATACCAAAATTGACAAATTTCAAAATTGACGTCGATTTTATCCAAGAAGATTCAACATTAATATTGATTTTTAAATATAATTTATCCATTAGTTACTCAATTATTGGATTGATAATCATTATTATACAGTATTTAGTTTGTATTTTGTAAAAATTTTCTCATTTAAATGCATATTTTTACTTCACTAAATTGATGATTATTCCCCAAATATTGTTATTGTTTCTTCTCCAAAAAATAAAATAAAGTGCATCATGATCGGTGGGACTTCTATTTCTACGTGCACCTAAAATATCATTATTTTTAATTATTTTTTAAATTAAAAATATTTAATAATTATTTTATATATATTTTAATTGAATCGGTGAGAGAGAAAGAAAATATAGTAGTGTTTTCACATTAAAAAAAATCAGAAAGCTTCCTATTATTTCAATAAGGATCTGTTTCCCACCATGCGTTTAATTTTCTAATGAGCCTATTTGATAGAAAAATTATATTTCATTATACAAAGTTTTCATCAATTCGTAGTATGTAAAAAAATCCTTTATTTTTTAATTGAAAATGTTTAGTAATTTTTATAAATGTTTTAATTTAGTAGGTGAGAAAAATAGTAGTGTTTTCCCCTTTAAAAAAATTATAAAGCTTTCCATTATTCCAGCAAGGATCTGTACGTTTCCCACCAGGTGCTTAATCAATAGGAAAATCATATTTCATAATACCAAGTTTTTACCAATTCATAATACATAAAAAAAAAAAAAAACTTTATTTCTAATAGTGATCGATGACATTGCTCCATCTAAGACATTCACCATTTGCCAAATTATTTTTCGAACTTTATACGTCATGTCCAGTGATAGAGTCACTTTATCTTTAGAGGATTCATTTGAACCTTCTTTATCGAAAAATTATATTATTTATATATGATAATAATAATAATAATATATTTATTTATTTATAATAAATGTCAAACCTCCTCGACTAGTTTATATGTATATCGATTAAAATTTTAAACCCTCTTAAAAAAGATTCTAATACTGCCACTGATTGTGTCTCAATCTTAATGTGACTGATCATCCTCTGGATCGACAACCACAAAAGTATACAACAGTCATCATCAATCATTTTTGGCATGTTTATATTTTGCATCTTTGTTGAATAATTGACTTAGGTATTGGCTAGTGTAGGTACATCTTTAAAATGAGTCCAACCAATTTGCTAAGGTTTTATGCCTGCTTTTTCTGAATAGTAGGAATGTTATATTATATGTTTGACTCAATACTATGAACCTAATATTTCAATATTTGTCCAACAACACTAAATATTAGAAAATTTGAAAAACCATAAATATTTATTTTCATATTTTTCATTTCAAAACACTCATAGAATTCTAATTATTTTTTTCCAAATTAAATAAAAAATTAAAAGTCTCGTATTATTTTTTAAATTATTTCTTGTTAAATCGCGTTGAACCTTCTCGGATGAATCGTTTCGTGCGTTGATTATCCCGTGTAGATAAGAGAATAATTTGACAACTGCATTTCAAATAATAAAATAGGTATTTTATTTGACTTTAACAGATATGATGAGTGATATAATCTTTTCTACGCTTATTACGTATCTCATTAAACAGACTTTTCTTTTAGTACATTTTGACCTATAAAATTTTATTTCAAAAAAACCATAAATTTTCATTATCCAATATTCCACATTATCCTCATTTCCATGGGCATCATCAATCTTGTATTCTTTGCCAAAATGTTATATTTTTTCTAATTTTCCTTTAATATCCCATAGCAAAGATGTTGTCGTTGTTGGTTTTTTTTTTTAAAAAAAAAATATTGGATATTTAAAAAATACTTTTGTCACGTCTTGAGTCTATACCTTGGATGTGGTCGGCACTCAGAAATCATTTCTGGTCCCAAGCGAACCATTTGGCCTGGCTAACTTACTTAGCGGAAGACATTAATACCGTAATGAACTAGAATGGGTTCAAAATTCATGAACTTAAAGATACAATAACAATATGTACAACTTTAACTCAAAACCTTCAAACAATTTCAAAGAAATAACTTGAACGATATGTTTCTAGTCTATGAAGCCTCTAAAATACTGACTCTGAACAAGGCACCAAAGTAGGCTCATGGGTACCTCAACAAAAATAAATACAAAGAAATGAAGACTCTCGAGCTCTTCTGGATGCAAAGAGGCCTCATTGACCGTTGATGGGGACTGCCTTACTGAGCATCTGCTAAAATAGCCACCTGCATTTGCATCATGATACGATGCAGCGCCAAAGGCGTCAGTACGTGAAATGTACGGTATGTAAGATGGCCAAAAAGTACTAAAGATAGAATACTTACTTTAAAACTGCACCTTGAGATAGTTTAACTAACAAAAATATGTTATGCATATGTAACGTATATATATTCTTAAACTTGTCAAAAATGCAACTCAACATAAAAGAAACATTTACGTTAATGCATTAATGAGCATAACTAAATATATATAAAATATGGTACTCAAAAGCTTAGCTTTGTAATTGGCTCAACTCAGTTAATTATGCAACATAAATAAAAAAATACTTTAATAAAAAAATACTAAATTTCAATATGTAGAATAATAATCTTTACTTCTTGGGGAATTTCTCTAACCGACAACCATCACTATGAGCTTCGTGATGATACAACGTCTTGCCCACACTGCCAAAGTCGTCTCGTACTTTGCCGGGGTAGGGGACGAAGAACTAGGGGAGTGGACCCATCCCAAAACTGGTGTCATCTCAGTGACAAGTGAGGAGTTATACCTTGGTACAATCCTATCCTATGTTGGCTATATAATTTCTGAGTTCAAGTAATTAATTTTACTCTCACTCATATCGGTGCTCAATACTACTTCCAAAAATAATTTTTATATAGCTCATACTTCAAGAACACTCTTGTTCAAGGCATTACCTTCTTCTCTTGGGACTTAGCCAGCTTTAACTTTTCTTAAACTTTTCTCAACTTATCTTAAACTTTTCTCTATCTGAAAATACTATTGTTACAAGTGTCTCAAAACATAACTTTATTACTCAGCTATCTTTCAAGTACAAAGCTTTAAATACTTCTTAAAACTTCGCTCAAAACTGTCTGAAATGATAGGTTTCTTGCTCCTCTATTCATAAAATACTTATAAAAAAATACTTTTCTGGAGTTTAAAGTAAGGTATCCAGCTTGATAGATTTCCATAGTAACTTTAGGATTTTACTAATCTAACACTTAAACGTAGCAGCTTAACTCAAGACTCCAATACAGTAGAAAAATTTAGTAAATCTCATACTTTTCTTCAAAAATAGCATAAATAAGCAAAATTGCTTAATATATGGAAATCTTGTTGCAACCTACCAACTTGATATTTGGGGAAACTAGTAATTACATAATGAAAAAATAATATATGAAGATTTTTGTAGGCCTTACATACCTGAGAATCAACTTCTTGGAAGAATTGGAAAGAATTCTTGAAAGTCCTAGCTTTGCATCTTGAATATACGCTTGAGCTTTCTTAAACCTATTCTAACATTTATGAAGAGAATACTGCATTTTTATGATTAAAACAAGTGAAAATCGACTAATTAAGATCTAAGGAGGGTGGAAAGGTCGAAATTACCTTCCCTTCATTAAAAGAGCGAAAGTTAGAAATTATATGTGCTCGTCGTGCACATGTACATTTTTTCCATTTTTCTCGAACTTCAGCTTCCGTCGAATTAACGGAAAAAATAAAAATATAAGTAAGGATCCGTGTCCCAGGCGTGTCGCACTAGGGGTGCGGAAAGCCTACTATTTTTGAAAATTTTCAAAAAAAATTATTTTGACTCGATTGCTCTAAAATCGAGTCGAAATCATTTTTCCACTCGATTTTTCGCACGATCACAAATTTGATCTCGAATTTGCGAACGAAGCATAGAAAAACGTGTTATGCGCAAGATCAAATCTAGAGGTAATTTAATTTTTTTACCGGGTGTTACAACTTTTAAGAAAAATACTAATCAAAAGACACTCAAAAATCACTTTTTAAATGAGTTAGCCAAATACAAATTATTTTTATACTAAAATATTTTTCAAAAAAAATTATTTTAGTAAAAGTCCTTCTCAAAGTAAGCAATTTTTAGTTGTCTAAGAATGTTTGTACGACCAAACTTTTGAAATCATCTTATTTTTAAAAGTGATTTTAAAAAAAAATATTTTTATTAAGAAATAATTTGTGTTTGACCAATAAATTTATTAAATATTGTGAATAGCAATTAGTGTTTGAACAAAATTTTAAAAAGGATTACTATGTGTACTTTTCTTAAATAGGGAGAAACCTACTTTTTTTAGCTTCTTAAAAATAATTTCTACCTTTCCCTATTTTTTCTTAAAAAAACCTTGATCGAACACCTTAATTTTTTGAAATAAACACTTTCGACCTCCTAAAACTTCGTCAGATAGACTAGAATATCAACTCAATTCTACTTTAAAAGTAAAATACTTACTACTAAAAGCAGTTGATCAATTTCCACAACTTTCAAATTCAAAATTTCTTAAAAGATATTTTAAAAAATCACATATCACCACACTACAACATAACTAACATAGTCATATTGCCATATCTTATTCTTGTGGCTATGAAGGAAACACTCAGATAAATATAAATAGCCCCACTTGCAAATTGCAATGACATGAGCCATTTGAATTTTAACTTTTCATTTTTTTTTTCCCTAGAATTTAAGTTATACACATTTATAATAAAAAATATTTTAAAATATCATTGTAATTAGATTAATTATTACAAGTCAATATACTGTTTTTATAAATTACTCCTTCTATTTTTTTTTAAAAAGACCTAATTTGACTTAGCACAGAGTTTTAAAAAAATAAAGAAAATTTTTCAATCTTGTGATCTTAAACTAAAGTTATGTTAAATGTAAAATGTCATTTCATCTTGTGGCCTGAAATGTGCCACGTGGAAAGTCGAACTTAAAATTATGCTAATAAAGAAAATGAACCATTCTTTTTTAAAAACACCAAAAAAGAAAGTAGGTTATTCTTTTATAAACGGAAGGAGTATTATTTTATGAAAAATTATCAAATTTGTATATGCATTGAGTTAATGAAAAGTATAAAATATATACTCCCTCTATCTAATTTTATGTGACACTCTTTCCTTTTTATTCCGTCTCAAAAAAATATCATCTTACTCTAATTGAAAATAATTTAACCTTAAAATTCCTCTTTTATCTTTAATAAAATAATTCTCAACCATACAAATATCTCAGATGATTTAGACCACAAGTTTCAAAAATCTATTTTTTTAATCTAAATATCATATCACATTAAAAAATGCCACATAAAATAAAACGGTAAAGCTCTCTTTTTTTTTTCCCTTGGAACTTGGCTGGGGATGGCTTAAGGTTAGAGAGGATTTTTAAAAAAGTGCATGCATGTGGACCATTAGCAATAATTTGAAGGCAATAATGAATTTGAAGTTGGCCTCTATTTTAATAATACTCCAAACTCCAAACTATAAACTATTTAAATAAAAATAAATGATGTTGGTCTTCTTGACTTGTTTTAGTCTGCCCTCCATTATTGGTGTATGTCAAGTGGATCATATTTTTGTGGCATTATTGTTTTTCTAATATAGATATGAATTTACAGTCCAAATTATGGTGCAAGTGAACTTGTACATGGTCTCTCTGAAAAAAAATAAATTATACATATATTTATTAAATTGATCAATTTTATATTTGTTGGCGTTCAAATTCTAATACCATTAAATGATGCTCTTAATTAATAATAGGAAAAATTACCTAAATACATAACTTATTTTACTAGGGGTTAGTCAATGCAACTTTCAACGCTCCTCATGGGTCATCTAGAAACAGCCGCTTTATGTTTTTAAACATAGGGGTTAGGCTGCGTACATCCGACCCCCCCTCACCTTGCAATGAGCGAGAGCCTTTTGAGGCACTGGGGTATGTTGTTGTTGTTTACTTATCGGATACATCATTTTACATGATGTATTGAGACGTCAAATATATCACTTTACGCGATGTATCGGTCGATACACCTCGTACGTGATGTACCAAGATGTCAGACATTATTTTACACTATGTATCAGTCGGATACATCGTTTTACTTGATGTTTTCGTACAACGTTGAATTTCAACAAATTTTAAAAAAATTTATAATTCAAAAAAGAGTAAAAAATTAAATATAATTAGCTCTTAATAATATGAAATTTGTATAATTCCTACTCAATAAAATTACTAATTCAAATTTCCGACCTTACTTGCTTTAATAAGTAAAATCCTCATAACAAAAAAAATATCAAAATTTATGAGTAGTGTCAATCACTTCCACCTCAGTTTGGGGGTGTAACAATTTCTAATTAAAAAATTGTACTTTTTGAAATAAATGGATTTTGTAATTTTGATTAAACAAGCTAAAAGTAACTAGAATTTAAGCTATTCTTGTAATCTAATTTTATAAAACAATAAATTTCAAATTAATTATCACATGTCACATGCTTAAAGAAATATTAATTTAATAATATTTGCTTAAAAGCTTTTCCACATCATGTGTTTGATTTCATGAATTAAAGTTTGAAAATGGAGACAAGTATGTTTACAAGTCTGCTAAAATAATTCTAATTAGGATTTAATTTAATTATTATTATTTGGGTCCGGTGGGTCCCAATGCTTATTATGGATTTATGGGATAATTAACAATATGCTAAACTTTGAGGACAAAAAAAACTTATTTTCACCAAATTCATTAATGTTAAATTTGTCTTTTTATATGCATAATTATCTATTTAATCACAATTAAAAATTATATAATCTCATTTTCAGTTTTAAACTACTAAAATAAAATATTTATTTTGATATAAATATCAGAGTGAAGAGCTCCATATCGGGTGAAAGAGGTGAGCGATCCCTTTATATGGTTGAAGCAGACTTTGTTACTCGAGTTAATTCTTATAATTGATTTATACCAAAGAATTAATTTTTTACGTAATATTAAAGCAAGATCCGTTCAAATTCAAATTTCATGGACCCTCACATTAAAATGTTTTACGTTCCAGATATTCAGTCTATAGGATGAGTCAAGAAAATGTGAAGTCTCATATGAAGGATAAAGGAATATACCTAAGTATTTTGGGTATTTGACATATCGATAATTTTTAAAAAATGTATATCATGTTAAATACAAAAATTCTAAAAAGTTTAAATATTGAATGCATATCAAATATCAAAAATGATCTTTTTAGTAGGCCTTACACGATATAAATTTACAAAAAATAATAAATTATTTTCTTTTGAGGATTTTCCAAAAAAGACCAAACACCTGAAACATAATAAGACTAAAAATAGCCATAGTTTGCTAAAATTACGATTCATAGCTACATAGCATAGGAGAGAAGCGAGTGAGATCGAGAGAAGGAGGAGAGGAGTGAGTAAGAGAGGGCAGAGAGTGGAGACAAGCAAATTGTATATGTATATCTATCAAATAATCATATATGTGTAACTGATATACATATGTATTTGTATATCTGACAAGCAAGATTGTGAGAGGAGGGGAAGAGACGAATGAGAGAGGACAGAGAATGGAGAGAGACGAATTGTATATGTATATTTATCGAATTGAATGTGTATATTTATCAAATAATTATATATATGTTATTTGTGTACATATGTATTTGTATATCTGGCAAGAGATTGTAGAGAGAAAGGAGATGCGAGAGAGAAAAAGAAAGCGGAGAGAAACTAGCAACAAAACCTTAACTATAGCTATAAATTATAATTTTTTAAAACTATAATGATATAATGTAAATACATATAATATATTTTTCCAGTTACGTAATTTACCCAAATCTTTCTAACTATTGCTTATTCTAATGCTTTACTTTCAGTCTTCTTAAGCACCCTTTGGTGCTGGGCTTGTTTATGGGCTTATTGGATATGCTTTTTCTTATTTTCCCAAGCCACTTTTATCATATATGTGCATGCCCCTCATTTTTTTAAAATTTCTTATTCGGTGTTTAATATCTGCATTGGAGTCTTATTAATTCAAATCTTCACTTCAAGGACCTATTCAGGTAAGCGCTTCCTACCATCTGACTAAAAAAAGAACAATCTTATCCATTGCACCACATTTCCCTAGCCTCTTTTCACACAATATGTATACATAGTATACATGCATTGATACATCTTTAGGGGTAATAGCATCCCATCAACAATAAGTCAAGTTTACAAAATAGCTCTAGAATTTAGTTCTTACTAGCAAAAGTTTCACTAGTCTAACAACTCTTGCTCCTATCAAAATTTAATTGACGATTACATGTACTTATCGTTTGAAACAAAAGTGGCATCGATCAAAGAATGTATATTGAAAGCTAATGGAGTTGCAAACCATTTAGCTAAGAATGTATTTGATTTTGTAGCTCCAATCTTCTCACACTTACTATGGACAATACAATGTTGTGTAGGCTAGTCATGAATCTCTTCACTAAGTTTAATGAATAAAATATCCGCGTTACCATAACAAGAAATATATATGTGATATAAATTTACGTTTTATCTCGTATGTAACGTATTAGATAAAATCTATGTTAAGGGGGAAAAATATTCGTCTCAATTTATATTTCAAAAATATTCAGAGGAAAAATATATTTATTTTCTTCGCCAAATCAAGTAAAAAAATAGAGTTATTATCATTTTAAAATTGTGCCATACCTATTTGAAGCAATAAAATTGTTATATAATACGTACATTAAAATACTTGCGACTGTTGAGATGGCCGAGTTGGTCTAAGGCGCCAGATTAAGGTTCTGGTCCGAAAGGGCGTGGGTTCAAATCCCACTCTCAACATGTTTATTTTGTCAATTTCCACTTAGCTAAGTTAATTTTTCCGTCTTACTTTTTCTCATATTTTGAACTTTTTTAGTGAAAAATTAGACTCCGCCACATGTCACTATCAAAGAAACTTATATCTACAATATTAACAAGATGACAATATTTTCATTCACCCCTATGTGTGTAATCCCACATGGAGACGAAGCCGGAGACGAAAGTATAGATTCTATAATCTTGGTCAAAATATTATATTTATTTTTTAAAAATTATATATAAATTATTAATTCAGAACTTCATAATTTTTAAAAAATTAAAATTTAGAATTCATAAATTTTAAATTTCGACTCCATTTAATCACAAGTAAATGATTCACAGATGAGAAGACTCACATAGAGAGCAAAACATATACTCCTTCCTTAAAGACTTGAATAACTTTTTAGAAATGAAAAATATCATATAAATTAAGATAAAATAAAATAAAGCATACGAGTTTACTTGTCGAACAATGAAATATTGTAAGGAAAACTTTGAAATGAATAACTTGTTCATATTTCATTTGATTTACATGATGATATCGTCATGTTATTTTATCAAAGAAGACAAATCAATATAATACTACTAACATTAGGTTGAAAAAATTGTTCTCTGTGTACATTCTTTCACAAATAACCTAGTTCAAGATTACATTAACTTCTTATATTAATTTTTCTTTATGTGCAACAAACCTTCCATGTGTTCTATTTGGTATTTAATGAAATTATTATATATATATTTGATAACAAGGGGAATTCGCAGTAGCTATTTTTGTGTGCGCACAAAATAAACACCCGCTTCTATATAATAGCTCATAAATTTACATAGGAAAAGAAATTCATGCTAGACAAGTCCAGTGTGATGAACTCGATCCAGAAGCCAAATAAAATTATATTACTTTTTGTTATGAAACCCAAAATTATAAAAAAAATATAGATATTCTTCCAAGTGTCTACAATTCTATTGGTGCCTCAAGTTCACGTGTTACAAATTGAAAAATAAAATAAAATATGAACTAGTAGTAGTAAGGCGAGATTTGTGTTACTAGTTAAAAAAATATTTTATTCTCTATCTGTTTTAATTTTTTTAATATAATATGAAATTGACGTCTCTTAGCAAAGACAAGGTAGACAACTTTGAGATTATGATCAAATTATTATTAAAATAGTTACCGACCAACATTAATTTGTACATAATAATAATCTAAAGATTTGATATTTAGTCGTAAATTTCATTTAAACACTTAAACTATGAAATTATTCTTATTAAGAAGATGAACATATAGTGAAGTATTTTTGTAGACACTTTCGACTTAAATTTTGATAAAACTTTTGTGTATTTTTGAGGGTATGCTACTTGTGTAAATTAATTAATCGCTTAAAATATGTCACCTGTTTTAATTCTACAACGGTATTAGCTTCAATTGAGCGTAAAACCTCAAGTTTGTTCAATTAAGACTTGTGTGCATAAGTAAAAGAGATAATATATTTTTGTAGTTACTTAACTACTTAAATAAATGCTTAAGAACACACATAAAAATGTTTTAAAATTTTTGAATCAAAAGTATTTAATAAAAATAATTTATCATAAATTCAAATGTTTAATTAAAATTCAAATATAATATTAATTTTCTAACTAGTTTAAGAAAAATGTCAATGTGTTATTTCTCCATCAAATATTATACATACCATGGTGAAGGAAAATATATAATATTGAAAAAAATGTATTGAGTTAAACTTAATTTATCCAATAATTTCTCAATTTATATGATATATTTTTCTTTTTATTCAGTCTAAAATTTAAGAATATACTTTTTATTTGATTATCAACATTTTTCTTATATTAAATCTCTCTTATTTGATAAAAAAATTCAAAAAGGTACGCTTTTCTATTTTAAAATTTATTTATTTTAAGGATAGTTTTGAAATGTTAAAATATCTTTTCATATTTATTAAATTTCATATTGAGTCATATTAAATAACATAAATTGAGACCAAAGAAATATCAGCTAGAAAAAGCAGTTTTAACTCTTATATTAATTATATGTCTCACCCACCCTAGGTTCCTTTCAAAGAACTATAGATGGAAGAAAGCTCAACTTCCTTTTAGTATAACAATAGGTTTTACAAGGATGACCATAGTTTTTTGCAAATGAAAGTTTTACCGATGTGTATCAAGTTTTTTGGAATCAGATAAAGGAGAAATTCTTTTTGTTAAGCTATAGGAGCCAGAATATCTATGTAATATCCATACGAATATGCCCTTCTTTAGTATAGGAGATGACCTGTTACTTCTATGTAATAAAGCATATTAATTATTAATTTATTATCTCTTGTTCAACAAAAAAAAGTTTTTACATTTTTGGAGATATTAACATTTTTCAAAAAATGAAATACATATTATAACTATGACAAAAAAACATTTCTCTGCTGAAATTCTTGGATAAAAAATGTCTTGGACGACAATATTTGCATTAACTAATGAAGGTCTGAATTTGAATCATGTAAAATTGAATCATCAATTAGATCTATATTTAATTATTTATTTTCACTAGTGAGTTTGAGTAAAATTGAATGAGTAATACCTATAACAAAGTTATCCACCATCTACTTTCACCGTATCAATTATCATTACCATCGTCGTTCACCACCATTATCACCCTTATCATATCAATTATCACTACTTACGATTGTCATCCTTAACCACAATCATCATCACCTTCAATCACACTAATTAAATATAACAGTTATTATATTTATCATTATTACCAATCATCATCATTATTACAAAAATTAATCATCATGAAAACTCAACATCATTAACTGTTATCACTAATTATCACTATAGTTCATGACCATCGTTATCGATCATCATCCACCACAATTTTCAATTGCTACACCAACTACCATAGCTAACTACTATTTTTGGCTACCATCACCACAAGTTATTACTCACAATCATGATCATCACAAACCATCATCCCAAGTCAACACTCACAATTACTATCGTTAGTTATCATCATCATTGGTACAATATGCATTATATACCATAATTGGTTGATGTATTTAGATTTATTGGTATTTTCTTACAATTTAGATTTATTGATTGGTTTTAAATAAAAATAAGCTATACATCAGATGTCGAGAAATTAAAATGATAAATATTTAATAGTTAGCTCAATCGCAGAGGGTCTTATGGGAAATAATTATTCGACTTTATCCAAGGTAAATATAAGATCTACGTAATACATCTTATTCTCCCGAACTTCATCTAAGGGATCACATTCATAATTAGAAAATATCGAATTAGCTATGGAATATGTCGGTAATCTCAGCTAATCTGTAGCAAAATACCTCCTAGCTAGTTGATTTTTTTTAATAACTCCTCACTAGTTCTAATTACTTGTCTTCTAATAGTGATATTGGGTGTACATGTTGAATTATTTAGTATTTAGATCTTAAAATATATCTTAATATCTAGATATGATTCAGATTCAAACTTCTTAATGTTAATACACATCCTAATATTCATATTTATATTCGGATTCAGACATTTTAATATTTAAAATCATTCGTATCTATATATTCAAATCCATTAAGTAGTTATAAAATGGAAAAAATAAATCACTTAACAATTAAAATATTAAATGATTAAAATTCAAATCTAAAAAATCAAGCACACCTAATGACTAAAATCTAAATAATTAAGATTCAGACCTTGATTAAGTATGAACAAATAAAGTCAAAGTCTCAACACAAATAGACATGTGAGATCAATCTTTCCACAAAGTGAACTCAACATCTTCCTCAACATCATCCCAATGAAACCCTTTTTTCATAGCTGGTGGAGTTAGAAGCATCCCCTCAGCCATGCTATCAATCAATATTGGCATATTAAACATTGCTTCTTCATCCATAAACTCCACTAAAGAATTCACTTGATCATCTTTTGGCTTTTGAGAATTATTATAACATGAAGGTTCTTCTGATGAGGGCGGGGAGGACACAATTAATTCTTTAGTAACTTGTAGAGCCGCGATTTGGATGTCGCTTGGGGAAGAAGATTTAGCTTTAGGGAGAGACCAAGCGGAGTCGGGGAAGTTAAGGAGGGCATTATTTCCCCGGAGAGCTAGGGCAGCAACATCGTGTGCCCTAGCTGCTATTTCAGGAGTGGAGTAAGTACCTAACCAAATTCTTGATTTCTTATTTGGCTCGCGTATTTCACACACCCACTTGTCTCCATTCCTCCTCCTAACTCCTCTATATAATGGGTGTCGCGTCTCTTTGAATTTTTTTCTACCTGCCCTCCTCTTGAATCGTACATTATTAATATCCATTGAACACGAAGAAATATCAATATTTTTTTCCTTATTATCAAGAATTTCATGATCAGAAGACGACGAAAAATCGTCTTCGAAATCCATTTGAAAGAGAACAAGATTTTTTTTCTTTTTTAAGTAGATAGTATAGTTGTGATGGTATTATAGTGCTAATGAAGACAAGGTGGTGAGAGAGATAAATATAGTATGGGCTAGGTTAGTTGAAAAATAATTAAACACGTGAGGGGAGGGGATGATTTTTTTTTTTTTCAATCCACACATTGAATTTTATTAATTTTTAAAAAAAATATATTTGCAAATAAAAAGGCACGTGGAAAACGTGCTAGGGAAATGGGAATGGAATAGTTATTGGACCCAATTTCCTATTCTGAAATTGCTGCTGAGCCCTTATTGGGTGGAGGAGAGGAAATATTGGAATTAGAAATTTTATTAAGTGTATCCAAAATTTAATATAAATATATGAAAAATAATTTTTGATTAATATATTTTGTATAATTTTTTATATATATAATATAATTTTTCGACCAAGGGTGTTTAATTGGCCACTCCCCTAAAGTATGTGTGGCTACACTGCTACATATATATTATATGTATATAATATCCACACTTACTCATCAAAATACCCTTTAATTTAGGATGTTCAGCATATCATGTGGAAAGTTAAAATAAAAAATTGACCCCCCCCAAAAAAAAAAATCATTCTTATTAAAAATGATTAAAAAGAAAATAGGATAAGCAAATTGATGAAGAATTTGCTGTGGCTACTTATTACTTTCTCCATTTCAATTTTTTTTATCTTACTAATTTTTAAGAAATCAGTTTAGAAAAAGTAACACGAATATCTCCGGTAGTCAATCTATTTCCATCAGCCAGCTGGTGGGAGCGAGAAGACATCACAATACATTTGACATATTTTTTTATTGCACAGGTTTTAAAATATTTTTTATTTTCTTAAACTTTGTATCAAGTTAATATATGACAAACAAATTGAAATTGAGGGAGTGAAACATTTTGGATCCTCTTCTTGTCATTTTTTTTGGTTATAATTTAAAAAAAAAAAACTAAAATTGGCTTAATTGACAATAAATGAAAAAAGAGAAAACTCTCTGAAGACATTGAAAGTAAATCTGAATTAACAGAATATTAAGTTTTAATCAGTGTAATTTGGTGAAAAATGTTTGATTATCAATTTTAAGATGGACTAAAACAATTAAATGTAGATGAATAAAATGATAAAATGTGGTAATATGCAAATAATATGTATTCTATTCATATTTTTCTCACAACCATTAACTTCTTTAAAAAGAAAAAAAGATTTCAATAATAAAATCGCTTTCACATGCATAGTCATTTGAACTTTTGATCATTCATTTTGTTGAAAATTATTCTTGAATGTTTCTTTTTAGACATGAAAAAATAATTTGTCTGAATCACGAGTTTTATATATAATCTTACGATCATTTTACATATTTATTTTGGAATGAAAAAATATTTAATGTCAATAAATTTTCACATTACGTGGTAGTTTCATAATGCAAGAAAAGGTATTATATTGTAAACCATAAAAACGATAAAATTAGTGCCAAAAGTTACTGCTTATTTTACTTGTCAAGCATTATTTTGTTTTATTAAATAAAAGAATAAATCTCACTAAACTTTCTAAATTTTTTGGATTTAGGAAACAATATTTCCTTCACTTTTTGAATGAGACAATATGTTTTTCTTTTTTGCAAATTTTATGTATTTTTAAAAGGTAATAAATAATTTTGTATCTGATTTCTACATAATATAATATACAATGGATATTTATTTTAATCATATATCTTTTTCTTTTTTGGGAAAAAAGTTATAAGGTAAATTGACTTGAAATCATATATTTTTTAGTCACACAAAAACCTTTTTAGTCAAAGTAATGTAGTTTCTTCTATATCTTTTCTAGTTCTTTTTTAATGTACAGTATTTATTTATTCTAATTATGTATTTCTTCTCTTTGACAAATATTTATTATTTTCCTTAAAATAATAAATTTTCAATTGTGCATTTCTTTTTTATTTTTTGATATATTGTCTATTTGTCCTAACAATATATATTTCTGTTTCATCTATTGTCTATTTTTAAAATACACTAAGCAAGTAAAAGTGATTGGAAGAAATAATAAATGAAATTTATATTTTACTATTATATTCATGATTGATAGCATTTGAAAAAAATATTGAAAAATGATTCGGGAATTAATAGAATTTTTTTTCTTTTACCCACCGGAGTCGTAGTGAAAGCGAGTTTTCACAGGCAATTGTCACTGCTTATGGATCCAACCTGGGTGATCTATCCATGATCAGGATGAAGCTTGTGTGAAATCAAGTGGAGGTCCAAACTGAAGAATCAGCGGATGAGTTGTGTTAGAGGTGAAATGTCGAACTCAGAGTTAGCTAGTTCTCTTCGAAATGCATGGAGGTGCAGCAGTTGACTGACATCTAGAGGTAAAACATTGTTTTGGTGTGGACCACAAGAACGATACTAAAATCGAGACAAACTCTGAATACTAGATATGACCTCAAAATAACAAGGGTCAAAATCGGCTAGCGAGATAATAGGGTATAAGTTTCATCTTCGAGAAGTAAAGGTGAACAAGGAGTACTAAACAAGCAATGCCACTAATAATATTAAATTTATGATATAGTAATCAAGAATTAAAGAGTCTTGTTTAAGAGAGATTATTCCGTCAATAGTATTTATCCTTTGTTTTATATTAATTTTCTCATATGTAACCCAATAATTGATCAAATCATATTAAGATTATGTATTTTTTTAAAAGAAATATTCTTTCGTTCATGAATTCTGTCTTTTAAAATTTATAATTATTCACTTTCGCATGACGTCATGTTATTTTTTATTCTTATAACAAGTCACCTTTGCATCAAAGTGAAACTTAAGGTGATGATAAAATTAACGTGTTTTTGCTTTTATTAGGCAACAAACAAAGACAATCAAAGAGAAAATGATTGAAATAATTTGTATATCTAATTTGTTATGTGGTTTTTTTTTTCTCTTGAAAAGTATATTGAGAATAAGAACAACAAGACTTTAATATCAAAAGAGATATGACATATACATATCTATCTATATATATATTGAAGAAAAATAGCACAAATTCTGTTAAATGTGAAAAGATTGAAGTAGAAAGAATAAATATTTGTTATATGTGAAATGGTATGAACATTTACCTAATCCAAATTAGACACATATATAAAATATTAAATCATTAGTTTTAACTTTTATGAGGAATATACTTCTTGATCAAGTATAATATAATTAAGTAAATAAGTGTATTTTTGTTAAGAATACAATTAAATAATAAAAAATATGCTCTTTTTGATAACTCAAATTTTTTAAATAAGATAATCACACACTTCAATATAATTAAAAAAAAATTTATTTTACTTGTCTACTTTAGAATAATACCAAGAAATATATATAAAAAAGTCTCCTATATTACTTTAACACTAACTACTAATTTTCCAAGTGATTTCTCAAGACTACTCTTTTGAAATTTTAATAGTCATATATATTATAGTAAAAATATGCGTATCATTATTATTTTCTTTAAAAAAAGTGCAAACTTTATATTTTTTTATAAGTAAAAATGAATGAAGGTAGTACATCGATTAAGGCTAAGATTACGAAACAAAAAAAATTCATTACTGAGAGAAGTGGGGATCTGTCTTGATTGCTAGGAGAGAAGAAGCTTCTGGATCATTTGTTGAAAAAGTATAACATGACTTAGGGAAGAAACAGGCGTTTAATACTTCCTCCGTCTCATTTTAATTGAATTTGTGGAGTAATACATATATATTAAGAAAAAATTTATACCATACTTTCCATCATTACCTTTTGTGAAATCATAAATATGCAGTGTAATTTTATCTATTAGAAAATATAAAACTTCAACAAATGAAAGGACAAACATGGAAAAATTTTCAAACATTCATCTTGAACTTTGAACAATTCAAATATTTTAAATTTTGAAAGAAGCCTCAAAATTCAGTTAATTTGGACTAGAGAGAGTAGCTTTTGCTAAAAATTTTATTTATATTTAAAAAAATTATTAATAATGAACACATTAAATTTAGAAATCATGCATTAATATTTAAAATTATTAGGAAAAATGCACAAGTACCCCCAAAACTATAATCAAAATTCCAGAGACACACTTAAATTTTAACTTGGTTTTTCGTGATTAAATACCCCTATTTGTCTACTTAACACGCCTAACCAACTAAATTATATTGTGTATAGTACACGCGCAGACCCCACATGCTACTTAGGCAAAGAAGGGCATTAAATTACGAAAAAAATAAGTTTAGGGGAGTAATAGGACCAAGTAAAAGTTTAAGCTGTCTTTGAAATTTTGGTTATTAACATTAACAAATTAATATTTTGAATGATCTCTATAATAAAGTAATTTTTTTTATCTAAATGAATATAGTTGGTCTAAAAATATATCAAGAATTTTTTCTCCTTGCATGAACACACTTTATACAAATATTGCACAACTGCACAGTCGAAAAAATGAGTATTATTTTTATTTCGTTATATATGTATGCAATATAAGCATTTTAATCAAGTTTTGAAAGAAAATGAACTAGAAGATCAAAATTTCTTACTTGAAGTCAAATAGCGGGTCGTGACATATCTCTCTCAAATTTTCTCCGCTAATTTTTTTAATCTAAAATACACACTGAAATTTTTTTTAGCTCGAACATATCCCTAAAACTAATAGATCAGGTTATATAATAAAATTTGGAGATATAAAATAATTATTATTTTTAGTTTGTGTGTTATTTTTTTATAAGCAAACTTTAGATGAATATTTTGAGTTATTAAAAATTATAATTTAGAATGCACAACTACCCTCAAGACAATAACCAAAATCCTAGATACACACTTAAACTTTTACTTGGTCTTATTATCCCTTTGAACCTATTTATTTCATAATTTAATATACCTTATTTATCCTTAACCACACGCCTAAGTTTTGTGTGTAAAAAAAAATAAGTTCGAAAGAGCAATAAGACCAAATTAAAATTTAAGTGTGTCTCTAGAATTTTAATTATAGTTTGAAAGGTACAATGCATTTTCCCGAATTATTATTTTATAATTCAGAATTCATAAAATTAAAATATTGACTATTTCTCACCTCACTAGATTTTATGATGTTTTTCTAGTCAACTAATTATATTACTATTTACCATACCAACTATATAAGTGATGCAAATTGATTTTTTTCCCTCTTACCTATTCATTTCATTATTATTCTCCTATTATATTGAGATATTTTATTTTATGTCCTAACATACAAATATTATGCTGCTTCATGGACCATACATTAATGTAAAATAATTATATTATTCAATAATAACTGTCCCATGTATATGCATGACAAACTTCATCTACTTACTATCAAGAAACTAAAATTGATTTATTTTCGATTCATATAGCTCTAAAATTAATTTTAACAAAAGAAATTCAGTTGAACTCCTTAATAAATGATGTTTCACCACTCATTTTTGATTGTCCTTAATTAACAATTAGACAAAAATTTCTAAAATAAAGTAAATAAAAAATTTCAATAAAAAAATTCTTTTCTTTTTCATTTTTTAATTGTGGCTATCACCACATTAATTTTAATATACAATATTCAAATTTCTCTATAATAATCTAGTCTTTTTTCTTCTTAGAGTCGATCATATTATGTATACTGTATATTTATTTTATAAATAATATTTTGCTATAATAATTTAAAAAAATCAGACAAATAATACCTATTATATATAAAAATTTAGTTGAACTCATAAAATACGCACTTTAATTATATATTACCTTAGTATGGTTGCATATCAGTCAGTTCAGTTTTGAAGTTTATCTGTTTGACTTATCGATTATCGGTTATCAGTTTGTATATATGTTACATCGTTATAGAACCATTAGTATATTGACTTATCGGTTATTGATTTATTGGTTATTGATCGTTATCGGTTTAACCATTAAAATTGACACAATTTTTTTATTAAAAATTATTTAGAAACAAAGTGACAAACCAAATGAACTATACACATGAGTTGACATATTGCATTTTGCTCAAAAACAAATATTGTTACATTGTAGAATCACTTAGAGTTGGAAATGATCAAAAATAAAAGTACGAAATTGTCAACGACCTAATGGTATAAATATAATTATTTAATTTCTTAACGTGTTATTAGTTAGCCCGTTAAGAAAAAATCTAAAATCGTTAAGAACCAATAACTCAATAATCAATAAATTTACATCATTATTAAAACTGCCAAAACAATAACTCATTGTCGATAAATCAATAACTTTTTTTCTATCGAATAATTAATTTCAATTCGATTTTGAATCACACCCTCCGGGTACGACTTTGACATATCCACATGGCATATTTAATTAAAACAAAACTCTAGTATATCCCCCACCTTTTGAATGATGACGTGTTATTATTATGGCCGGTAATGTTATATTAATATTAATCAATTTACTCGTGACAACATATAATTAATTATATATATTGACTCTTATCCATGAAGTCTTAATTAAAAGTTTATTTATTTTTGCTACAATGGTGGTCCTCTAGATATAAAGGTTTAGTGGAAGCATTGTCATCAATCTTGTTAAGATTGAAAGTATAATTTATATTATAAAATAATAAAAAATGTATTATTCTATAGATAATAATCATACAAATGTAACTAGCTCCTTCATTATTATTTTTAATTAGTATGTACGTAATTATTATTGACTTAATCATATAAATAATTATATGCATCTTTTAGTATATTTCTTTTTTTGTTCTTGATTTATCAACGTTCAAAATTTAATTTGCAATAATTAGCTTTTACACGACATCATATTATTTCAATCCCCCTACAACAACTAGTGCTTTTGATCGGAAAGTTCTTACCTCACAAAATGAAATTTTGCAACATAAATTTAAATTAATCGAACTTTTAAATTGAATATGGGACATAGATAATGAAGATAGGTGGTAGTAAAGTAGGGCGCACGTGTTTTTGCTTTTATTAGACAAAACAAAAGACAAATTATAGTGAAGCTATATAGGCCACGAGTATCTACCTTCATGCTTATCACAGGGAAGGTTGTAATTTCTCCGCTCTTAAATTAGAATTTTCATATTCGAATTTTGAATATGAAAGTAGTTCTATTAAAAATATCATCTTTAGAAATAGATTTTGTAATATGCAAATTCAGATTAAATTATCGAATTCTAATTCAAATATCGAACATCGAATGAATATTTTTTTTTTTAAAAAAAAGTTCTCCATGCTTGTTGTGTGGTTTTTTTGTCCTTGAAAATGATATTGAGAATGAGAATGAGAACTCAAAGACTTTAATCAAAAGGGATATGATGTGTGTCTACTTATTTATTAATATAGAATAAAAATAGCACTATTTTGTTAAATGTGAACGACTTAATTAAAAAGAAAAGACATTTGTCACATGTGAAATGGTATGTGAGCATTTAACTAATACAAATTAGAAGTATATGATATAAAAATAATTTTATGAGAATTATCATAATGTTTGTTGGGATAGTTTAATCTTTTCGGTAAGATGATAAGTAAATAAAGGTCTTTTGAATTTAAGTTTCATCATCATTCATTATTTTTTTTAAAAAAAATCACGCGTATGACTCAAGAATAAGAATCGAACCCATAGTACATGAGGGGACATTGTTGATATGATTTAATTGAATAAATATATGTATATATGCTCTCGCTAACATCTCACACCTGAATTCTAGTTGTTTTTGAATATGATCACGCACTTTAACTATAAACATTTATGAAATCTTTAAAAATGCTAGAAATAAAAATTTGACTACTTCTGTCAACTAGAAAAAAGATTGATAACATACAAAATCTACTCAATGAATTTAGTTTGTATCAATGAAAGCAATCTGATACATGTTGTATTTGATACATACATATTAACATCAGTTATATTATTCTTCTTATATCATTTGTATTTATTTGCAATACAAAAATACAATTTTTATTTGAAACATACATATAAATATAGAAAGATCCATCTGTCTGATACAATTGTATCACTTGTATTCGTTCGCTCTTAGATTGATACGTACATGATGCAAAATTATATATCAATGCAACTATTAGAGTGATATAGTTGATAAAATTAATACAAAAATAAAAATTAACAAATTTCGCCCTAATGTCTCCTAGTCTCCAACATTCATAAACAAGTTATATATAGTATCAGTTTTCCTTCAACAACTAATCATTGGGTAGGAATTTGTACTTAAAAGACTTTGATGCAACTTGACACATATATTTAATTTAAACAAAACTCTAATAATTCTTTGAATGATGATATTATTATTATGGCCGGTAATGTTGTATTACATCATTGGGTTCGTCATTTTTTATTATAATATATTCATCAATTTACTCATGACTATATAACTACACTATTTAATTTTATTTTTTTCCATGATGTCTAATTATAAAATTATTATTCATTGTTGGTGCAATGGTGGTCCTCTCTACCATTACACCCCATGTCTTCACAATGCTATCTTTGCGCATGAGGTTTCACATCTCGTTAAGACTAGAAAATACACAGAAATTTCTAGCTTCTAGGTCGAGCTCGTCGCACTGAATTTGCCTAGTGCAAATTATTTCTCCTATGTAATTTATAAGTTATTCAATAGGAGCAAAGGGTGCAGATTCTCTTTCCTATGTAATTTACGAGTTATTCAGTAGGACTAGAGATTTACCTTGTAAACACCCCAAGGATAGCGACTACAAGTTTTTTTTTTTTTTTTAAGAAGAGGGGAATGATAACATCCATTTTGAACTCTATTCAGTTGAAGGATAAAGATGAAGCTTTGGAAGCTACGAGTAAGCTCATAAAATGATGTCAAATCAATCAATAACAAGCTTAATGGGCTTTGATCTCAAGTCAAAAAGTATTTTGTTATGTATGAAGCATAAAGAATCACTTATTATGAAAAATTCCAGGAATGGGTAAAGAAAATCCCTGTAAATTTTACAAGAACCTATGCTCATTTACATCACAGAACAGTCAATATGCCTCCAAAATCAACCAAAATTAAAAGAACACTGCGATTTTTTTTCAATCTTCAGGTGATCGATAACCCAGATATCAGTGTATCCGAGTTACCAGAAGGCCATCTTGGATACCTCTGAGAAGCTACTGATTATCATTATGTTTCAAGGAGCTCTGTCAAAGGGCTTAGTATCATTGTAACAAATATCCCAGACAGCTTCCATGGCATCCTTACTCGCCGACTCTGAACAATGTGGGTTAGCTGCCATCGATTTCATAACTCTTCGCCTCACACATTCCTTCATAGGGCCAAGGGCAGAAGGGGAAAAGTTAGAAACCAATCAACTATTAAGTAACTTCCTGGCATACATGCACAGAAGGATCTATGTAAAGTTATATACAGACAGTCCATGCATTGAAGGGTCAACATGAATGAAGTGATATATGGAGACAAACCTAAAAGTCCATCTTTTTCAGTTCAATTTATCTTCCAATAAAGCTCATGAATAGCTTAAAGAGTTCACAAAATTGTCAAGTTCTTTTATCTTTTTATCACATACAGTATCCTAAGATACATGGGCTATGTTGCTCGGACTCTTCAACAATGTCGCTGGGTGCTTGTCAGATCCTCCAAAAATAGTGCACTTATGAAGGATCCGACACGAGTGCGGCAACATTTTTGGACAGTCCGAGCAACTTAGCATGGGGTCAAAGGCTGAGGTAGATGGGTACTATCTCCTGTCCCGTGAATCTTTTCTAAAGGTGAATCCATACAAGTACTGCAGCATTTGTTAAAAAGATTGGTTTCATGCTTGGTTTTCGGAGAAATATTGTGTTCAAGGACTACCAAGAACTTCTGGATAAATTTCATTATAGTCTCAACAATGTATATACTTTAAATGGTTAAAATTTATTGGAAAAACAGACGAACTTTTTCTCCTGCTACTAAACTTATTTAGGAGCCGCCAAGTGGGAAAAAGACAAATGAAAATTTAGTGGAGTCCCCAAAAAAAGAAAAAGAACCAAACTAATTGGTTAGGGAAGGGTATCTGATTCTAAAGCACAGAACCCAAAAAGAGAAGAAAACCACTGAACCTAACTCAAACCCAGGAGCTAACCAGTGAGGTAAGACTTGTCCAACACCATACAAAGAGACTGCACTGCTACGTTCAACCAGTGTAGAACTTAAACACCCCAGGATTGTCTGAAATAACATATGAAGAGCTATAGCCCAATTTTTTTGAAACTAATGTAGGAGTATTAACAGTTGGGAAGAGAGACTGGTGGGGGTGGTTTCCTAACTATTGATTTGGGCCATAAAAAATGAAATAACATTTTGAGATGGACCGAGATGCAATGTAGGTCAAAACAGTCGAGCCAGGGGGAGAACTTAGTAAATGTTCACTCAATAATGTGATAGCCTCAGTAATTAAAGACAACGGAAGTAACTTTTAAGACATACGTATGAAAAGAGAATGACGAATTGAATCACTGAGAGAAGAACGTGAGACTTGCATTAAAAGGAGTTGTCAAGTGACCATGATGTTAAAAATCAGCCAAGACCTGCAAACTACTATGAGAGATTACTGTTATCACGTCTGGTGTAGACATAAAGTTTAAAAAGAGCAATGCCACTGGCCAAATGTACAAAGTTTGTGAAACTGTTTTTTTAACTTGGATAATGGGCTTGCCCTTCTACCCTTCTCCACTTAAGAGATCAGACTTTTGTCTAGATCAGGGTTGCGAATGGCGTGTGCCTACTCCACACATCATGCGTTGGGCTGTTACCACTAGACAATAAGTACAATTCAAAAAGCTGTACTTTACACTTCCATAATCAATAGTGTGCTGATTAGGGATCTTATCACTTAAATTAGAGACATGATTTATGAATTGTGTGTGTCTTCTTACTCACACAAAGAATATATATATATATATATATTACATATGGGCCTGGGCCTTCTACATAAAAGGACTAAAAAGAAAACTAACTACATTC
>JAABOM020000001.1:4000213-4028964 GCA_011800125.2 Solanum clarkiae
TCCTACGATACACATCCACTGATCATAAACATGCCTCAGTCAGAACCCATGGGGGCCACACATGGACCATGTATCCGCCGGAACCATTTCCCTTCAGTAATTTTTCATTTCATATCTAGCCGGAACCATTTCCCTTCGGCTTTTCAATTCTTTTCTTTTTCACTAGCCGGAATATTTTCCTTCTGCTTTTCATTTCTTTTCTTTTTCACTAGCCGGAACCATTTCCCTTCGGCTTTGCATTTCTTTTCTTGGATCATCCAGCAAACACATAATAAATGGACAATAATCACGTTCATGGAAATAAAATATGCAAGATGCCCATACAAATTCATATATCTCAAAAATCAAGAATGGGTAGCTCAATCACATAAATGTTGCAATATCATCAATCTCAATACCATCACAACCTTAACAACATTCACATCTAAAAGTAAGTATCGCTTCGATATCAATAACAAATAATCACTATTTCACATATAATAAATCTCCAACATTAATTCACAAGTCAAATATCACCATAGGATAATTACCCAATTCAAAATATTTCAATCAAAACCTACATAAATTCATTTCTACCCCCAAAATACTCAATTATATACACATTAGAGCATACGAGGTTCAACATATTTAACAAAAGGTTAGTAATCCACTTGCCTTATATAAAGTCTCGAATCATGTCAATTCCGAAGCTTTTCCCTTTGTATGACACTCCAATTCACCAAAATCTATTCAAATATAGGATCATAATTATATAATGAATCTGACAATACTAAAATCAATTAATTAAGTGAAAAGAGCAAAGCAGTCCAAAAATTTCATTACCAGAAAAATACCATCGGGATCTGAAAATTTATACATACAAATGTTCTCCAAGTGATAAGAAATTCAATGGTAAAAATCATTTCAAAAATAGAGCTAACATGAGGAAGAAATTGCATGTTAAAGTTTTCGAAATACATTAAAAACACAGCAGTAAATATGTAATTTTTACCTCAAACAAAGCAACAAAGTCAGTTTCTGAAGCTCCCACGGTATTCTTCTCGGAAAAATATACAATTTAGCTTTTTGAATCGCTCAAATCAGATCAAAATTGAGAGAGAAATCGTTGGTTGAATTTTAGTGAAAGTTTGCGATCTTCTCTCCTCTTTCTTGGAGAAAATCCTCAATCTTCGTAGTTCTTTTAAAGTGAAAGAACTTGGAAGGACATTGATTGAAAGAATTTTCTTTAATTCTTGACTTAGACTCTTTAGAGTTCTTGATGAAGAGCCATAATTCTTGAAGAAGAAGTGTCCAGAAATCCTTTCTTGAGATTCTTGAATTTGTTTTCTTGAAACCCTAGGTTATGATTTAAAAAATCCTATTAGATCTCCATGAATAGATGAAGAACTTTGGGTTGGATAGATTGAAATTCATGAAAAATACTTACCTTGAGGAGGAATCTTGGAAGCTAATCCTAACTTCATGACTTTCTTGATCATTCTTGAGCGTTTATGTTTAGGAGAGAAGGGAGAGGGTTTGATAATGATAACTAATTTTTTTATAGGTTTTGGGGACTATAAATAGACTCCCAAAGGTGTTAGGATAAAAGTACCCTCAAAATAAAAGGAAAAAAAGTCATTGCTTAACCAGTGAGGGTCCGCATTTGGTCCGCGATACGGAGCCATCGCTCACCTTTAGACAGCTCTGCACCCTTTCACTAAAATGGTCATAACTTTCTACTATGAACTCCTATTAAGGTGAAATCAGATGCATTGGAAAGCTAATTCAAATATATTCGATTTGATATATTATGAGTCATCTAACTCATTATACGTTAGGAGATATAATCATTTGAAGTTGACCTTTTTATCGACTCATATGAAAACTTAGTTGCTAGAAATTCTTTGAACTTGGCTTGATGTAAAAGATCCCTCATGACTGTAAATCACACCTAATATACTTTAAATAATTAGAAATTGATCCTAGCACGTATATACAACTTACAAGTCATTGGTTCACCTAATTTTCATAAAATCATACGTTAGAACTACGACCTCGTATTAGTTCCAATTCTATTCTCATACTACGTAATTGACTTTAACATCTATGCTCAATTAAGAATTCTCAATTAAAATCCTATATCATATGAAGGATGACTCGGTCTTAGCTTAAAAAAAATTGGGGTGTTACAATACCTTAGGTCTAGAGTTGCTTGGAATTGAGATTGGGAAGAATGGAGGCTTGGAAATGATCTTTGAATCCAATCTTGTTCTTGGGTTTCCTTGAAATTGAATTAAGGCTTGATGGAGGATTTTGAGAGAATTGAGAGAATTGAGAGTGTATTTAAGATGAAAGTTATGAGTTTTATCCTTTGGAACCTTGTTAAGGTCTTTTAGGAAGGTTAGGATAGCATTGGAAGTCTAAAAAGGATATTAGAGTAATTAGCATTTACGAAAACGCCATTAGTGAAAGGATGGAAAAATTGGCAAAGTGTCGTCTCACTGGTGACTTCACTGGCCGTGTGAAGTGCCCGTGAGACAAGGCTTAGATAGAAAAATGGAATTGGAACACTTGAGAAAAAGTTAGCGTCGACGTCATTTTGATGGCCACTTTCACGGATCGTGTAGTGTTACATGGACCGTTTACTGTTCCATCCCACCTCACTTAGACAAGAAAATATTGCAGGCCAGCATACTCCCAGGTGCCATGGCTCGTACCCCTTCACATGAGTTGTACAAGGCAGTCGTGGCCCATGTCTTAGCTTCCAATGCCACCCACGCCTAGCCAAGCCTCCTAAAATACCTCCATGCCCCTCCTCACGACCAGTGGTGAGTCACACGACTCATGCCACTGGTTGTGGACCAAGACTTAGCCTCACCACGCCATTTTTCAGCCCCAAGCATTTCCCACGACCCGTACAAGGCCACACTGCTCGTATGGGTGCCGTGGGGCTTCACTGCATGGGAGAGTCTCACAAAAATGGTTATAACTCCTTCATCCGACATCAGAATGAGGTGAAACCAAGTGCATTATGAAGCTAACTCAAAGGGCTTTTATTTGACATGTTGTGGGTCACCCCATTACAAATGTGCCAAGAGTTATGCTTGTTTAAAGTTGACTCTTGCATGAACCATCACCCAAAACTCAACTCTTAGAGAAGTCTTGGACTCGTTAGGTACTAGGAGTTTCCCATAGACCTGATACACTCCAAACCTGACCAAATGAAGCTTGAAACATGGATACATAAGAGCATAGACTTACGGGTTGTCAGATAAGTTTTTTTGGCATCAAGTTTCATTGTATCAAGTACAATCTTTCAGATTTTCTTGTATCCAGTTCAACTTTGTACTTCTAATTTTCTTATATCAAGTTTGATTCTTTTTATCAAAATTTTTTTTGAATCAAGTTTCATTGTATCAAGTTGCAAACTTTTAGATTCTACAGAGTTAAAACTATTTATCATATATGATCCCAAACTTATGCAGTTTAGTTGTCTATGTATCATGCTCAAATACTCCTCTTTTTGAGTTTTGACTGATATTCTCATTCGATTTTGGAATAGGTTGTATAAAATTGAATTTGAATTTTGGAATATCTAAATCTGGTAAGTTTTAGTGGGTTGATTAGAATTTCATTACCGTAATTTGTGAGATGGAAGAGGTTGATTAGAATTTCATTAGCATGATTTGTGGGATTGAAAACTGATTTTTAAGGGTGTGCATCGGTCGATTCGGTTCGATTTTGTATATTATTGATTCGGTTTATCGATTTTTGATTTTTAAATATGTTAAACTAATAAGAAACCAATAAAATAATTTTTATCAGTTTTAAGTCCTTAACGGTTCGGTTTTCAATTTACCCGATAAGAATGATTATGAGAATCTGCATTAACAAAAAGCAGATAGAGTACGAAAACTATGTTTACAAACTTGCAAAAGTTACAATTTGTTAATTACAAACTAAAATACTAAAGTGAATAACTAATCACTTAAGTACTATAAAGATTAAAATATGTAAAGTATTGTTATAGTGTCCTATTACTATTAAATTACTAATATTTAATATTTACAAAGGATTAAAATAATAAATTATTATAATCTAATTGGATTATCGATTTACCCAATAACCCAATAGTAAAAACCTATATCGAACCAATAACCCAATAATCTTTTTTTTCAAAACCATTAAAAACTCGATAACCTAATAATCAATAAAAATAAACCAGTAACGTTTTTCTCGATTCAGTTTATTGGTCATTTCGATTTTTGCACACCTCTACTGATTTTACCTTTTATTTCCTTTTAAAGCTGAACTAACAGCCAAAGTAATGATCAATAGCTGTTGTGGAATGTATTCAGATGAGAGTTTTTTTAAGGAATATCTGTAAAATGAAAAAGGGTAGAAATTTCCTCCTTACATAATGGGATTTATGTAAGAATTCCAAGAATAGGTAAAAAGAAAATCCCTATAATTTTACAAAAACCTATGCTCATTGCATCACAGAACAATCAATATGCCTAAAAAATGATATGGTATCAACCAAAATTAAAAGAACACTGCGATTTTTATCAATCTTCAGGTGATGGATAACCCAGATATTAGTGTATCCGAGTTGCCAATAGGCCATCTTGGATACCTCTGAGAAGCTACTGATTATCGTTATGTTTCAAGGAGCTCTGTCAAAGGGCTTAGTATCATTGTAACAAATATCCCAGACAGCTTCCACGGCATCCTTACTCCCCGACTCTGAACAATATGGGTTACCTGCCATCGATTTCATAACTCTTCGCCTCACACATTCCTTCATAGGGCAGAAGGGAAAAAGTTAGAAACTAATCAACTATTAAGCAACTTCCTGGCATACATGCACAGAAGGATCTATGCAGACAGTCCATGCATTGAAGGATCAATATCAAAATGAAGTGATATATGGAGGCAAACCAAAAGGTCCATATTTTTCAGTTCAATTTATCTTCCCATAAAGCTCATGAATAGCTTAAGACTTGTCAACACCATACAAAAAGACTGCACCGCTACGTCCAACCAGTGTAGAACTGTAACACCCTAAGATTGTCTAGAAAACCATATGAAGAGACTATAGCCCATGTTTTTTCAAACTAATATGGAACTCTTAACAGTTGGGGAAAGAGACTGGTGGGGCGGTTTCCTAACATTTTGAGACAGACCAAGATGCAATGTAGGTCAAAACAGTCAAGATAGGGGGAAAACTTGGTAAAAGTGCACTCAATGATGTGATAACTTTAGTAATTAAGGACAGCGGAAGTAACTTTAAGGCACATGTATGAAAAGAATGATGAGTTGAATCAGTGAGAGAAGAACTTGAGACTTGCAGTAAAAGGAGTTATCAAGTGACCATGATGCTAAAAATCAGCCCTGACCCATGAACTACTCCAAGAGATTACTGTTAACACGTCTGGTGTAGACACAAAGTTGAAAAAGAGCAATGCCACTGGTCAAATGAACAATTTTTGTGAGGCTGTTTTTTTAATTTGTCACACGTTGTTCTTTTACCACTAGACCAAATGTACAATTCAACGAGCTGTATCTTTCACTTATATAGGTGAAGATCAATGGTTGTGCTAATTAGGGCCTCAATTCCTTTGTCTTCATCTTTCCATCCATGTAAGGAGATGTAACTCAAAAAAAATGTCAAACAACTAAATAGAGCCAAATCCCCTCCTCCTCTCCCCTTCTCCCTCTTGCATAGCCCTTTGAAAAAGAATTAGGCACAAGTAATACCAGGATCACGTTGAGAACACATACGCCACCAGCCAAAGTCAGCATTATAATGCAACAGGTTAGCAGCTATCATACTAGACAAGATCATCCCATCACTAATTGAAAAACTGTTCCATATACCAGGCAGTTTGAAAGCTTGCAAGCAACAACATTCCAATGAAAAGATTTGACATAATATCATATACAAATTATGTTTCTTCCAAAGTTACTATTTAGTTACTATATGGCATGTTAACACAACATAATGGTAACTGAAAGAACTTGTGTGCCCCACAAGCAGGGCATGTGATTTGCAGCAGCGACTTCTTTAGATTTCTTCATTTCCTGATGTCATTGTAATGAACATGGAACTTCAACTAAATAAATAAGTATCCTTTGTTGATAACCGAACTAATTAAGTATTCTACCTTGCACACCGTTTTAATATTGACAATTTAAGTCTGACACGTTCATAAAAAGTCCTAAATTTGACATGTCAATGAGAAAGACGCAACTACTCTTTATCAAGCTTATAATTGAGGTGGAGCAAAAAAAAAACTCTATGAAGATAATTCTAGAAGCAAACACGAATGATCAACGAAACTCACTTGTTCATGGCCCCTTATCTTAAGATAACCTCTCAGTAATTCCCGTTTGTAATGGCAATCACCGCTAAGATGGCCAGCTCTGATCTGTAAAAACAGTTACAAATAGTTAATTTCAATAGTCGAAGACAAATCAAAAGTACAAGAATTAGCATAGAAGAGACTTGAAAGCACGAACTTCACTACAAGCATGGTGGTGCAATTAGTCCAGTCCAAATTTGCAGCACGACAATCATCATATGCATGAATTAACTCATGTATGACAACTTGATTCACCTCATCTTGAATGTTCATATAGTTACTGCAGACAATTATCTTAATAGCCAAAAAGAAACAAGGTAAGTAAATACTTGAGGATGTAAGACAGCCAACACAATAAAGAAAACAAAGATAACCACACACACATATATCATCTACAGATTTTACATGAATATTAACACAAAGTACACGTCTATTATCACAAAGGAGAAGTTAGTGTAGAGGCATCTGTACCCACTAACTTCAATCCTAAATTCATCTTTGACACTCTATCTACTTCACAAAGGAGTCTGTCCTCCACTGATCCACAGTGTTTCAGTTGAATTTTCCAACTCCGAGACAGAAAACTTAGCAGAACTATATTTTGAACATTACATGAAATGCTCTTCTAATCCACAATAATCAGAAACTAAAAAAAAAATGACCACCTCAGCCTCTAATAGGTTTTGGACAGTCCAGGAATAAAAATTATGGCTGATTATCCCTTGTCCGCGAACATAGCCATTGCCACAATGGATAGCTTTTATAAAGTTATCACCAATTCGACAACCAGATTTCTCCAAATTCTCAATGTATACAAAAGTCAACATCATTCAATTACACTTCAATCTTAAACTAGTTTGTGTCAGCAAATGAATTTTTTTTTTAATCTTATACATCTTTTGCTTTAATAACAATGGTGTTTGGATTAGCCTGCGGGTATCTGTGTCATTCCATAAGTTGTCACAATTTATCTTTTGAGGTAAATTTAAATTAGTAAAGTAAGTGTAAAACCAAAAACAAAAGAGTTCAACAAGAAAACTATTAGAGAAATAGATATGGAGATGAGAATAACGTACTTCTCATGTCTTGACATTCCTCCACCGTACTTCCGTTGTTGACTCCGCCATTTTTGTTTTCTATCTGCAGAACAGACAGTAAGAGGTTAACGCTTTACACCCTTTTGTTTGTCTCATAAATCTTAATCATTTAAAGGAAAAATCTTTACGTGTCTCTCTCACATCACTAACTGTGGCCAAATACGAAGAGCTACCCTAGCTTAATGTCACACTCATCATGAAATTTGAAGAACCAAAGCAAATATTACATTCTTAGGATATTTGCTCCAAAAGGATCATCATTGACAAATTCCAAAGAAACAAAAGGAGAAAATACCTGCAACTTTCTGTGAGCTTATCTACTTAAAATGAAGAGTGGTGTACGATTAAAGTGAGAAAAGGGGCAAATCATCCTCTCAATTTGGGCTTTCACTCAAAAGTAGTCTTCATTCTTTGAGGTGGTACCTCCAACTTATCAAAAAGTGGGGCATTGTTAGTACTAAGCTACGTTGCATGGAATCCTTGCCACACTGACACAGCATGGGTGTGGGTGTGAAATTAGGTCAACTCATCTTTTATACTTTGACTACATCTATGACCCAGAAGTATGGATTAATTGGGTATTTGATTTGATTTTGTAGGTTCACATTATATATATAAAGAATGCCATGTTATTTCAATGAGATATCTTAAGAAATTTTTAATTAAAAATTACTCTCTTCGTTTAAAAAAGAATGATATAGTTTGACTTGGCATATAGTTTAAGAAAATTAAAAAGACTTTTTAATTTTATGATCCTAAATTAAAGTTATGTCAAAAGTACAAAAGTATCCTTTAATCTTGTGGTCTTAAACATGACATGTGAAAAGTTGAATTAAAGTGTTGTTCGAAAAAGAAAGGGGTCATTCTTTCTGAAATGGACTAAATAAAAAGAGTCATTCTTTTTAAAACGGAGGGAGTAAGTTTTATTAGCTTTAGTTCAATACCTTTAATTAGTGGAAAAATATTTTTTATATGCCATAACATACATTTATTGACTGCATCACAACACTCGTATCTAAACCCCCGAATCCTAAAGAGTTACGTGATAAAGAGTTCGACCTCTAGATCCACACCCATAATAGATATCTGCACTCAGGTTCGAGTAACATAGGTACTAAGTAACTAATTCCATATATGACTAATAGAATACTTCATATGCATTCTCCATAGACCAAATAAAAAAAAGGGAAAAGGCATAAATTTCCCTCCAAAGTTGTCTTGAAAAGTCATTTACATACTTTAACTATCTATGTGACCTATTACACACCTATACTTTTTAAAAGTGATACTATTTACCCCTTCCTATCCCAAGGCCCAGGCACGTTTCATCCCATATTTAATAGCGCGTCGTGACACTGATATAATCAATTTTTTTATTTTTAATTGAAATTGTCATTTTTTAAAAGGAAGAAACCCACCACCCGACTCATTTTTCTCAATCAAAATAACTCAGAACCCTAATTCTTCAACCCAAATCTCCACCAATATCTTCCACCAAAATCTGGAGAATCAAGACCCAAAATAGAAGGAGAATCAAAGGCAAGTTGTTATTCCTTTCTCTCTTTGTCATTATCATCTCTTTTCCATTTTGATCTTTGTCTCTTTTTCATTAAAAGTTTCCTTTTTTCAGATTGTGAGTTGATCGATTTTATTTTTTTATTAAAGGTGCTATAATGGCTCAAATAAGCTTGACCAGGTTGTGTATGAAAGAGGAAGACCATAAATTAGAAGAGTTGCGATGCAAGTACGGATTTGTTCTACCATTGTTGACCTCTTAGACCCCAAGAAATCCTGGTAGAAGATATTAGAGTTGTCCTTACTATGGGTAAGTTTTTTTTTTTTTTTTTCAAAAGTCGATCTTCAAGACTGATATATTCATCTTCAAGAATCATATATTAAGTTCACTTTAGAGTGCTAGATCATGCGATTTTTAGCTTTGGAAGGATGACTGCATTGATCCAAGATCAAAATTTATTATTTCTAAGTTTTTGAAAAGGATTGGGGAGCTTGAGCAAAGAGTTTAAGCTTCTGGAAAAGATAAAGCCTTCGAAAAGGTTGACAACAACTGTACTGGGTTAACTAATTCTGTTGAACATAAAATAGATATGAACAAGATAGAGTCGAAGCTGGACAATTTTGATGAAATTGAAGAGGATGGAAGTAATTGAGAAGAAATAGAAAATTAAGTTGGCCAAGTCCAAGAAAAGGGAGAAACAACTTTGGGTTGCTGTCTTGTGTATATATATATTTTAGGTATAAGTTTTGTATTTCAAAGCATATGGTCCGTGAAAAGATATCCAAGGAAGTTGACATAATCAACACCTGCTGTTGTATGCTATATTTATGCATTCTGAAAGGAGAACTAAGGAGAAATTTATGTCTTGTTTCTTGTATTGACAATGCTGTAAGAGATTGGAAATGAATGTTGCATTGATAATATTTTGTAATGAAGAATCTTTTTGTTTGTGTAATGAAAAGTTATTAGTTGTAAGAACCTGTTAAAATGCATCAGATTTTTACTTGATAATGTATATTGATTAGTCGTCTTTTCCAATTACCTATAAATACAAAATGATTGAAGTGTCAATTCAGTGCCATAAATACAATCTGTTATAGTACAAAACAAGTGCAAATGCACAACTACAAATTAAAACACAGTCAGTTGCCAAAGTAATTGTTAAAACATTGGTCATAGTAAAATAAATAGCACTAAAATGCAGCTTCCAATTCACTGTCAAAGCTGTTAAAATGCAGTCACAGCTGCCAATTCATTGTCTTAAATACTTACAGCTTCCAATTCACTGTCAAAGTTGTTGAAATGCAATCACAGTTGGCAATTCATTGTCTTAAATAGTTACAGCTACCAACAAAATAAGTGTTTATATTGTATTGCCAAAAAATTATCATGATAACATTAGATGTTGTCGGATTGAGCATTGGAGCTCTCTTGACTCAAATGTGCAGCCTTGGACCTTGTCTCAATTTGCTTTCTTGCTCTCATTTCTTGAAGTTGACTTGAGGTCATTGCTTTTTTTACCTTTTCATTTCACACCACTTGTTATTTTATGTTCAAGATCTCCAGTGACAAAAGCTGAAGACTTGATATTTGTAAATTTTTCACTAGACATTCCAGGCTGGTTAAATGAAAATAACTATATTAGCTTGTGTCAATTAAATACAGTAAATTATAATTAAGAATAGAAATATTTACATTAATAATTGTTGCACCACTTTGTCTGTGCAATAGCCTCATTCCAATATATCTTCTTGTACTAGCAGCACAACCCTAAAAAGCAACAAAATATTCCAAACATTAGGTATGACAACTGATATATAAATTACACGTGAAGTACAACTATCTTACCTCTTGTATTGAACCTTTTGCCCTACCCCTTCCTCTTCCAGTTGGAGTAGCAGGTGCTACTCTTGGGTTAGTGCTAGCAGCAGTTGATGCTCTTGGGCTATCAGCAACAGCAGGTGAAGCTCTTGGGCCAACAGCAGCATCCCTGGACCTTAGTGTTGGGCCATCTGCTACAATAGGTGCTGCTCTTAGGCCACTTCTAGCAACAGTTGATGGTCTTGGGCCATCAGCAGCAGGTGAAGCTCTTGAGCTAGTGGCAACATCTTAGACCTTAGTGTTGGGCCATCTGCTGTAGCAGGTGCTGCTCTTGGGCCACTGCCAGCAACAATTGATGGTCTTGGGCCATCGGCAACAGCAGGTGACGTGCTTAGGCTAGTGGCAGCAATAACATGTGATGAACTTGCACTAGCATGAGCACCAACATGACATTTTCTTTTATTGTGACCCTCATTATGACAATTGCTACATGACATCTCAATTCCTCTTTTAGATAGCTTACCAATTTTTTTAGTTTCACCTTGCTCTTTCCTCTTAACCTTTTTAGATCTTCCTGGTAGCTTCCTAACATAAGGTGGTATAATAAGGATTTTTGTGATTCTGGTCACATTTTCATATTCAAAACTGGATGAATGAAGTGGTTGTATGTATTCATGTAAATTTCTCTGTTATACCAATAGGAAATGTAGTCAGTTGGGTTGAATTTCCTGTGATGAAAGGCTATTGCATGAGACATGGTATGCCTTTCAACATCCATGCTCTGCAAGTACAAGTTTGTCTTTGAACATCCATTACATGTCTATATGATCCCTGAAATACCTCATACTTTGTATCTGAATTCCATTCAATGCTGCATTTCATTGACTTGACAGTGTTTTCTTGCAGAACCTCCATTGCTATTGGAGAAATATCAGTTATCCAACTATTGCAAAACTCTCTCATCTGGCCTATTCTTTTCATCATTTCACTGTAATTATAGTTTCGTGCCTTGATGCTAATATCCATGTATTGAAATATTCAGCCATGTTATTGTCAACAATGTCACACTTTATGGTGAAACTGAAGTAGACCTTGCTCCATCTTTCTGGGTTATAATACAATAAATCATCAACTATCGTATTCCCTAATCTTTTCATATAACTTATATTATCGTTTAACTCAGCCTCAAAAGTAGACCTTGCACATCTCCAAAAATAATTTTTTCTCTTTATACCTCTCCAAATCTTGGACCAGTTAGCCAGGATGTGTATAGCACACATCCTATGCTCAACATTTGACAAATGAATACTTATGGCATTTTCAAGACCCTATAAAGAATCAAACTAAATAGTCATAAACTAGAAATCTATTTAACTCTCTTAAATGAAAAACCAAACTAACAGTTACAAACAAAGATTCTCAAGTCATAAACTAAGAACCAAATGGTAACATAACATAGTCTAAACTAACAATAACATAATCTATCAGTAATAGTCATAAATTAACAGTAACAACTAACATTAACATAATAAAAAACTAACAGTAACAGAATCAAAAAGATTCACAAGTCATAAACTAGCAACCAAACAGTAACATAACATAGTCTAAACTAATAGTAGCATAATCTATCAGTAATAATCATAAACTAACATTAACAATCATATACTTACATTAATAGAATCAGAAACTAACAATAATAAAATCAAAAAGATTCACAAGAGTCATAAACTAACAAACTAACATTAACAGAATCAGAAAATAACAAAAACAGTCATAACATAAATAGTAACATAACAGAGTTATAAAACTAATCTTTTGCATATCTGTTATAGCAGTCCTGTCAGTTCCATCTCCTAGCTGAAGATCTTCCTTCACAAGCCTGACAAACCAACTCAAAGTGTGTTGATTTTCAACCTCCACCACTGCCCAAACTAGTGGCAGCATTTGGTTGTTACCGTCCTTACAAACAACAACCAATAACTGACCTTTAGATACTCCCTTTAGAAAACAATCATCCTAACCAATGCACTTCCTACAACTAGCCAAGTAAGACTTCTTCATTGCATCAAAAATATGTACAAGGCTTGAAATATTTTTTACCACCTTCAAATGTTTCATCATGAAGCTTGACTATACATGTATTACCTGGATTAGTTCTTAACAACTTATCTCTATAGTCGAAGATTCTCCCAAACTCAAGATTATTGTCACCCATCAACTTTTGTAATACCTTGTTTCTTGCTTTCCTACACACTGTTCTTCCAATATATAAATCTAATTCTTTCTTGATGAGCTCTTGAAACTCAAAAATTCTAATGCTGGGTTGTTCCTTTATCCTCTTATTATAGTAACTAGATATGAACTTGCTATTACAAAGCTTGTTCCTATTAGTAGGGCCACATTTGTGAACTGGATTGTATGTTTTCACAACAAAATTACTACTCCTGGAATCAAAGCTAGCATATAGCAGCCAAGGATAACTAAATGTACATCTGACACTTACCCTTGTTGCTTCATTAATGTACATTTCAATAGCACCATTCTCATTAATAGCATATCTGGTAACAGCAGATCTAAATTCCTTAACGTTTTCAAAAACAAGACCTAATTCCCACACTATTTTCTGAAAAATTGCATCAAATACAACTCTTTTTAATTTTTTTTCTCCTCCTTGCTTTAACTTTCTGCTGAACCTCTCCTTCACCATCACTAAAATAATCTGAATCTGTTTCGAAACTTGCAGCTTCAACTGAGGGGTAGTAAGGCTTATCACTAGCTATCCTACCTTCTACATTGTTTCTATTTCCACCTACAGATCCATCATACCCAGCATCTGGTCCCTTTTTTCTGTTTCTAACTTCACATGACCAGGCACTGGAGCTCTTTCTCCCCTTCTTCTTCTTCTTTTTTTTTTCCTCTTTTCCTCTCTAAAAGTTCTTAGCTCTTCATCTACATCACTTTCCATCATCTACTCCTCCATTTAATGATTCTATATCTTAATTTCTCAGAAAAGAAATTTACATACAAAGGAGAATTGGTTGGGTCATCAGGTGGGTCATTACAACAACGTATAGATTCAAGAGTTGGATTGGAAGAAGAATGTCCAGGAGCAGGAGATGGTTCAATAGAAGGTTGTATAAGGTCAGGAGTTGGAGTAGTAAAAGATTGTAAAGGACAAGATATACTGGAAGCAACATTACTAGGGTTTAGGATTGAAACATTTCCTTGGGCCCCACTGTTTTAATATAGTCCACTTTTCCCCTCTCCAAATTCCAATAAAGGGGTAACCAAAATAGGTTCAGCAATCAGATGACTCTCAAATGCCTCCAAAATATCCCAATTACTTAAACATTCAGATGTTAAATTAGTATCATAATTTGATATAATGTCTAACATAGTAGTAGTATTAGGAAATTTTACATACAATAGGCATTGTCCAGGTTCATACCCTAAATCTTTCACATAATCTCTCTACTCAAAATAAGACAACCTATCTATATCAACATCTAAAAACTCAGTAATTTTTCCACTATCATATGGGTTTTTCTCCTTGGTTCTTTTTCCACATTCAAAATACCCCCATGATAAATTATCAATATAATCAAATCAAAAGACATTTTAACAACCTGAAAACAATAGTAATAAGTCATTTGTGCAATTATAGTTAACCTTCAACTATGACAAATACATGCAACAACATAAACTCATACTACTCTATAATATAAGCATAGGTTTCAGATCGTATCATCAATAATCTAACTAAAGATGAAAAAAAATCTCATCTTAACAAGTCAATGCCTTTTTAGATACTGTAAGCTTATAAAACCCTAAATTGACCAAACCCTAGGTTAAGTCGTACTATTAGTAGAAAAATTGGAGTGAGATATGAATATGACCTTGTAAGGATACGGGTCAAATTTTTACAATGACCAAACCCTAGTATAACCGGTGATCTTCCACAAGAACAATTCCTTACTCGATCATCACTAGCAACTTTCGCTAAATACTTCAGTAAAACTCGAAATAAAAAGTTAAATCTCAATTAAAATGAAGAAATCTTTACAAATTTCTTTTATTTCTACTAAAAAATGGCAATTTGATTTGTTTGTTCTTCGAGAACATGAACGGGTTTAGGTGAAAATTTAATAGATATGGGTGAATGAATGGATATGGGTGAAAAGAATGTATATGAGTCGAAAGGATATGGGTTAATTTCATTTAATACATGGCATCCTAATAAAGTAAATGTCTCTCACTTTTTACATATTGTCTGGGCCTTGGGGTGGGAAGGGGTAAATAATATTTCTTTTGAGAAGTATAAGTGTGTAATAGGTCACATAGGTAATTAAGGTGTGTAAATGACTTTTCGAAAAAACTTTGGGGAGGGGGATTTATGCCTTTTCCCATAAAAAAAATTGATCTACTCAGGTACAAATAATAGATGAACATTTCCCTTAAGTTGTACATCTATCAAAGGTTCCATCGTGTTGCTCCAGCAAGAAATATCTCTATGGTTCATTATTCCAATAACGAATAATGTCACTGATCAATTCTTCCCTTTAACTTTTATGTGTAACTACCATTATGTTGCTGATAAATGCTTCATCAATTTCATGTACTTATGTCCATCATCTCTTGCAAATGGATTTGACAAGTAGCCAGTTGAAACACTCAATATTCCACCTAAACTTCTAGGGTTTCAAGACTTCTCCATTGAACGCCAAGCTTCAAGATAATTTTAAGCTTCTCTTGTCTTATTCAAGAACATTAAGGTATGTGAGTTTTTCATCCATTGATCCTTTCTCCATGGAGTCTAAAACTCTTTTCAGTTAAATCCCTTGATTTCAAGACTTGTTTCACCATGAAAACTTCCTAGTCTTCCTTTATGCATGATATATTTTGGAGATTGTCATCTATTGAATTGAAATGTGTTGTATAACTGTTTTAATAATTAAACTTTTGGTACTAGCTTAGGACCAAGTCAGCATTGGGTTGAAAAGGCAAAAAAAAAACTATGTTGGACTACAGCTGAAAAAGTTATCATGGTTGGTGAAAAGTTGTCCTTTATCGTACAGAAGACCAACGATTTCTTATAGGTTCTCTCATATGCATATAAAAGGAACCTTATAAGAGATAAAAGGCGACTTTTTGGACAATAAGATTGTAAGCTTTCAAGATAAAAAGTTCTCTTTGTCACACTTTGAGATATACGATATCAATATTCAAGGGGCCTGATTAATGAAGTCTATAGTTTTTCTTTAAGTTTGTTGTTGTATTTTATTCGACCTAATCTGTAAAGGAAACTTGATCATTGGAAATTTTTATTTTGTCGTCCTTTTCTACTGGATTCTTGGTTAGCTATGACCTTGGAATTCCTAAGTAGAAGTCTATATTCATCTAGGGTGATGGTAGTATAGGGCGTTGACATTTTTGTTGAAGCTCAAAGTCTTGTAATAGAGTTATTGCTGATCAAGTCCAAATTACACCTCCCAATTAAGGTATAAGCGGTCTTGGTTCAAATATATATAGAAACTAACGATGGTTAGGGTCAATCCGATGAGGAATATGGTCTAGACTAAGAGTAATAAGAAATTAAGATGAGTTAACCGACTTACTTCCCAAAGAGGGGGTTTAATATAAAAGCAACAATTAAATCTAAATTATGATCAAACAATCAACGCAAATATTGTGAATTCAGTGAAAGAAGTAACTAGGATATTGTGTTCCCCTTGAACTCCTAACACAGTATAACCTCATAATTGTAACCTTTTTTAGTGTGTAGCATGTAGAAGATCTGATAACTACGAAAATTTCACCATGTGACTTGATCCATCTACGAGTGTTGCATTACTAACCCTTACCTTGTCCCAGTACAATCATCCCTTGATCCGTTCAGGTTGATTAGACGATGTACTCATGTTGAATTCTATTATTTTATCTCTTTTCCATTCATTACCCCCTTGATCCAGTAAGTAAGAATAAGGCAAGCTGTAATGTTTGTAATTCTTAAAAAGCATTCAAAATGAAAAAATAAATAATACATGCACACACACTTCCAAGGATTACAAAGTATTCAGTTTTACTTTATTAGTTCTTTATGGTTCCCACAACCCTCATTGTGGATTTAGCTACTCATGTTCGTTGTAAATGAGAGAATCAAGTTATGAGTTCGCATAATCAAATATTTACAACGAAGAATTAAAGAATACGAAATTTGAAATCTTCATGAAAATCACAAGATTATAACTCGAAGATAAAGTCAAAACTAATCCATAAGAAATCTCCAAGAACAAGTTTAAACAAAGTAATAATCTCTAATAATCTTTAATCTCCAGTTTATGTGAAACAAAGGGTCGTTCTAAACCAAACTTGACGTTCTGGAGTTGACCGTGGTATTAAAATTTTCATCTGGATATGTTTTTCAAGGATGTTGACTAAAATGAACTATTGACCTATTCCGGAGTCTAAATTTTTAAAAACTCGATGTAACTAACACCGAACATGCTCCTAGTTTAATTTGATCATTGTGGAGCTGATAGAATTGTCTCCCACTTTGAGGTTGTTTAGGACTTTACTTGAAAGTTCATTTTATAGTTATAATTATCCTTTTAACTCGAAAAGCTACATATTTACCAAATGATTCACCTAGCAACCGAATTACTAGTATAGTAAGTAAAAAATGACCCGAGGTCACTATGTAAATGCTCAAACTGATAAAATATTTGCGAAAACATAAAAATGACCCGGAGGGTCATTATGGAATAAGACTATTTGTTGGGTACCGTGTTGTTTGGTACTCACTCCTTGCTTCTACATTTGTGTAGGTTGTGAGCTTCGACTCCATTGATTGCCTTTTTCCTATTTTTAGTCCAAGGCATAAGGTGAAAGTTTAAAAGGTAGCTTGTCACTTCAGTAGGCCCTCATTGTCCTTTGTGTTCTTGGTCTACTTAAGACACAAAGATATTGAGACTTGTATTTCTTCTAACTCAATGTAAAATTTAGAGGCTTGTACACGTGATATCAGATTTTTGGGGGTGTTTTAGAGTTGTGACTTACTATCCCCTTATTTAGCTTATTCAAGTTCTTATTTTCACATTTACCTATATGATTGATGTCTTAGGTTTTGCCTTAGTAGGTTAAGGCAAGTACTACCTACCTGAGTTTGGATTGTGACACTTTTATGTAGAAAATATTCTTAATGCACTAGTTATCATTTTTCCTTCCCGATTATCATAACGAGATCAATTAGAACATAAGAAAAAGATAATAAATAAAGGGTGAAAAATAAAACTATGTCATTTTATATGCAAAATTACAAGCTCCTACCGATTTTTTGTTATTTACACAAAAATACCAAACATTAATTACAAAATAGGCAAAAAGGGTTAGTTGATGTTAATTAATGGTGCTGAATAATTGATTTGATGGGTGTTGGAAAATGAAAAAGTTGAATAAATAAAGTGAAATTGCTAATAAATGAAGTACAATGTGTATATCATTACAAATATCAAAAAGACAACTTTCTTTAATAAGTCACTTTACTTAATATACAAAAAAATGTAGATCCTTCAACCTTTTTTTTTTTTTATTATTATTATTATTATTATTATTATTATATATTTGTAAAATTCTTTTTCTTTACAAATAGCAATCAAGTCAATTAATTTGATTTGATTGCATAGTGACAACCTTTATGGCAAACGTGTCAACCAAGATGTAATGGTTAAATGTTGATGTGTTGGTTAGTATTCTTATTGGTGCTCAACTTTTTTGGTATAACTGTTAGTGTTTTTTTTTTTTGGTTCTGAGGCTTAACATATTTTGTGTAACTTAATGCAAAATGGTATTCAATATGGTCAACATTATGCTTTTGTTGGTATGGTTGCTTAGCTTTGACATGAAAATGGTATTGAATATGGTGAACGTTATGCTTTTGTTGGTATGTTTGGTTAGCTCTCAAATGCAAAATGGTATTCAATATGGTGAACATTATGCTTTTAAATGGTGTATATAGTTTCTTAGTCATGATTAGATTTTGGTTAAAATGTTGGTGTGTTGGTTAGTGGTCTTTGTTGGTACACAATATTTTGGGTTCTGAGGCTTACCCATTTTGGTATGACAGATGGTGGTTGGGCTATATTTTTTTCTTATGTGGTTGGTAGTTACTTCATTTAATTGTATTTTTGTTGGTATTCAACATGCTGATTCTTTTCTATATTATATTGAAATCTCATTAATTGGTGAAATTGTTATTATTTTTTCATGATGGTGCATTTCATGGTCGATTTTTTTGTTTTTATTAGTTATTGAAATTATTAATGCTTTTATTTTATTTTTTTGGTAAAAAGATTGGTGTGTTTGTCAGTTTCCTTATCTGTGCAAAATTTTTCTTCTACCGAATTATAATTAAAAAAAAACTACATTGACATGTTATGAATATTGTCAAATGGTCACAGATATCAAATAACATAGATGTTTTATTGATATTTTTCAAAAGAGAAAATACAACATTCTTGACTAAATAGTTTCTTACACAACCAAAAAGAATAGTCGTGACAATTCGAAGTGCATACAATTGTATTTTTCATCCTTCACATTCTTGTTAATGCTTAAAACTAGAAAAAAACACCACAAAAATCACCACTATGAGCTTCCAATTCAACATACAACATTCCTTCTCCTTCGCTTCCTTTATTTCCTTATTATGATATACTTGATCATCTTTCTTCTCCACCAATTTCATCTTCTTCTCTCTACTTTCATAAAATGCTAATGTTTCTTCCAATTCTTTAATTCTATTCGTCAATCTTGGAATGACAACTTGAATCGCATATCAATTTTCTCAAGATCCCTCCATCCAAAAACTTGCACGAATTTTTCTAAAATAGGTCATAACCAGGTGAAGTTATGATAAACTGAAAAAAAAAGAAATATGTAATTCGAACATACGCGGGTGCGTGTATAGGACCAAAATCTTCTAGCTGGGTTGTTCTTTGACCATGAAGTTTAAATCACACTGTTACATGCAACATTGGATCACTCACATCAATACAAATGCGATTCAAGCTTACATTTGACATTATAAGAATAGTCTCCTTAAAAATTTAATTACAACGACAATGAAACATTTGAACTCGAGCTTAGATTCATTTTTTTCTACACTGAAAGCTTTCTAACGGTAATGGAGATTTGGGAGAGAAGAAAATGAGATGGGTTTTTATTTAATAATTCAAATTGAGAGTGCCACGTGACATATTGATGTTGGTTAGTTACTGTTTTAATGCCTGGTAGGTGTGCTTCCATAGTAATTCTTCCTTTGAACTTGCGAAAGAACACTTCATTGGAATCCAAAAAAAGATCCATAAACAAAAAACTTATAACACATATATACTCATTCAAACAAACAAAAGTTTTGTTTTAATACGAGAAAAAAATTGATATGAGACCTTTTTTTATGAGTCGTAGTCCATTATACGAGTCATAGGTGACCTCTCATGTATAAGAAAATCTAAAGTTGGATTCACTGGAATTTAGTATGGAACCTCATCTTACGAGTCGTAATTCGGATTACGTGTTGTAAACTCATTCTCATAAGCAAGATAACCCTGCAATCCAAAACATTGGAATTTTATACGAAAGTCCCTCTACGAGTCGTAAAGCTCAATACGAGTCGTAGAGGCTCTCGTAAACCCTCTACTGTAGTGTTTTTCTCAGATTTTTCTCATTACCTCCTGCACATTTACTCCAAACCAAGTAGAAAAAATTAAGAGGTGTTACATTATTTCCCCCTTGGGATTATTTTTCCTCGAATGAAAAGAAAGTTAGGGAATTAGGTCAAGGCACGAATCTCCCTATGGACTCTAACAATCAACCAGCCCTCAACTCACTCATGCAATCAATCAATCAAGAAATTCAACAACTAAGACAATCAAATAGTCGACAAATTACATCAATCCTTACTTGAACTCTAGAACACTATCATCTATCATATGGAGAATGAAAAGGATATAAGGAATGAAAATTTAAAAATTTAGAGGGAATTCATTACCATCAACTCTTTCATCATTAACATGTAAGAATAAATGAGGATATTTGGTCTTTTTGTCCTTCTCTGCCTCCCAAGCAGCTTCCTCTACGAATTGGTTCCTCCACAACACTTTGACAGATGCAACTTCTTTAGTCCTCAACTTTTGAACCTGATGATCAAAGATTTGGATAGGAACCTCCTCATTACTTAGACTATCTTTCACTTCGATACTCTCAACAGGAACAACTAATTGTAGGTCTCCTTAACACTTCTTGAGCATGGAAATATGGAAAACTTGGTGGATGGCCTCTAACTGAGATGGTACCTCTAACTCATATGCCACATTGTCCACTCTCTTTATAATCTGATAAGGGCCAATGTACCTCGGACTATACTTCCATTTCTTTCCAAATCGCATCACACCCTTCATGGGTGACACTTTCGAGTATACCCAATCATTGATCTCAAACTCTAAGTCTTTTCTTCTAACATCTGTGTAGGATTTATGTTGACTCTCTGCCGTCCTCAACTTTCTTGAATGATCTTCACCTTCATAGCTTATTGAACTAAGTCGAGTCCAATCAACTCTGCTTCACTACCTCAAACCATTCAATTGGCAACCTATACCTTCTCCCATGCAGTGCCTCATATGGAGCCATCTAAATGCTCGAACGAAAGCTATTATTCTAGGCAAACTCTATCAAAGGCAAGTGGTTGTCCCAATTACCTTTAAAGGCAATGGCGCAGGCTCTTAACATATCCTTTAAGGTCTGAATTGTGCGCTCTGCTTAGCCATTTGCTTGAGGGTGGAAACCTGTGCTAAGGAGAACCTTCGAACCCAAACCCTTATGAAAAGATCTCCAAAATTGGGTAGTGATTGAGCTCCTCTATCTGAGATGATAGACAAGGGAACTCCATGCAATCTAACAATCTCCCTTATGTAAAGTCGGGCATAAGCCTCTGCCGTGTCAGTCATCTTGACTGCTAAGAAGTGAGCAAACTTAGCCATCCTGTCAACTATCACCCAAATCGAGTCATGCTAACTGGGAGATCTCGGTAAACCTGTAACGAAGTCCATATTAATTATCTCCCACTTCTACTCTGAAATCTCAATGTTCTGAGCTACTCCACAGGGCCTTTGGTACTCAACTTTAACTTGTTGACAATTTGGGCACTTGGAAACAAACTCAGCAATATCTTTCTTCATTCTACTCCACCAATAGACTTCCCTCGTCATGGTACATCTTGTTAGATCCTAGGTGAATAGAATATCTGGATCTAAGGGCCTCTGCCATGATCCTCTCTTGAACCCCATCAATATCTAGAATACACAATCTACCTTAATACCTCAATACACTACCTCCCCCTTTGGCGAAAGCCATCACCTTCTGCTTATGCATATCCTCCTCTAACTGTAGTAAAATAGGATCTTGATCTTGTTTCTCCTTCACCTCCACTACCAGAGATGATGCAGACCCGTTTGACACATGAACTCCTCCCTCTCCCGACTCATCAAGTTGGACCCTCAATCATGCCAATCTATGGACATCTTTGGCTAACTTTCTGTTCTCCTCCTCCACATGGGAAGTGCTTCCTACGGACAACCTATTAAGAGCATCAACAACCATGTTAGATTTTCTTGGATGGTAGAGGATACCATATCGTAGTACTTAAGTAACTCAAGTCATCTCCTCTGCCTCAAGTTGTGCTCATTCTGGGTGAAGACGTATTACAGGCTTTTGTGGTCTGTGAATACATTAACATGTGCTCATATAAATAGTGGCACCATAACTTGAGAGCAAACACAACCGCTGCCAACTCCAAGTCATGAGTGGGATAATTTTTTTCATGCACCTTAAGCTGTCTAGAAGCATAAGAAGCAACTTTTCCCTTTTGTATCAACACACATCCCAATCTTACCCTCGAAGCATCGCAGTAAATCAGAAACTCATCTGTTCCATCAGGCAAGGTCAACACTAGTACGGTAGTTAATCTCGCCTTTAACTCTTGGAAACTTTTCTCAAACTCATCAGATCATTGAAACTTGACCTTTTTCTGAGTCAATTAAGTCAACGACATAGATATGGATGAAAATCCTTCAACAACCCTTCGGTAGTAGCCAACCAATTCCAGAAAGCTCCTTATATCAGTCGGTAAAGTTGGTCTTGGCTAGTTCTTAGCCGCCTCAATCTTTTGAGTATCCACTCAAATTCCATCTCTAAAAATCACATGGCCTAAGAAAGCAACAGATTTGAGCCAAAATTCGCACATAGAAAACTTTTCATATAACTCATTGTCTCGGAGTGTCTACAAAGCGATCCTAAGGTGATTGGCATGCTCCTCTTTATCTCCAGAATATACTAAAATATCATCAATAAACATAATCACAAACGCGTCAAGATACTTACTGAACACTCTGTTCATCAGGTCTATAAAGGTTGCGGGTGCATTTGTCAACCCAAAAGACATTACCAAGAAGTCAAAGTGACCATATTGAGTTCAAAAATCCATCTTCGGGATGTCACATTCTCTCACTTTCAACTGATGATAGTCTGATTTGAGGTCTATATTTAGAGAAAACAGTGACACCCTGAAGTTGGTCGAACAAATCATCAATCCTTGGAAGGGGTACTTATTCGTAATAGTCACCTTGTTCGGTTGATGGTAATCAATACATATCCTCAGGGAACCATCCTTTTTTCGCATGAACAAGACTGGAGCATCCCATGGAGAGACACTCAACCTTATGAATCCTTTCTCAACAAATCCTTCAACTGCTCCATTAACTCTTTCAATTCTGCAGAGGCTATTCTATATGGCGGAATAGAGATAGGCTGGATGTCCGGAAGCACATCAATTTCGAAGTCGATCTCCCTCTCGGGAGAGACTCCAAGAAAATAGTTACGAAACACATCAGGAACTCGCTCACAATCGGGACAGACTCAAGAGGAGGGGGCTCAACTTCATCGGACTTAACTCGCACGAGGTTATACATACATCCCTTAGAAATCAGTCATCGGGCTTGAGTTAAGAAATAAACTTACCGTTAGGTGCAACAGAATCTCCTTTTCACCCAATAACAAGATCATTTGGAAACTGAAATTTGACAGTCCGAGTTCGGCAATCAAGAGAGGCATAGTAGGCGTGAAGCCAATCCATACCAAGGATTAAATCGAAATCAACTATCTCTAACTCAATCAAATCAACAAGAATATCCTATGATATACGGACATCGCATAATCTCTATAGATCCTCGCAGTTCGAATGAACTCACCAATAGGAGTAGAAATAGAAAATGGCTCACACAAACACTCAGGAAGAATCACAAATACATATGGCGTCACAAAGGAGCAAGTTACACCTGAATCAAGTAAAGCATAACGAGGAAAGGTAAAGACTCGAAACATACCCGTCACAACATCTGGTGCAACTTCTTGGTGCTGTCAATTTCCCATTGCATACAGACGGTTTGTCCCACCGCCTGCCCCTGGTGCAGCGCCTCTCTAGTTACCCCTCGCCAATAGTGTTGTAGTAGAGAACCGGGTTTTATCGCCTACATCAAACACTCCCTATGAAAATGGCCCGATTAGCTATATTTGTAGCAACCATCCCCTTCGTCTCTACATTCTCCTAGATGCATCCTACCATATTTCCCACAAGGTGGCTTTTCTTTATGACCTTGAGTAACACTTCCTCAGGATGAAGGGTTCCAGACCCTAAAAGGTTAGTTCCTCGGCCTCAAATTGTATCTTTTATTAGATATAAGGGCATTCATTGGTGGCAACATATAACTCGAAGGTCTCTACAGAAGGAGGAACCTATTCCCATTTCCTTGCTCAAGTCCTTTTAACTTAGCCTTTTTGCCCTAAGGTTCCTCCTTCCGATCCTCCTTATTTTCTTCTACCCTTCGAGCATGCACAGCAGGTTGAGTAGTAGACTCAGGCTTCTCTGTCGGTATCATGGCCCTTATCCCAAACTGCGATGGTATTTCTGATAAAGAAACTTTGGCGCTAACATCATTTCTCAGGTTCACAATGTATGTGAAAGACATGGTCTGCAAACGTGTAATGCACGAGTCAAAAGAGATATTTATAGAGTTTTAACTCCATCGAACGAACTCAGAATACAAAAAGAGGGTAACACTTCCTAATGTCCTATAGCCTCCTGCTTATGAAGTGTATGCACAACACACTCATAAACAAGACTCTACTAGACACGGCTTCATAGACTCCCTATGACTCTTGAACTCTGTGCTCTGATACCAAGTTTCTCACAACTTGGAAGGGTACCCTTGGCGTGGGCGACACTTGAAGAACCATTGTTGATTCTCCAAGAGAACCACTTGGCCTCATTGTCACATTAACTCGACAGCGAAAAAAGTAACTTAATCAGCGAGACATCATGTAAGGAAAATATAACTCTATTGTATCATAGTTTATAAATGAAAATAAGTTTAGATACATAAAACTCCTATAAATCCTCTGCTCAAATGTCTATGAAGCCTCTACTCATCAAGCTAGAATAGTGCCATGACAGGCCACGGGCATCTCAACCAAAGAAAGTAAGTACTCAAATAAAGATAAGGAAAATAAAAAGGGCTTCTCCAAAATGCAAGGAGGGGCTCATTAACTGTGGAGTGTATTGATCTGGACTTCAACGACGCATGGGCTGAAGTCCTCCATCACCCTTATCTGCATCATAAAATGATGCAGGCCCAAATGGATGTCAGTACATGGAATATACTGGTATGTAAAATAGCACAAGAAAAGTAAAGCTCGACTTGCTCATCTTGACTCAACAACTCATGCTCAACTCAGTATATGTAAATTTTATAGTAAGACCATGCTTTTAAAATATGCTCAATAAAATAGACTTAGTTTAAAATCTCATGCTCAATCAATGTTGCTTGGCAGTTTCTCTAACCGACATACTCTCCACCCCACTATATATTATGGTAAGGTACAACAAATCGACATCGTTGTCACGTCCATCCTTAACTTGTCACAGAAAAGAGTGATTAACTCTGTCATGGATCTTAGGTAAATATCCACTTGCTGGACAAGAGCCATCAGGCTAGCTGTAATGACTATCTTACGCTGGCAACGTAGTTTTGCGGGGTAGAGTAGGTATATAAATACTCACTCACTAATTTAGATATATACACCCTCTCTCTGCTCAGTGCTCGATATTCCTCCCAAGACTAAAACATGCTCAACTCATCAATCAACTCAATCCTCAATACTCAATCAGTCAGCTCAAAGCTCATTGCTCAGTCAAATCAACTCAAAGCTCAGTGCTCAATCAATCATCTTAGTTTCTCATCAACTCAATCAATCAATGCAAGAAAACAAACTTGACTCAACCTCAATATGGTCATTTAAACTCACTCAATTTGACTCATTATGATATGCAAGCAAAATAATCATACTTAAGCGATGCATAAGACGCAATGCAACATACTTCTCATGCTTCATCTTAATCAAATTATTCAACTCATGTACTCAGCCTCAACCTCAATCCTCAATCTCATTAGTATGCACAAAATTTTATAAACATACAATTTAGGGTTCATGCTAGGATTTCTCAAATCTCAACTCTTTTCAAATCTCGACTCAAGATAATGGAAAAGAGCATGTGAAGAAAGAAATTTCACACTTTGGTAAGTCTTACATACCTGGGGATTGAAGGAACAACCAAATCTCAGTCAATTCTCTCACTTGAATTGCAAATCCTAGCTCATTTTTTCCCCTTCCAATGCTCTCAAGAACTCTCAAGGTATGGAATGAGTAATAAATGCCCTTAGGGTTTATTTCAAGGCTTTATTCAAGCCTAAAGCGTCTAGGGTTTTAATTAAAAAGAATCAAAAAGGACAAAAATACCCCTCAGTAAAACTGAAGACAAGATCTACGAGACTCCATCTACGACTCTATCATAATATATGAGTCGTAGATCACTCTAGTAGGCTAGAAGTATGAAAATCCTGAGTTACTGGAAATTAATACGAGACCTCTTTTTACGAGTCGTATTCCATTATACGAGTCGTAGAAGACATCTCGTATACAAGGAAATCTGAAGTTGGATTCACTAGAATTTAGTACGGAACCTCATCTTACGAGTCGTAATTTGGGTTAAGAGTTGTAAACTCATTCTCGTAAGCAATATAACCCTACAATGTGAAACACTGGTTTTCCATACAGAAGCCCCTCTACGAGTCATAAAGTTGAATATGAGTCATAGAGGCTCTTGTAAACCCTCTACTGCAGCTTTGTCTCAGATTTTTCTAATCACCTCCTGCACATCTACTCCAAACCAAGTAGAAAGAATTAAGGGGTGTTACAATGCAACATTGGATCTCTCGTCATTACAAATATGATTCAAGCTTGCATTTGACATTATAAGAATAGTCTCCCTCAAAAATTAATCACAATGAAAGTGAAATATTTGAACTCAAGCTTGCATTCAATCTTTTTTCTACACTAGAAGCTCTTCGACGGTAATGGAGATTTCAGGGAGAAGAAAATGAGATGAGTTTTTATTTAATAATTCAAATTGGGAGTGTCACGTGGTGTTTTGATGTTGGTTTGTAACTGTTTTAATACTTAGTAGGTGTGCCCTCCATAGTAATTCTTCCTTTGCACTTGTGAAAGAATATTAGATAGAAACCAAAAAGAAATCCAAAAACAAAAGATTCATAACGCATATACACTCATTTAAACAAATAAAAGCTTTGCTTTAATACCAGAAAGATTTTTTTTTTATAAAAAGGTCTACTGCGAGTTACCTGGAATGTAGACGGATATGAAGTTTCAGAAGATATGTTGGTTTTCCTTCAATGCCGAGTTTTTGCTTCAAAATATGTAAAAAAAGTAAAGCTGAAAGAATAGGAAGACCATTTGGTTCAAAAAATGTAAAAAGTAATGATGGAAAAATGGGAAGAATCAGGCGCGTCAGTCGTGGACTTTGAAAGATCAAATCAAACAAATAGATTGGTACAGGGACCAATGAGAATTAATATAATTAAATAAATTTGAAATAGCAAGTACAATATACTCAACTTTATTTATAGTATAGTTTGGTAATTTAATTATTGTTTTGGTAAATAAAAAATTTCCTGTAATTCCCTACTCTTAAAGTTGGTATTTTTGTAATTTTTCCTAAATAAAAACCTAATCTCAATTGGCTAGAGTCTCATGTTGATAATATATCATAGAAGATGACCAATATAGAACAAGAAATATAGACAAGAAATATGAAGATTAGAATGTAGAGATCATCTTATTCAAATGTCTTAAAGTGTCGCCTTATATCGTGAATGACAATTATATTTTTAGGTTGAAAAATTATCTCAAAAAGTTACCATGTTAAATATCATAATTAATAGATACATTTTCATTGAAAATAATTCATAGAACTTAACAAATATATATACATGAAAAAATTCATGTATTAAGTAAATAGACAATCTACTATGTCAATGAATTTATAATAAGAATAATTTTTTTTTTTTTAGTAAAATCGTTTCCTTTACGGTGTTAACAAACTTAAAAAATGTTTAGTCATTTAAATAAAAACAATTTTTTTTTCTCTATCAAACACATCAATAGCTTATTTTAACTTTATATTAACATATAATATAAAGTTAAAATAATCAAACGCGACTCAAAACTTTAAAAAGTTTATATAATGATATTGTAGAATTAGGGTTAATTTGATAAATTGATACAATAATACCGCTTAAAATGTAAGGAATACTCAAAAAATAAATTTGATTTTTTTTATAAACATATAATAATATATTTTGCATACTGCAAAACGTTTTGTCATTTAGTTTTTTTTAAAAAAAATATTTTCTTTGCGAGCTTTAGATATTCATTTTTAAAATAAAAATTTCATCTTATTTAACGTAAATAACTTTGTGTATGCATTTTCATGATTATGTCGTGTGT
>JAABOM020000001.1:4029064-4047787 GCA_011800125.2 Solanum clarkiae
TATATATATATATATTACATATGGGCCTGGGCCTTCTACATAAAAGGACTAAAAAGAAAACTAACTACATTCTAACATTATCCTTTATCATTAGCTTTCCATTCATTCAACGGAATAATGTCAAACAGCTAATAGAACCACTCTATTCTAACTAAATCCCCCCCACCCCCCAAATAACCCTTTGGAAAAGAGTTAGCTTAAAGTAATACGAGGATCACACTTGAGAACACATAAGCCACCAGCCGAAGTCAGCACTATAATGCAAGAGGTTAGCAGCTAGCATACTAGACAAGATCATCCCATCACTGACTGAATAAATGGTCCATATACCAGGCAGCTCGAAAGCTTGCAAGAAACATTGTTCCAATGAAAAGATTTTGAGATATTATCACATACAAATTATGTTTCTTGCAGAGCCAATGTTCAATTTTATTATTCATTTACTATGTGGCATGTTATCACAGCATAATGGTAATTTAAAGAACTTGTGTGCCCCACAAGCAGGCATGTGGCTCGCAGCATCGACTTCTTTTGATTTCTTCATTTCATGATGTCATTGTCATAAACAGGGAGCTCCAACTAAATAATAAATATCCTTTTTTGATAACCGAAATAACCAAGTAGTCTACCATGCAGACAGTCTTAATATTAACAATTTAAGTCAGACACGTTCATAAAATGTTCTAAATTTGACATGCCAATAAGAAAGACGAAACTACTTTTTATCAAGCTTCCATAACTGAGGTGGAGCAAAATAAAACTCTACGCAGATAATCATAGGAGCAAATATGAATGATCACCAAAACTCACTTGTTCATGGCCCCGTATCTTCAGATAACCTCTCAGTAATTCCCGTTTGTAATGGCAATCACCACTAAGATGGCCAGCTCTGATCTGTAAAAACAGTTGCAAATAATTCATTTTCAATACACAGACAGCTCAAAAGTTCAAGAATTAGTATTGAAGCAAGACTTGAGAGCACGAACTTCACTACAAGCATGATGAGCGCAATTAGTCCAGTCCAAATTTGCAGCACGACAGTCATCATATGCATGAATTAACTCATGTATGACAACTTGATTCACCTCATCTTGAATGTTCATGTAGTTACTGCAGACCATTATCTTAACAGCCAAAAAGAAACAAGGTCACTAATACTTGAGAATGTAAGACAAACACAATAAAGAAGACAAAGATAACCAAACACACATATGTCGTCTACAGATTTTACATAAATATCGATACAAAGACCACCTCCATTATCACAAAGGAGAAGTTAGTGTAGAGGTGTCTAATCCCACTAACTTCAATCCTGGATACATCTTTGACACTCTTATCTACTTCACAAGGTATCTGCCCTCCACCAACCCACAGGGTTTCAATTGAATTTGCCAACTCCAATACAGAAAATTCAGCATAACTGTATTTTGAACACTACATGAAATGCTCTTCTAATCCACAATAGGCAGGAAATTCAAATTGACCACCTCAACCTTTAATAGGTTTCAGACAGTCCAGGAATAAAATTATGGTTGATTACCCACAGTCCAAGAATAAAAATTATGGTTGATTACCCCTTGTCCGCGAACATAGCCACCGCTGACCTTCATGTCACAATGGACCGCTTTTATGAAGTTATCACCAATTCGACAACCAGATTTCTCCAAATGCTCCTTTAAGAACTTCACCATTGGAGCTGCAATAAAAATTTATATAAAAGTCAACATCATTCCATTACACCTCAATCTTAAACTAGTTGTCAATGGCCATTCTATTCTAATTTATTCAAGTCCATTTATTTCAACAGCAAATGGATTTTTTATCATATAAATCTTTTGCTTTTATAAAAATGGTGTCTGGAGTAGCTTGCAGGTATCTGTGTCATCCCGTAAGTTGTCACAAGTTATCTTTTGAGAGAAACTTAAAATAGAAAAGTAAGTGCAAAACCAAAAACTAAGAGTTAAATTTGAATGTTAACTGACTGTGAAATTATAATCCTATCAAGAAAACTATTAGAGAAAGAATATGGAGATGAGAAGAACGTACTTCTAAAACTTCTTCGGATCATGTCTTGGCATTCCTCCACCGTACTTCCGTTGTTGGTGGTGGTTGACCCCGCCATTTCGTTGGTCGTGTTTGCTGGCTCCTCTTTGCACAAGAGATGGCAACAGGTTAACACTTTACAGTTTACAGGCCAAGGAAACACCCTTTTGTTTGTCACATAAATATAAGCATTTAAAGGAAAAATCTCATTTTTATACTTCTCTCTCACGTCACTAACTCTGGCGACATAAGAAGAGCTACCTTAGCTTATGGCACACTAATCATCAAATTTGCTATCAATCTTAAACTGATACACTTCTCATTTCTGCTGCATGTTATGTTCCTTAGATCGTGTTCTTCCACTTCTAGGCTAAATTTGGGAAATCCCAGAAAATTTGTGGACTTTTGTTGAATTAATTTGAGCTAAAACTTTATGGGAGTGGTCGAAAAATGGCAGTTGTTCATCAGGCACTAGGTTGTCTCAGTTTTCAACTTTGAAAAAGGAAATCTTTACCATGAGGTCCATTAAAGACTCCAACTTTGCGTTTGTGGAGAACCAGGATTTCGTGGGTATGAGCAAAAATCAGTTATTTGGTTTGTCAGAACAACTACAAGTCAAAATTTCATTGGATCCATAGGGTAAGTCAACATCTAGTGTTAGAGTAGACACAGTACCCAAGGAGAGTAATACCTACTCTGGGGCGAATGATGTTAGTTTCCTTGATGCTGATAATGGTGGTGATGGAGAAAGAGATTCAGCTGATGTGAAAGGTGGAAATGGAAATACCCTGTGGAAAAAGGGGGGGGGGGGGGGCAGCAGGGGAGAGGACAATGCAGAATGAGGGGAGGAAAAAAAGGAATTTGGGCTCTACTGCATACTACTTTGTTATGGACCTCTATTAGGTAAGCCCTTTCCATGTTGAGTTCATTTGAGAATTTTTAAATTCTAGTTTGGGTTTCAGACTTTCAGTCTCACATAGGACTGCAAGTAGTGCTAGGAAATATGCATTGTTTAATATGGATTTAAAAAATGGGTTAATTGACTTAGCCATGGCTTCTTGAATATTGTTATTTTTGGGAGAATTCCTAGCCTCAATATTTGTGGTCAAATCTTCACGGTTGGTTTCTTCCTTGCTTTGTTTATTATCCTTCTTATTTGCAGTGGTCATATAGATCTTGCATAATACATATTTGTGTCCAAGTACAGACTATAGAACGCCATCTAAGGGGGAAAAAACAAGCGCAAAACTCACTTTCTCTTTCACCATCAAAAAATAGTACAAAGTTCAATCATAGACAGAGGAGAAGCCAAAAGATGTAGAACACTAAAAAGTTCAAATACTTTAACTATGTACTCCTTCAATTTATTGAAGAAGAAAGCTGAAATGAGAACCAAAGCTAATCTTACATTCTAGCATATTTGCCACAAGATTTCTTCATCGATTTTGTGTGACAAATTCCATATAAAAAGTTTTGCAATAACAGAGATGAGAAGAGAGAACAACAGCAGCGAACCTAGTGTATTCCCACAAGTGGTGTCTGCGGAGGATAAGATGTACGCAACCGTACCCCTACCTTTATGGGATAGGGAGGTTGTTTCTGATTGACCCTGGGAAACTCTCCTCCTTTATCCGCACTTGGGACCAGCAGCGTGGATGAGAAGAGAGAACAAGCAGAGAAAATACCTGAAACTATATGTGAGCTTGTGTATTCAAAATGAAGAGAGGAAAATTACTTTGTACAAATAAAGTGAGAAAAGGGCCAAAATCGTCCTCTAAATTTGGACTTTTGCTCAAAATAGTCCTCATTCTTTGAGGTGGTACACTAATAATCCTCTAACTTATCAAAGGTGGTGCACAATTAGGATTAAGCTATGTTGTGCGGACTCTTCAAGAGTCCTTGTCACACTCTTATGAACACGACATGGGTGTGGGCGTGAAATCCACACTGGATTAGGTCAACTAATCTTGGGTGCTTTGACTACATCAATGACCGAGAAGTATAAATTGATTGGGTATTTGATTTGATTGTATAGGTTCATGTCATATATATATACATAGATATATATTAACTAGAGAAATAACTCGCGCTTCGCGCAATTATAGAATAAATCTAAATATTGTTAAACAGTTAATGTTTACAATTTTGATAAAAACAAAATAGGTAGTTGCTCTATATTGTGTTACAATTTAAGCATCTGAAAGTAAAAGAGAAAGTGAGGCCAAGGTATTTAAAAGTCAGGGAGTTGATTTTATACAAGCTCATCACTCCTTCCGTACTCTCCCATTGTCTCAGGATTGGTGGATCACTTGCTAGGAAGGCAATCAGAGATTTGATGGCTAGAGGCTTGATCAGGATGGTGTCTGCTCATGCTAGCCAGCAGATTTACCCCAGTGCTACCAACACTTAATATGCACAATAGTTCCTTTGCTTTATAGAGCTCTTGCAGGGCCTATCTTGAAAATCTGGGGCTTTAATCATTAATGTGAAGACTTGAGCAAAAGGAACTTGCAAGGTATTTTCTGAAGCTAAAGCAATGCACTACTGAATTTGTTATTGCATATAAGTAAACTTGGTGTATCTTAGCCATGGACTCATGGGCAAGATGCTAAATTTGTGGTGAATTGCTTTCACTTCAGCCTAAACTTGAGGGAGGAAAAGAGGACATTGTAACCAAATAATGACCACTTGCAGGATCAGGTCCATTCATATTTCTTGACTGCAAAACTGTTGGTTATGGTTAAAAGTCAATCTGGCCTTTTCCTGTCCTGTTCAAAATGCTCACTTTTTATAACTTTTCTCTTCAGGAGGTGAAAGGAGTTCGAAAAAGAAGAGAATGCGTTCGTAACACGTGAAAACCTGAAGAACATTCTGGACTAAACTGTGAAGAAAGCTAAAAAGCTTTGCTTAAAGAGCTTGCCTAGTATTAGGTTGTTGGTTAGGTAAAGGCTGACCAAGGCCATGATGTTTAGCTAGTGCGACTCTCATGGGAGCATGCTTTAGATTGTAGAGTGAACTGATTCAAATACTTAAAATTATATATATTTTTGAAAGGATAATGAGGATCTTACTTTAGTTATGTTATCGTCCTTCACAGCCACCATGATAAGACAACTCCTATTTAGACATAATGCAGTACTTCCATAATTAGGATACCAATAGCCTTGCAAGGCAGTCTTTTGCTAATTCACACGGGATTCCACAGGTCGTTGCTACTTAGGTTAGAGAGTCAAATAGTGATGCAAACAATTATTGGACTTTCACCATCTAATTTGCTCGGGATTTCACGTATCCCTGCTACTCAGATCAGAGCCTAAGATAGTAATGTTTTTGGTTACAAAGCTTTTGCTATCTAGATGCAACATTCATGTTGCTTCGCCTAACAACACAAGGCTTGTATTGATTTCTCACAACCCCATTTTCATAGTTTAAGATATACTTATTTTCTATATCAAAATCAAGATATTGGACATTCTTTAAAATGATTTTTTGCATATAAATTGCACTTGAGTAATCAAATATAAGGTGCATTTGGATACAAACAAATTAAAAAATAGCCCCGTCATCTGGCCTACAAACCAGTTAGAATTACTAACCGAGACAAAAAAAGACCCTACAAATTTCATTCTTCCTATTTTTTCTTGTTCATTTCATTTCCAACAATTTAGCAAAAATATCACTGAGAATAATATTTCCAACACAACTATAATTATAAGTGAACATCTCTGGGAAGCTTAGAGCCTTGAAATCACCATTGAACAGTCTCTTGATAGTAACCAACCCGTGTCTGCCAACTCAAAAGAATCGATGAAGTAGTAGTTGCCACATCTACAAGGATAAGAAAGCTCTATAGTATTTCCAGAATCCTGAACTGTAAGGTCATCTAATCTGACAACATCTAATTACTCTAATTCTAGGAGGCTAGACAAAACTCAAAGGAAACACGTTCTTATTCTTAAATAGTTGGTGCTATGACTCCCCAAATTTCTGAAAGAATCCAACTCATTTTGTGGTAGCAGATATGGAGGGGTGGAAGCAATGTTTATTTTTTTGCAATAAGCCTAAAATCAAGAAGTAATAACATATAAAGACACTTGAAATATCAACCAAACATGAAAAAGTAAAGCTAAAATCTCAAAAAGAGAAGAGGACATTAAAATCTCAAAAAGAGAAGAGGACATTAAAACTCATTGGAGTATCTAAGGAGAAGGCAGATCCTCCCCTCTTAATCACTTACATTCTCTTTCAAAGCCAAAAATCAGCAAACCTCTATTCCATGAATCAATAAAGCAAACTCAAAGTCTATCTGTGTGAGAGGCCAATAGGACTATCTAAACATCCATAATAAGTTCTTCACCTCACAACGTCTCTCTGATATAAAGGATTTGACCATCTCTCTTTTGTAGATATTACCACAAATTCTGCTTATATATTTCGAGAGGTTGCATACATCTCGACTATAAAATTTTGCAAAGGATCAAAATAAAATGCACTTCTTCGACGTGTCAATTGTGCACTCTTTGCCTTCAATATAGTAGTTGCACCTTGAGTCTCACGTGAAAAATTTGAAGCGTTTTTAATTTTAAATCAACGTTATCAACGCCTATTATATTATAATATATGTACATATTGAAGTGTTTCAAAAGTGAGATATGTTGAAACAGGTCTATCCTTGTCCTAGATTGACCTCAGTTAAATAAAGTCTCTAACTTTTTGCCTAAAACAATATATTTTGGTACTGCAGGAATATGAAATGCATTGCACAGACAAAAAGGACATGAAAATATAATGAGATGAGCACGTAGAACTTACTTTTTGTTCTATTGAAGGGACTTTAAGAACCTTCTTATTCAGCCCTCACTTGCTGCAAGGAAAGAGTGAAAGCAACAAATGTCATATAAACAAAAGATGTGAAGTGAAAAAATCAACTATATTGCTTAGACTCGTGGATGTATGTTTGAGAATCCGACACAGGTGCTATAGTATTTTTAAAGAGTCAAAGCAACATAGCAAATCAAATACTAAACATCTATAAAATCAATCACATGCAACTTTCTCAATCAGTAATGAAATTTTACTGATAGAGATATGAATATGCCAAGTATAAATATTTCTGCGCCAGTTACTTCAGAAAGTTTAGGATTTGAATTGGCAAAAAAACTTACAGGTCCCGCACAGTTAGCATCTACTCATGTAAATGATCACCACACTCTTAAGGGAGTGCTACATTGTAATTAGATAAGTTGCTTCTCAGAATTGAAAAATCTGTTCGGTCAATTAAACAAACAGTTGGAATGTATAGTTTTTCGTTGCACGTTTTAGCACTCTAGAGTTATGAATTAGCCTCCCAAAGTCTGTGAAGTAGCAGGAATTGTAGTTTGCTACTCAAAATGAAAATCATAGCCAAAATTCAAAGCACACAATCAACACCGAACAAAAAGAAATTGTAGTTTGCTACTCAAAATGAAAATCACAGCCAAAACTCAAAGCACACAATCAACACCGAATGAAAAGAAGGAAAAATTGTCACTGTATTGGGGGCCGGGAATGAGGCTCTGTTCATTCTTGAGGAAGATAGAAGAGATAAAAGAATTTACCTGGTGAAACTTTCCAATGGACTCTATTGGATTGAGAGGGAGAGTGATGTTCCTGTGTTTTTAAAACAACACAAGGCCAAAGTCATATGCTACCTCCAAACGCGTCTCATTTTGCAGGTTGCTATTTCAGTCACTATCCCTTTTGGGACATCTGATAAAGTGAAAGGAAGTGACCCATCTGATAAAGCGAAAGGAAGCGACTCCAAAAGCAAAGGGCTGATTTGGGTTTTTTTTTTTTTTTACATTATGTTTTTTAAATTTTTATTAAAAGAGAAATTGCCCCCCAAAAAAAAATAGTTCTGCGCTTAGAAGATGCCACATCAGCAGTTAAGCATCCTCTTTTTTATATATATATGAAGTTTGAGAATGCCATGTTATTTCATGAGATATCTTATGAATAAAATATATGGTACATATTTATAAAGAATTAAATTTTATTAGCTTTAGATAAATACCTTATTAATCGAAATATATACTTTAAGTGTCAGAATATACATTTATTGACTGTATTACAGCACTCATATCTGCAATCGGATCCAAACCCCCAAAACCTAAAAATTTATGTGATAAAGAGTCCAGCCTCTACATCCGCACTCATATCCAAATAAGTGCACTCGAGTTCAAGAAACATAACTACATAAGTACTAAGTGAGTTCAAGCAATATAGGTACAAAGTAACTGATACCATGTATGGCTAACAGAGTTTCTACATAAACCAAATTAAAAAAGTTCACCTACTTTTGTACATTCGTCTATCATCCTTCATTGCTCTCTGTTCGAAGGCACAACCAAGAATTGACATCACCAGATTAATTAAAGGTTTTGAGATCTAAAGAAATATTGATGGACAATTAGTAGAAGCAAAGTTCGTCTATTTTGTACATTAGTCTATCATCCTTCATTGCTCTCTGTTCGAAGGCACAACCAAGAATTCGCATCACCAGATTAATTAAAGGTTAAGAGATCTTAGTCTATCATCCTTCATTGCTCTCTGTTAGAAGGCACAACCAAGAATTGACATCACCAGATTAATTAAAGGTTAAGAGATCTTAGTCTATCATCCTTCATTGCTCTCTGTTCAAAAGCACAACCAAGAATTGACATCACCAGATTAATTAAAGATTAAGAGATCTAAAGAAAAATAGATGGACAAGTAGTAGATGCACATTTCCGTTAAGCTGTACATCCATCAAGGATTCCATCAGCATCATGTTGCTCCAGCAAGAAACATCTCAACCGTCCGTCATTCCGACAACAGATGACACCAGTGCTCTTCCCTATTAATTCTATGTATAACTTTTGTAAAGGTTTAGCTGATAAATGCTTCATCAACTTCATGTACTTATGTGCATCAGCAATTATAAATGGATTTGACAAGCAGCCAGCTGAAAAATTTCTCCTTGTCCCCCAACTATTTTATTGCTTTCCTTTTCATAGTCCTCTTTTCTTGTTGTTTGATTTTTAAAGAGAATCTAGATGAATCTGAGATGATTATTAGTACATTGTAGGAGACAGAACAATCATGGAGTCTCTGTTAGGGATTGATCCATAAGTTAAAACACAAACTTAGGGAAAGAATGAAACACAATATGGGTTGCTAGGACAGAGTTATGCCTCGCATTTTGGTAATTTCCTCTAGGAATGGAATTTAATCATATTGTTCCACACAAAATTGACTGCAACCTCTACCTCGCCTTTCACCGTAAAAGTTCAATGCTTATAGGAGTATCTCTGTGTCCTTGCAGCAAATAGTGACGCTTATAGAGGTATCTCTTTTTCATTATTTTCTGCATTTTCGTTTTCTCACAAAAGTAGCAAAGAACAAACATTATTTTTGAAATTAAAAAAGAACAAGAGAAACAAATTCATGTATTTATGACAATGATCATGAATGTGATACCAATTAGTCAATTACCAACTATGATTTCTCTCCTATTAAACTTGAAGCTAGCTTCTCAGCCAATCTTCTACTCTTCCCCTCAAGTATGAAACCCTGTGCATAAAAACTTCCTTTGCACTCAAACAGATCTTGCAGGACGAATTTGAAAACTGATGACCTTCACTAAAAGGGTATCTAAAACTGCTCGCTTTGGGGAGAAGAAACACATGATAGTGTATTTTAATTTTTTTGGCCAGTACAGGAAAGGCAATTGTAAAAGACACCTGAGTATTTCTTTTTTATACGAAATGGTGTATTGTGTTAGTTATAGGCAGAATCAGTTATCAAAAACTAAAAGTGCATCAGTTTAGGAAATATAAAGGACTATGAATGCTCCACTTCAAAGAATAATGACGACTATCTTGAGCTAAATACCAAATTTAGAGAATGGTTTTTTGGCCTTTTTCTCCAATATAAAGCAATACACCATACTCCTAGTTATAGTTATGTCTAATTCAACTGCTAATCTAACGACTAAGAGCTCGTTTAGTTGGGAAACAAGTTATCCCGAACTAGTTATCCGGAGGATTGTCATTCCAACCTCAATCTAAGATAAAAATAACACTACAATCCCGGGATAACAAATCCAGGATAAGTTATCCTGCGATTTTACTTCAACCAAATATGGGATAACCTAATCCCAAAATTAGTCCCGAGTTTAGTTAACCCTTATCCATCATACCAAATATTCCCTAATTGCTATTGTTATAACTAACACAATAAACTAGAATGCTTTGTCATATTCACTTTCATTATTCTTTTCTCAATCTACTTTCGTATGATTTTCCTCGAGCTGAGGATCTATCAAAATTAGCAGTAAAGGTCTGCATATACTCTACCCTCCACAGACCGACTCGCGTGATTACACAACAATGTTATTGTTGCTAAACATAGCAAACTAACTATAACTAACAAACACTAGCAGCAATCCAATTACAGAAATCATCATATCAAATGAAAAAAGAGAACCTACATCTCAAAATTCAAGAATAGTCTCTCCTTTTTCAAAAAATGGTCAGTCTAGAGAGAGAAAAAAATCAAAAAGAGGAGTGACGCCATGGAAGAGGAAAAGAGAGAGAGAAATCAACTCACCGGAGAAGTTGCCGGCGCTGCTTTGAGCGACGGGAAATGGCGAGAGGTTTTGAGGGGTTTGGAAGGGATTTGGGGTTCTGCTAATTAATCTCAAGTGTAAAAGTTGAATCATTTTTTATTCATCAAATATTCATTTCTTTTTATTGTAAAATCATTAAAAACTCATTAATCTAATAACCCGATAATAATAAACCAATAATATTTTTTTGGTTCGATTTTTGTATACCTTGGATATAGTTAAATCATATCCATATAATCCAAAAAAAAAAATTAGATTAATGAGTTTTTAATGATTTTACAAAATAAATTATTGATTTATCGGTTCAGTTTTGATTTTTAGTAGTGAATTATTGGATAAATCGATAACCCATTAATACTATAGTAATTTACTACTTTATCCCTTCATGAATATTAAATATTAATAATTTAATATCACTTGATACTAAATCGATACTTGTAATGTCACGACCCAAATCTAGGACCTAGACGTGAATGGTGAATGAGGAATTCGAAGGAACCCCAAACAAGCCTATTAGCATATCATTCACACATCTTTTGATTGCGGAAGCAAAATAAGGCACAACAAGTGACACTAATAAAAAGGAAGCGGGACTAAGGGAAGTCCTTCATAATGATAATAGCATAAGGAGTCAAACTCAATAACATAAAACATCTCAATATCCAACAACACCTCTATTAATAGATGGGGCAGGGGCCAAGATATCTCGCCGGCTCACCCTCATAGATAAGTGTTCAAAAGATAAGGTAAAGTCTCAACATAAACTTGAAAGAAAATAGATATCGTCCCCGGATGTGAGGACTCACCAAGAGCTAACTTCGAACGGTCCGACTAGCCACATGGAGGAGGATGATCAATGGAAGCTATGGTTCCTACATGGTGACATCATGTAGGCATAGGATATGCGTTAGTTAGTACTTGGAATGTACTAAGATGCAGGGTGCAATGCAACAAAGGAGGTATGCTGTAATAATGAAGACACATGATCATAATCAATAGGTATAAATTTAATATGAAACATATGCTCAATGCCTTACACAAACATACATGAGAATGGTCAAATAAACCACCCATTCACCTTACAGTATAACCTTTTCGGAGAGTGTCATCAATATCCCTACCTTACAACATAGCTTTTTCGGTAGTATAAAATGTCTCTTACCTTATGATACAATCTTTTCAGTAAGAATTAAAAGATACCCTTACCTTATGATAACATCTCTTTTGTAAGGAGATGTCCCTACCTTATGTACCATCTTTTTGGTGGGAGAGATGTCCTTACCTTACAATACAATCTTTTCGGTAGGAGTCGTGAATTATTGTACCTTACAACATGGCCTTTTTCGGTAGGTAATACAAAAATAGCTCATCAAACCATCACATCAAAGTATCAACAAAGGGCTTCACATTAGTCATATACTTGCAATAGGCTCTTGTTAAATACTTTAGACAAAATATGGTGAGTAATGTACAAATAAACTTGAAATCGTGCCATTTAAGAATGTAAAACATGAGAGGAGTAAGAATCAATTCGTTTGAAATACATTTCAATCAATCCACCGACATAGTAGTAAAACTCTCACTTTTGGGTGTCATGAAATTCATCTAAAAAGTTCACCAATGTTCATAGTCTCATAATTCATATTATGTGTAGCCTTAATAAGCATAAATCAACGCATGAAAATTAGCTTCAATAGACATTCATGCATACTTATTGAACAGCTGAAGAATTCAACTTCAACCATACATATAATGCATAATAAAGTTTACCGATGGAGTATTCAATATTAAAATCATAAAAATAATGAGGAAAGGCTTAGCTTCATAGGTGGAAGGAACCCATGAATGAAACTCACATATCTTAGCCTTGAAATTTCTTGGTATTGAATTGAGGAAAACTTGATGTTTGTGTTGGGTTCTTGAAATCCAAAGTTGTTCTTGAAATCCTTGAATTTGAATGGGGGATTTGCTAAGGTTTGGGGAGGTCTAGAGAGGGTTTTTGAGTGTCTTAGAGTTGAGGAATGACCAAAAAATGAAGGTTTCACGTTTAAATGGGCATCATGTTATTACCCAATGTCCTAGGTCGAAACAAGCAAAACAAGGCACAAAACTATGCATGTCCGCGCCAGGTTGCGTCGCGCCTAGGGCGCGGATGCACACTGTTTTGTGCCCTCATTAAGAAAATTATTTTTCACAACGGGTCTTCTAAAATTCAGGAGTTACTCTTTCCCCACATAATTTCGTCCTCTGAACAAGAATATGAAATCGAATTTTTGAAACCATGCACGATTTTTGAGATATTTGAAAAAAAAAACTTTTAAGACATTCGAAGCATAAGGGTTATTACAAGTCTTTTCAGAAGAGTCACTCCTTTTCTTAGCAAATGCATCTATTCTGTTTAAATAAAATTTAAATTTTACATAAGTTAGTTTTTAAAAAAATAATTTAAAAATAAAAACTTGTGAGATTCCATTGAGTATGTTGTTGTCGTTGTTGTTATTGTTGTTGTTGTTGTTGTAGTTTTTTAAAAAATAAAAATAAATTTTTATTTAATTCAAGGTCCGACCCCGTCCGCATCCAAGCCCCAAATCCAAGTCTAAATCATTTAGATATGATAGTAACAAGATCGAGGAAATTACACTTATAGAAAGTGAGCATGATAGTAACAAGGACACTGGATATGACTTTCAAGTCATTGCATATATTTGCAAGTGTGACTAGAAAATCTCAAGTAAGCTTTCTCCACAGAAAATTTTTGAGAATCTGAACAGTACCAACTTATGCATCGATTTTCTACTCACTGTAGGTGTCGAATTAAATCTTAATGCTAGGAATTTAGGCTATAGATAAAAAAAAAAAAAAGATCCTAGAGATCGAAATACTTGACAAATATCAGTTGTTACTTACATAAAATTGTTGAAAAGCAATGATCAAATGAAATGAGATAATGAATATTAATGATGTACAAATCTAATGGTAGTTTAAAAAAAATAAAGGATAGACCAATAGAATAAATAGATCAAATTGAGTGTGATAGGAATTCTTTAAGTCCATGGAGAGATAAGCGGATAGTTTTATCAAAAAGTTGAAATCAGTGTGTATGTCTGTAAAATCTTTCATTTATATACATTGAAAATTATCTATAAAAATGTCCATATACTTCGTCTTTAAGGATTCATCAACATTACATTAAAAATTATACAAATTAAAAAAAAGTATCGACTACGTACTTCTTCTCTTCTTTTAACTTTTCTATTGAAAATTCCTTTCAAAATTATCTTTTCCTATTCTCCATTGATCCGATTATGTTTGCACACTTGACTTATTAGACACATGATATACTTTTCTCGATAAAGTCTTACTGCTGGAACTTTTTTTGCTTATAAAATTCATTAATTCTTTACGAGTAGGTGTTATTAGTACTTCAGAACTATTGTTACTTTCTGATTGCAAAATTGTTATTCAAATGTATCTTATTATTTTGTTTAATTGAATTATACTTGCTAATTTTCATGTTGCACTCTTTTTTTATCTTTTGATAATCACTTGGTAATATCAAATATCGGTTCTCTCTTTCAATAATTATAAGCAAAGTTGATCTAACTCATTTATTTTTTCCTGATTTCAATTGTTCTTTTTATATTTATTAAATTATTTTAACGAAGCACTCACTAATTTATTTGTTGTTATTGGTATTTGGGTTGAATACTTTTTATTCCTTTTAGTTTTCTGATTATGTATGATTTTATAGTGAAAATATGTATGATTGCAAAATGAAGACCTACAAAGGTCATTCTTCAAACTTTTGATGGTTCATTTATACTAGAGGAACTATATTCTTCTATTGATATTTATTTGTTAATTAAATTATATAGCATTTCTTTGTTCAAAATATAAAACCTTGAGAAAAAATGCACTTGACGAGGGTTAGAAGATTATTTATAGTCTCCAATCTATATTAATAATAAACTATAAAATATTACCACATCAACAACAAAAAAAAATAACACACCTAAAAATCATCTATAAACTCGATCACCTTCTAGTAAACTTCACTGTTACTCCCAAAATATTCTTATTTTTTCTTCATTCTTCTTCTTTGTTGCCCTTTATAATCACAATCTGGATCGTTCTCGAATTTTCAAGTCTTATTTCTCACTCTTGCACTCCTCCTGATCGAGGACTCACCTTCTTGAGCTTTGTTATGTGTATTATATGCTCTTCTCTCCATTTTTTGTTTGGCCGACATTGGGTTACCTGTTGTAGCTAATCCACGCCCAATTTCGCGATAAAATAAGGGTTTCTTGCCCATCTCTCTCATAACAATGACTCTGAGTTCAAGCGCAGCAGAATATTGAAGAGTATTATTTGGATAATAAGCAATGGCATTGTTGAACATCAATAAGAGATCTCTAAAGAAGTTGGCAATTTTCAAGTTCGAATAAATATTTTGTTCTAACTTGTTTTGAATAATCTGTAAATCCATATGCTGCTTAATTTGTTTAATATAATAGAGATTTTCCTGAAAAATAAATAAATATTAGCATTAAGGAATGAATAACCTAGGTTTTATGATTTTTATATTGTAAATTTGAGTTTACAACAAGTTTAAAAGGAAAAAAAAAAGACTTTTCGTATTAAACATGTCAAATACTTCCTCATTTTCAGTTCATGTAACACCATTTTATTATCAATCTATTAAAAAATGAAATAAGTTTATATTTGAAAATAATTAAGCTATAAACTTTTAATTTTACTATTAGTAAGAGGTTTTATTGTGGGATTTTGTTGGGTATGTTGTTGTTGTTGTTGTTCTTGTTGTATTAGTAAGAGATTTTATAGTCACACAATACAAATATTACAACGTATTTAAGACCACAAATTTTAGAATTTTTTCTTTTGTATTGAGTCAAATTACACATGTCCGTAGAAATAAAAAGATGCAAAGTTTAAAATTAATCATGTTGTAATTAAGAAAATATTATGTCTTCATATATAGTAGATTAAAGAGAAAAGAATGTCACATAAAATAGAAGGAAGGAAGGAAGGAAGAAAGGAAGTATTTTTTTTTTAATTGCCCAAATTTTAGTTCACAAATTAAAGTACATATATAAGGATAACAAACCACAATATATAAACTTCTTCATCATAAATAGGACTGAATATTATTCTATGATCAAATATATTCATAACATTTCTTATTTGAAAAGAATACTCTATTTGTGAGAGAAACATCTATTCATATTTGTAAATTCAATCAGTACGAAAAATAATAGCTAGAGATGATATAATTATGATCTTTAAACATCAAGAATTTCTTGCTAACTTTATTGAACGAATATCAAAAAATATTCGAGAATAAAGTTATTTAGTAATAGATTAACAATGTATTTACCTGACTGAGAAGTCGAGATTCAAAAAGACAACAATGCTTGTGAGATCTCACCACATCAAGAATTTTTATGAAATCTTGATTCATATTCTCCATTTTTTCATTGGATTTATCATCACTTTTTTTCTCATTTAACTTTATTCTTTCCTTTGCTTCCTGTTTGAAAATTTCCAGAAACTTTTCCCTACATTAAACATAGCATAAATAAAGATATTAATAATCAGTTTACCTCTTTATTGTCAAACTTATGCATTTAAAATTAATATGGCTATTATTTAAACGTATAAACATTTTAATAGAAACCATTGAGAAGAATAAAAATGCATTTGAATGAAATATGCATTTAAAATTAATATTTTTTCAGTATGCCCAAAAAAATTTACAAACATAAATTGGACGGTAAAAGTAGTCATAACTAATTGAGATTTTCATGGGGTCAATTTATCAAAGCTAACAATTAATTAGTAATTTTTATAAGAAAAACGTGAATTTTGATGTTTAGTGATAGAGGGTTAAGGGTTTCTTTTCCTTAAAAAAAGATAAGATTAGTGTGTGTGTGTGTGTGTGTGTGTGTGTGTGTGTGTAAATACGCATCCCACAAAAATATTAGTGACAATCCAAGGATTTTCAAACATCATAAATAAAAAATAATCAAAAAGAAAAAAAGATGAATTTTTTATAAAGATAAATCATACTGAAGTAAAGTATCCCTTAATTTGACTTCCTCTGTCCAATAATCTCTGTAAGTCTTTATAAGTTTATTTGCCATCAACTTTATGAATGCACTCTCATCATCATCTTTTTCAGTAAAATCTATCTGGTACATGCTCCGAAAACGTTCTTTTAAATTTTCGTACTTGACTTGACATTCCACAGATGAAAATTGAAGAGTACATTGACATCGATTGGATATGGAATTGGAGAATTCATCAGCCACCATTTTCCAATTCTCTAATCCATGACGTCGCAATGAACATGCTAACACCATGTCTTCTTCAACTTTCTCCATTGTTGAAGAGAATTTTTGAGAGATTTTTTAGAGGAACTAAATCACTTGACGAATTATGATTCAATCTTTTTCTTCTTAAAATAGACATACTTTGCATTTATTGGCAGTTGTTAGATTTTGTAAATCTGTTTTTGGTCAAATATGAATAAAATCATATTCTGGTCAAATATAATTTAATTTTTTCCTCTTAAAAGGGCAAATTGCATTAATGAGTACTTGACAAGTTTTGTAAATTTAGTTTTGGTCAAATATGAATTGTAGCAAAAAACAATTGATTTTTTTTTCTGGTTCTTGTCATCTTCTCATAAGTCTCTAAGTTGTATTCACTTTTCTTAATAAAATTAGTTTCTGAACATGTATATTCTATACTTTCAATAAAGTCATAAATGTTTAATTTGAGCCTAAATAAAAATACAATTAAAGAAGTGTAATAGAAAGAAAATTAAAAAGAAAAATAAAGAAAAAAATACAGCATACACATCTTCTTAGGATTGTTATCATAATACATTATTGTATAGAATCAGATTTTTTCAACTAAAGCATGAATCAAATAGTAAAATAATAATGATATAAGCACTTCACTAATTCGGATATATTAATTTAGTAATTCAGATACATCAATTCTGATTCTTGAATTATCTCTATGTTTAATGTATCATGCTTTAAATGTTACCTATTGATACTTAAAAATCATAATTTTTATATCAAGAATTGAATTAATGTATTCATATTACTAAATTAATATATCTGGATTATCATGTTTTTCAAGGGATTTTTGTAAATTGAAAAAAGGGTAGAGAAAATGGTAATTAACTCTTTACATTATGTGATTTATGTAAACCCTACAATAAAATAGGAATTTGAACAGAGATGAAAAATAGTCGTACATACTCTTTGAGCTAAACTAAGTTAGAGAATCTCAGTAGCTCAGTTGACTGACTTAAGGCTGCATATCGGTTGATTCGGTTCGATTTTGAAGTTTATCGATTTGACTTATCAGTTATCGATTTGTAGATATATTAAACCATTATAGAACTATTAAGATATTGGTTTATCAGTTATTGATTGTTATCGGTTTAACCGTTAAGATTAGACAGATTTTTTTTAATTGAAAATTACTTAGAATGTAATGACCCGTTAGGTCATTTTGAGAATTAGTGCTCTTGAATTCCTACAAGATTTATCTGAAAATATTTTAAATGGGTATTTTAGACGATTCAATAAATATTGCTATTTAATTAATGGGTAAATTAAATAATTAATATAAGTGGTGGGCTAAATGTTAAATTATTTTAAAAGACACCTATATCACTTATACTACGTTTACTAATTAGGTTATATAATACTTCTAGTATATAATTAACTTTTAAAATAAATAACATACACAAGAAGAAAAGGGTTTTGATTAAAACTAAATCGTGCCGAGGACGAGCAGCTCGTCGTTACCGGGTAAACGACATGAACGTATCATTTGTTGCTTTGATTTTCTTATTAAATCTATACTTAATTATATTTAAAGCATTGAATTGAATAGTATATAGTTAGGGTGTTAGTGGGAGGAACAATTAATTTATATTACATATGTTGTCTTCTTATGATAGTGGTGCAGTAATATTAAAATAATATGTATAT
>JAABOM020000001.1:4050387-4063865 GCA_011800125.2 Solanum clarkiae
AGGGGAATTTAATTGAACTGTACTGTCCAATTGAGTCACTGAATTCGAAATCATAAAAAGGACTCCTCTCATTTCAAAAAGTATGACCTACTTTTTTTTTAGGGTCTATTTCAAAAAGAATGATCAATTTCTTTTTTTGATAAAACTTTAATTTCAATTCTCCACGTGACATGTCTAAGACTATAAAATTAAAGTGTATTTTGGTACATTTAACATAACTTTAATTTAGGACCACAAGATTGAAAAATCTTCTTTCTTTTCTTAAACTCTGAACTTAGGAATGTCAAATGATTGGTTGGATTGAAATTGAGAATGTTAAAATGAGTTGAAATGAAAATTAAATTGGGTTATGATGCTCAAATTTACTTTGGGCTCAAACAAGTTGAGGTTAAATGAATTAAAATTCGAGTTAGGTCATGCATTGCAATTTGACTCGCTCAATCTTAATAATTTTTTTAAAGTATTATTATTTATATTTTATTGCCACAATTTGGATTTCCACTCAAAAAATAAAACTAACAAAATTACAAATAGATAGATAAATGATATAAAATATAAAGTAGATAGAAAACATAAATTATATCAATACAAGTAAAGAGTCTTAGAATAGATTGAAATTAGAAATTAAATGGAGATTTTTTAAAAAATGATTTAAGGCTTGAAGGGGTTGATATTGAACCCAATCAAATTATTTTATGCCGAACCCATAAAACTTTGGACAGGTTGGATGGATTACCTTTATTTTGACACACTTATCTATACCAAATCAAATTAGAACATACTTTTTGAATCGAATTAAGTTTTTATGTTCTTCTCTCATAATGCAGAGCACAACCACGATTCTGTAATTTTTCAAGAGTTATCCACATTGAAGCTAATGTGACCATCTTGTTCACAAAGTTGTCTTCACCCACCTGATAACAAGGGCTATCAGTAAGTTTGGCTAATCAAAAGTGGAAGCAACACTATGTTTGCTCAGCCTGACTGGAATGTGAACACCAAAATGAGATTGTAGAGACCTCACACCCGACAAACGACAACATGTGAGATTGTAGAGACCTCACACCCGACAAACGACAACAAATTCTAAGTTATAAATGACACATCAAACAAGAAGCTAGAACAAACTCAACGTCATTATAATTTGCGGCATCTGCCTCAAAAAAGATTCCAAAAGCAAAATCAAGGTTCTTCAACTAGGCGACTAAGAACAAAAATTCATTTCTAGACAAGAAAATTCCTAAATTAAGCTCAAAGGGGGACCGGAGAAGGAATGTTGCATCATATGTAGAGGAGGACATTGTTTTCTTCTAATCAAATAGACTGAAGCCCATATCGTCCTGCAAAAGAAATGCCAAGAAACAATATTAACAGATGCAGAGGATATTCAAGAAGATATTAGACAACTCTGTACAATGGAGACATACATCTGATTCCTCTTTCTCCTCCTTCTTTTCTTCCTTCTTCTCCTCAGCAGCAGGGGCTGCAGCACCTCCACCGGCAGGGGCAGCAACTGCAACAGCACCACCTCCAGAAGGTACTGAAGCCAACTTTTCTCTGCCAGCAGCAATCAGCTCAGTTACATCTTTGCCCTTGACTTGAGACAAGAGCAGTTGAATTCTGTCATCATCAGCCTCAGCACCAACTGCAGAACACATAAAACACAAATGTAAAGTGTGCAACAACCAACCAGCCACAAGAAGCATGTGCACAGGTATACAATAGTTATTGACAGTGATAGTAAGGTAACATAATTTGTTGCAGAAGCAGGCTGAATTACAGATTACCCGCTCAAGACATCTCAAAGAAATAACGACTGCAAAACAATGATAGTCCATTACCAAGTACATGAAACTACTACTAAATGTGATTTCTACCCTATGAGAGGCAAGCACTATAATCTCATGATGCTCACTTCTCCCCAAAACAATACAGGGAGCAAGGGACTCACAACACAATTTAAATAAACCAAACCTAGTCTTCTACCTCATTCAATAACAGCCTGGAAAGTATGAAGTAAATGTCAACTTCATAAAATTCCATCACACCAGCCGCACCCCAAAAGTAAGACTGATTATTTGAAAAGCTAAATCATTTTTTACTACATTTTAGCACAAATATCTTCAGCTTATGGTTAAAACAAAATTTCTCAATGACCCAGCTTATGCTTGTTTCGAGAGATCATAAGTTATAAAAGTACATATACACTAAATATTCAGCCAGAGCTGTTCTTGTATAAGGAGCATGGGGACTCAGATTGGAATGCAGCGTAACTAAGAGAGCCATTCCATTTAGGGCGAGACGTAATGGGCAGGGCTAAAACGGACCAGTTAAAAGTCAAAAGATCAAATTTGCTCACTCACTTAGTGCACAGCGGACATTTATTCATTTGAGAAAAATTCCATATGCTGAAAACCCATTCCCCAAATCCCCTTGCTCATATATCACACAGTAGCCTTTACCAGTTCGCTGCCTCAAAACATACAACAAAAACTGAGAAACTAATCTATCAGGGTCTCCTTATCGATCATCAACAGACATTCTGCATCATCCGTACCCATTTCAGTCTAAATACTCAATAAGCTGTCTTTTATTACTGTTTACTTGTGTGATTTCACTGGATATGTTGTTGCTTGTTTGTTTGTTTGTTCGTTCGTCTTTTACTACTTTTTCCTCCATTTAACATGTCTCCAAATAGTACATTACAGTTCCTATACATCTATCCGCTCCAATTTGCTATCTTTGAAATCAAAAAGTATAAATAACTGCTAAAATTGCGAAGGAGCAAAAAAGGTTAAACTTTTACCAGAACCGAGGATCTTCTTCAAGTCTTTCTCTGAAGGTGATGCATTGCCACCCAAAACAGCCAACAAGTAAGCAGCAATAACCTTCATTTCTTCTTCTTCTCTATATCAAAAAAATCTAACAGAACACAAAAGAGAAGTTAAAGATAACATAAATTAAACACGCGAAGAAGAATAAATCAAGAAAAGAGCAATTACCGAGGGAGATTTGGAAGCTACGAGGAACTTCTTCAATGGTCGATTTGGGACTGCTTGTAGGGTTTCATTATGGTGAATGATGCGGCAATTATATATAATTAGGGTTTTGGGTGGTCTAAGCGGGAGGCGAATGTGGGTTGTTAGATCCGACCCGGATTGCTATTGAATTACATTAATACCCTTCCTTTTTCTTCGGAATTCCATATTGACCTCTTCTGTTTTTTTCCTTTCATAATAATTTTTGGTATAATAATTTTTTTTTTGTTTGTTTTTCTTCTTTTATCGTTAATATTAGGGGTTACTTTCTTTATTTTAATTTTTTTTGTTGTAATGATCAGTTTATTCTATTTATTTAAGTAATTTTAATTTTTTTTTGTTGTAATAATCAGTTTATTCTATTTATTATTAAGTAAAAATAATATATATGGAATGATTTGTCCTTCCTAAAATTATGTTTTTTAATTAATAATTATCTGATCAATATAGAACTTATTTATTTCTTAGAAATATTAAAGGGATGTCCACTCGGTCTCGATATTTGACTATTTTTTTTCTACGTTAACCATGTTTAAACTTTTTGGAAAAAATATCTTATCCACTAACATTTTATTGTTTAAGAAAATATATTTTAAAAGTTGCAATTAAATTTTGTATATTAAAAACATAAATAACTTATTGTAAACAAAAGCCAACACATTTTAAGAGTTAAAATATGTCTTATTCAGTGAATTAAATGGGTTTAAAATTTGAAAGAGTAAACTATGCAAAAATAAAATTTAACATAAATAAAAAATTATTTTAATTATATATAAATAATATAATTTTACCCTGTATGTTTCAATTTTTTTTTTAAAAACCGATTCAATTAAGATATTTAGTGTTTTTTCTATTATACAACAAAGATCCATTTTTTGCACTTCGTTCAAATAATAGTTATACCCATACGAAATTCTTCTGTTTCTCAGTATAATCTCTATCATCATCTCTATTCCCCTTATCAATTCTCCTATCCTATTTAGGTCTATAAATTTCTCTATCTCCAAAAGGAATTAACATCTAAGGAGATACGACTCTTTCCAAATGAGTTAGTGTTTAATGGTGAGAGAGAAATCCACTCAAATGGATGAATCTAAAATATAAAAATAATAATGAATTGTCAGTTCACCCACATAAAAAAGTAAATCGGGTACCATTTACCCCACCTAAAAAAGTTTATACCACCTAAAAAAGGAAGTCTGGGTATCCTTTGTGCCCCATTTAATCTACTAATTTGTATTTCATAAATTAAACTGCTAATATAGATCGAAATTGTATTGTTGATTGGTGCAACTTGCCCATTTTGGATCGTGACAATTAATCTATTAATTTACAACATAGCCAGCAAATTCATGCTTTGCATATAGCTAAACATATAATAATACACATAATAAGCAAGTACATTTTTTATGTATTATAGACCATATTTACATTCTACCACATAAAGAGAAGCATGAACATCAACAAAACAAAAGGCATTGCCTTCCTTGCACTAGCAAAAACTACTACTTTCAAGTCCCTTGGAAGCAAAGGAGAAGTGGTTCGAGCAAAATATTACATGTACAACAATCGTCTATGGCTCGGGTTCAGCTGCATCGTATACTACACCACCCTGCTCGTTGAATTTTATCGCGACCAAGTACCTTATACTCACCTTGAGAAGAAAAAAACAGAACAGAAAAATGTCAACGACATACACAAGCTATGGTCGTGTATGAGGATTTCACTTTTATACTCGAGTTCCGGGTGTATGTCACATATATTATTGTGGTATAGACATTGTCCTAAGTTTCTATATGAAGTACCTGTTGTGGATCATAGACGGCGTATTCATTATACTCGAGGACGCTATCCGTGTGCTCTGATGGAATCAGCTTACCGCAAGGTACTTTAATATCATTCTTCCAGACAAAATGCTCTTTCTCGTCGGTTTTCTTCCTTCCAAGTCCTTTTACTCCAATTTTCTTCTCTTTCAACGCTTGGGTATCCTGCATGTAAATCAGACGATCAGATCAACTACAAACGAGTACGTATTTTTTCATCAACGGTCTCTTTGCTACCTCGGGAGGGCTCGGGAACTCCTTAATTTCTTCTCCTAGTGAAGCAACGGCTAAAACCAAGAAACCTTCTGGCCTGTCTATAGCTGTGAAACCATATCTTGCTGCTTCTGCTGCAGCATCCGAGCAAACGATGGCTTTTCCAAACTGAAACACACACATTAATTAACAGCGAGTATAAATGTCTAACTAAAATAGTTTGTAACATGAATTTCCTTACCATGTATCCCGACACAGGAAGTGAACAAACTGAAGGCAGGAAACCTTTCTGCAAGTGCCTCAAAAGATTTGAACTCCTTGTACCTGATGTCAAAACTTTATTTGATCAACGATGACATCCATTTCACGACCATCAACCGAGAATTATATGCCAATCGAGATCACTTACCACACCAGAGAAGAACTTTGTTTGGCAATTCCTTCATCTCATCAAGGGAAGGACAAGCACTAACTTCAACAGCAAATATATTCTCAACCGATGCACCATAGCTCTGGCAAAACATGCATTTTAGATCACACCGATGGTTCAAAATTTCGAAAAGAGAACTGCAAAAAGAATATAAATATATCTCACCATATCTCCAACTTGGACAGGCTCGTAAGTTTTCTCGAAGTAGTTCACTATCATTTTGAAGTCATCTGATTCTTTCTCTAAGGAAGAAACAGCACAGCGGAGTTCCTTATAACGCTCAAAAAGTGGATCATCACGCGTAGATCCAGACATGTCTTCTATAATACGCGAGGCGAAGTTGATGTCCCGAATAGTTTCATAGGCAGATGCGGCCTTGATTATTTGCAAACGGTACGGATATAAAACACCTTTATCATACAGTGCTAAAGATTAGGAGAAAACGAGAAATGACGCTTACATGCTCAGCAAGATCGTCATGATCCCTGAAAGTAAAAGGCCTCGTAGATGGCATGAGAGTGAACCATATTTGACTGAACTCATACCAGGCATTCACTGCTTTCGGTCCTGTTTCCTTCATTAATTTTAGTTTCTCCACGAAGTGTAGGAGAATTTCTTCACCTATAGAGTTAAAAGTAAATGCATCTTTTGAATGTTTATTATCGGTAAGAAACGGTCTAGACACCGAGAGACTTACATCTTCTCAAATGATGATTCGTAAGCATCCCTATAGGAATTTCCGGTGAATCGTGTCCCAGCTCCATTAAAGCATACCTTCACCCAGCATACAACACTTAAGTTTGTTTCAGAATGAGGAGAAGATGGAAACAGCTTGAAACTTGAACGGCCCTAATACCTGTATATCTCCTGACTACAAAGGACTTTCATGAAATTTGCCACCGATGAATCAAGCTTACTATGCGCAGCGGCAGAACCAAGTTGCCTTAGGCCAAGCGCTCCATGCCTAACCTCCACTCCGTCATCCTACAAAGTTCAATCATGCTTTAATTGTTCAGCAAATGCTATACCATCAAGTGTTCCTCAAAAGAACGAAAAATTTACGTAGCGACATACGATATCTATAGGGTAGAACTTGTGATGCTTTTTCTGAATCTTCCTTTCCCTTTCCCAGGGTTCAAACTCATTTCCAGTCAGCTCTTCAAAGAGCCTAGCAAACTCCTTAATCGCATCATCGACATTTTCCCGCTCCTCTAGCTTGTCGTCTGCTCTTAAGCTGTCACCAATTTTGCCCCTTCTATAATACATATGCAAACGATTCTCCGATGACATGATAAGTTGCATAATACAGAAGCTGCATAAATTTGAAGAACTTCTTCATCAGCGGCTGCAGAAACTATTACGAACTCGAAAAAACTAGGAGGACTTTCGAGCATTACTCGTTACGTTCATTCTTTTGGTTGCAAGCAGAGAGTGCACAATTATACAATAACCCATCTTTCTCCAATATTCTTGCACCTTCGTCCTGCATTTTAGTGTCTCTGTGTACTCCTCTTTTTCCAAACACTTTGAGCTACAATAAATAAAAGACGATATTTGAAGAAAATGACGAGATTTAAGTAGCAAAAGAAAAAAAAGGGGGAAAGTATACCTCGGCTGTTACAGTTTCGAGCGCCTCTGCACTTGGATCCATCTTATCAAGGGGAATACCTCTACCGTCTACAGCAATGTCACTAGCGACATCGTATGCATCTAAAGGTTGAGCTTGTTCCTTTTCTATACTATCGCTCAACCAAGCCTCCCTCACTACGGGTATACCCTTCTCCCTGAGGAACAACAATACCTCGCATCAGAGGCAGATGCAACATTCAACTCACAGATTCAATTGCACCCATAATTGCAAAGCTCGATGAGTTCAACCGTAAGAGCATGAAAGTTGATAAGTTGAACCCATCCTAGTTCAAATCGATGTTACAATATAGAAAGGCACTATGATTAGTCTTATTAATGCAGAGCCAATTATTACATGTACATACACTGCTTCAACTATTTTAGATGAGCCACCACGATTTCGTTCAGCGGGAGAAACTACTACGCAAGCAATCCCTGCAAGAGGGGGAACATTTTTAGTTTCCAAGCAACTGCAAAAGTAAGTTGCATACAAAAATTACACTGAACAGTTACCAGTGACAGAGTTGTTCACTTTTCCACCATATTTCTCGATTCTCGATTTCCAGTATTGCTGTGCACAACAAAACATTTATAGCAACATAAACATACACAAAAATGAGGTCAAGTTCATCTGGTACGTACATGTGTTCGAGTAAGACGACCAGCTAAACATATCATCATTCCATCAAAAGGCTTCCTTGGGGTAGATATTTCCTTCCGGGGACGGCTCTTTTTGGGTTGTCCGCAATTCTTGATTAGCTATGAGAACATACAGAAACAGAGAATTTATTTTTTCCTGTCATCACTCTTGCAACACGAAATGTAAAAACGAAGTTTAAGACATTACGTCAGAGATTGGAGCACTTTCAACAGATTTAGGAAGTTTGAGAGATTCTTCTCTTCTCGGTGGTTCCTTAGTTCTGTAAATACAACTCGCCCACTCACTAGAATCTCCAACGCAATGATAACTGTCGCCAGAGCATTCCAACTCGCCACCACAAATGGGACAATTGTCCAATGGCCCAAAAAACATTATGTCTTGACTGTACAAAAGGAGGAGAGCGGATGAGTATGAAAGAATCACAAGAACAACAATAACGACGTCTCAATTTCAAGGTCGGTTATACGGATCTACAGGTCCAGTCTCTCAGTTGTAGTCTGTCTCCCCAGTCCGATCCATTCCGGAATTCGGCGTACCAAAGGGTCAAACTACTTGATAATCGGTGTGATTTCATATATTGATTTTTTGAAACTAAACTATATAATAGTTAGGGGGCAAGCCCGTGCACTAGAACTCCCGCTATGCGCAGGGTCGGGAGAAGGGCCCGACCACAAGTGTCTATTGTACGCAGTCTTACCTTGCATTTCTGCAAGAGGATGTTTCCAAGGCTTGAACCCGTGGCCTCCTCGTCATATCGAAGCAACTTTACCAGTTACTCCAAAATTTTAAGATACTCGTAAAGGATAATTGTTAAAGAACAACCACTTCTTCCAACACCATAGCTAGTAAAGATACCACAAAAAACAAATCACCGCGAACAACATTCATCATCTCAATCATTACACGAACATAATGATAAAATGATTTTCTTAAGCAAAGCGGATTTAACTCACCTTCTAGGAACAACAGCATCATCATCACCTTTAGAATACTGGCCATTTGCTTCAAGAATTTCACGCATTTGCTTGACGGAGATATTCTCGGTAATAGTCTTACAGAACTTCTCGAATTCAGCTCTGATTCCATCTTTCTGGCCAGTATCTTCCTCCTCTGCTTCTTTCTCTTCTTCTTCGGTTTTTGCCTTTTTGTGTGAGGGAGATTCTTGGCTGTTGCTCTCTACCTGCTGTTTCTGCATCAGCTCTCTCTCTTCACCAGCCGAGTGCGCTTGAGATCGAGTCTCATGAACCTTCACATGCATAAAATGAGTGGCGGAACCAGGAATTTCACTAAGGAGAGCCGAAATATAAAAAAGGTAGACACACTTAAAAACATAAAATAAGGGGATCCACCTATAGTATTCATACATAATATCAAAATTTTAACCTTAGCTTAAACAATAAATTTTTTCGGCAAAAGGGTGTATCCACCACTTGATAGAAGTACAATATTATATTTTTGTCAACACGTTTTCGAGGTAACCTTTGTTACCATCGAGCTGATCCCAACTTGTTTGGGGCAAAAGCGTACTATAATTAGTTGTTGTATAACTATAGGCCCCTAATCATATATAACAAGTGAAATTACTGACGAGCTACCTGCTACAACATGTTAGATCACAAAGCCAGTGGGTAAATATTCCGCTATCAACCTACATAAGTTAAATCCTCCAAGAGTTCTCAAGCCAATCTATCTATAGAGCGAAGAAACGTTTGCTGCAATGTTCTCTCACATAAATCAAATACTACAACATATGTCAACACACACGCACACACCACACACATATGTGCATACATATACACATATATACACGTGTATATATACACATACATATGTATATGTGTGTGCACGCATATATCTATATCTGTGTGTGTAGATATATGTATATATGTGTATATCAAAATCAACTAATTAACTCCACAATCCACTAAGAGGAAACATCAATACCATCACTAGTCTGATTTATGAGTATTATTTCCCATACCCAATACTCCTTCCGATTCAATTTACGTGTCTTGATTCAGAACCAAAACTAACTATTTTCGGTGTAAATTTGGATATAGAATCTCCAACCTTTTTGAAATAAACTTTCCACATCTATAAACGTACTCCTTCTGTTTCGGCCCCTATACCAAAAATAGATATTTGGTTGTCCATTTTAGCAAATGAACAGAGTTTATTACTAAGGCTAAAACATCATTAATAAGGTTATTTTAGTCAAGGAAAGCATCCTTCGACTCGAACCTTGAATTAAGACCAACAATAACAATATACTCTATGTAATCCCACCTCTGGTGGGGATAAAGTATACATAGACCTTACCCAACCTCCATCTCAAATGTTGTTTCCGATAAACCCTTAGCTCAAGATAAAAGGAAATCCAAAAGTAGTCTAGCGAAAAAAGTAATGAAAGTACCAGAAACAACCACTAATAACAAAAAACAGACAAAAAGATATCAGATGTCTAAAAGAGACTAGCAAAAAAGGTAATGAAAGTACAAAATACAACAACGAACAAACAGACAGTACCAAAACATAATTTACAACAAAATAATACGATAATTGAGGTAAAAAAAATCAAACATATAGTGACAAAAATTGAACCACAAGAAATTAATACATAAATTGAACCAAGGGGAATATGAAGAAAAACTTAAACAAAGAGTTTAACTAACAACTTCAACAAAAAATTAAATTAAAACAAAAGGGTATGCAACAAATTAAATTAAAATTGTATTACAAATTAAAAGAGTAAATATTATAGCTAAGAATTGAACCTTCATTTTTTAAAATTTGGTGAATCACTTGAATTCAGGAGTTCCTTTTGCCTGTAAGAAACAATACTTCTGGAATTTTATTTTTTTTTAATTATATATATATAGAAAAATCAGAAAAGAACTGAAGAATTTTTTTTTTTTAATTTGATCTAGTATTTTATTTTTTACATAGAAAAGCCTAAAATGTTGACACGTGTCTAACTAAATTTCTCATTGCTTGACACGACTTAACTACAGCGGCAACTACTTAGCTGTATCCCGTTGCATTAATTATTTTTTTTTTTTAGTTTTGTTTTGGTAATTCAAATTATGATCATTCAAAAAAGTGTATTTTATCAATAATTTTGTTATATTCAGTGATAAAAAATTCTAAATGGAGATGATTTTCTATTTCTATCTCTAGTTATATTTATTATATTTATGATTAATGATTGATTTTGATTAAAAGAAAGGATAGTTTTATCCCACTGCATTATGTTCTTTCTTTTGATTGTAATGTTATTTTTTCTATTTATTTTTAGTTGTTAAAAATTTCAGATCAAGGTAGGATAATTTTTTTTAATTATATTTTCAATTTATAGAATTTCATTGGGTATGTTATTACTGTTTTATATCTTCAATTTATTGTTAATGAGTAAATATTTTTGGAAAATGTAATAATAAGTAAATATGAATAAAATGCTTATCAATTTAGATAATATAGTTAAAACATTAGTCAAATTCTACATAATTTAACAATAAAAATAAAAATTATGACAGCTAAATAAGATGAAGAGAATAATTTAACTATAAAAATAAAAATTATGATACCTAAATGAGAGGAAAAGAGTACAAGTTTAAAGTGTACATCTTTTTTAAAGTTCATTTTCTTATATGCTTCTGTTTGGGAAAAGGGTAAAAAATGTAAATATGAATGAGATTCTGATCAATTAAGAGGAAAAAATATAATTAAAATATTAGTTAAATTCTAGATAATTTAACTATAAAAATAAAAATTATAATAGCTAAAATGAGATAGAGTGTACAAGCTTAACGTGTACATCTTTTTTAAAGTTCATTTCCTTATATGTTTCTGTTTGGAAAAAGAGTAAAAGATGTTCTTGAACTATATGAAAGGAATAAAAATACTCTTTATTTATGGTTCAGAATATCATTATCGTTAATACTTTGATCCAAAATGTCCTTATTATTATTTAATGCATCAAAAATGTCCTGCTTCAAATAAATTTATTATTTATTTTTTGAATATACTATTCTAATATATTTTTTTAATTAACAAATATTATTCTACTTCAATGCAAAAAACTTAAAAATTAATTCTTTTACTTTATTATAATTACTTTTTTTATCGTTATCTAAATAAAAGTTAATGATAAGTTTACTTTGATCTTATATTTATGATATATATTATTTGTTACATGGGTATGGATATGATGTTCTATTTTAATTGATAAAATAGGATTAAGAAAAGAATTACATTTTTATTAGTTAATGTGATTTTAAAAAAAATAAGCAAGAAAATAATTCTTTAAAAATGATATTTTTTATTAAATATTTTTAAAAAACATTTCTATTTTAATCTTTTGAGATTTCGTTAATAATAACATTTAACTATAATTTTTTATTTTCTTTTATTGCATTTTATAAAAGCTCATAACGATAGGTGCATATACAATTTAAACTTAATAGCGAGCAATTCCGACCTCATTATATTTCTTTACTTGAATTCTTCAAAATATTTTTTAAAAAAAAAACAAAAAAACAGAAGAAAATGAAATAAAATTAAAAAAGAGAAAATAAGTGAATTAAAAGGCGGAGAAAGATATCATATTTAATTTTAGTCTCTATTCCGATCAATTCATAATGACCTGTGAATCTTAAATCATTATTATTATTAGCCTACATGAAATCAAATATGACATTCTCACATTTACAGTTAATTTCTTAATATTAATGTAATTTTCTTTTAATCCTATAAATTTTATTTACATGTATTTTTTTTATAATTTTCCTTTTAATTATTTAAAAAATTGAGAAATGACACAAATGCTATCTAATTTTATTCATTAACCATGTGAATAGTTGAAGAACATTTTGGAGATGAATTTACACACACACAGATTATTTCATAGAGGTGCTAGGAATATGAGAGGATTTCATCTTTTTCTACACGTTGATATTTTGTTTTTAAATTCAAGAAAATGCTATTAAAAACATATACAAGATATATAGTTTATTATGTAAAAATAATATAAGTTTATAATAATTAATATGAGATACGTGTATGTATATATGTACGACAAATAATAATATCATATATATTTAGTGAAATTTTATAAAGTAGGATCTGTAAAGGATGGAGGGTCAAGTGCATGCAGACCTTTTCATTCCATCATGAAAATAGAGAAACAGATTTTAAAAGTAGGGCCTTCAGATGCATTAATCCCAAACTTGAAAAAAAAAAAAGATGAAGAAAGTAATATGACTTATAGATTGGTGAAATCCGCCATAAGCTTTGTTTTATTTATCATGCATTTTTTCAAACCCCAAAGTGCTTATAGTTTAATATAAATGTTTATAAGCCAATTAATTAAAAATCATAAATTGATCATCTACAATTCATAATGTTTTAGCTAAGCATTTTTAGTTTAATGAAGATATTTATTGTTTTACCCTTAGTATTTTTTCTAATTCTTGAAAGAATGATTTTTTTTTTTTTAATATTAAGAGGACATGACACTTTAGGTGCGTTGAGAAAAGTCATGAAGAGGTTATAAGATCTATTTTTTTTCCTTTTTTATAGATTGGATTTAAATTTAGGATGTGTTTTGTGTGGAGAAAAATTTCTTAGAGTAGAAAATATTTTATTAAAACATAAATTAATTTCTTATTTATTTTTTAATATTTAAT
>JAABOM020000001.1:4063965-4075425 GCA_011800125.2 Solanum clarkiae
AGCCTTCCCCTTTGCTATTTGACTACATGAACCATCAAGGATCAAAATTAAATTTACTAATAATAGAGGCACCAAAAGTGATTCATGGGATGAATAGCAATGTTTCAATAACATAAAGTACAAGCCAATAAAAAGAGGGAAATATTATTAATAGAATTTTTACCTAGATGGAGTTGGGGGGATATGGATATTATAATCCTAGTTTCACATTACTAGATTCAATCATCCAAAGTAATTCTCCAAAATAGTGTAATTTTCAAACAAGGAGCCTATAAAGCTTAACTAGTTTCTAGTCTTTATGAAAATGCTAGAGGTTCTAAAACTAATGAAAATACAAAAAAACACCTCATTTGCAATCTGCATTTTTTAAGAATAATTAGTAATATTTGTCGTTAAAATGTCTATTTTTCTTATTTAACATATCAAGGAATGAAGAATGTGGGTGTGTTTGGTATGGGGCAAATATTTTTTGAAAAATATTTTTTACTAACCAAACAAATATGAGATAATGAGTTAGAAATCAACTTATTTTTTTAAAAATATTTTTGAGAAAATATTTTTTATGGAGAACATTTTCCTCCCGACCAAACACAACCTATATTTCCATTGTATATCAGGACCTCACCAATGTACATCTTTTTTATTATTTTTTTTACAAGCTTTTGCTATTTCTTTGATTTTTTTGTTCAGATGTTGGTACAAGTTTTTGAGGTATAATTTTGTTAAATTTTATTTTGTATCATGTCTCGTACAATTTTTTGTTGCATATTTAGAATTCGATGAGATTTTTTTTATATATTTATAATTACTTTTTTAAAAAAAAATTATTTTAATTAAAGCTAACGAATATACATTTTTACATACTTACATTTAACAATATTTTAACAAAGACTTAAAGTAGTAGTATTAAATTTTCGACAAATTTAAAGGACCAAAGCTTCTCCCTTCTTGGGACTAAATTGTTCAATGCATGCTTAGCCTTTTTTTTTTCCTAACTTGGTATACGGTATTTATATTAGAACCCGATTAAATTTGAATTTGTACTGAAAAGTTCCAATCGAGACATCTGATTAAGCATGAAAGAGTACTTAACACTCCATCACAACCCTTATTAGTGCTTAGGATTATTTTTGAACATGCTTATCTTGTCCCTTCCAATATTCATTAATTGAAAAGACTATAAAGCCCCTGGATAATTAACAGTAAACACCAGAAACTGAACTTCAGATAAGGAATAAAACTGTATTTGTTAAAGAGCCTCCTAATATTCTTCAAGTTTCTATTGTTTTGCAATATCACTTCTCTCTATTTGTGTTATATATTGGATTTCTTCTACTTATAATTTTGCTAGTATTGTGATAAATCATTGTTTGAGAATCCTCTGTCCTTTGATGAGAGGTTATAGGTTTGAGCGCGACCTCCCGAAATGGGCCCCACTATGCATGAACCAGGATTTGACACCTAGTGGGGAATAAATAAAAAAAATGATGTTCCACATTTTAGTAGTAATTCTTGTCCTTCAAATTTTTTTAAAAATATTTGGGGCTTTTGCATGTTTGAGATGCTAACTTGATTTTTAAGTTTATTTAGTTAAGAATAATGGTGAATGTGCTAATTTGTTGAAGGTTGATTTGGACTAGTAAGACCAACTGATTGGATATCTCGTGGCAAAGCGTATTTAGGATTTAAACTTAATATTTTTAACTTTTGAGGCTCTTAACTTAACGCATTAGAAGAAGGGCAAGTCCGGTGTACTCAAGCTCCTGCGATGTGCAATTCTGCTGAACAATCCGACCACAAGGGTCTATTATATGCACTCTTACTATGCATTTCTACCAACAGTTGTTTCCAAGGGTGTCCTTGACCTCCTGATCACATGACAACAACTTTACCAATTACTCCAAGGTTCTCCTTCATTGTAATACATTGTCTTTGTAATTGTTAGTATTTTGTCGAAAATAGTGAGTTAAATTGAACTATAAGAAGAGATTGCATTCCCCTCTTTGGAGGAATGGGAATAAGAAAACAAAAAAGAGTCCACTAGGTGAGTTTTTTTTCATTTGTTTTAGTATTGTTGGATAGAGTTGATACTTTTTGGTGATGGGAGGTGACAGGTATCTCGTGGAATTAGTTGAGGTAATGAAAATTGCAGAATGTAGCAGAAATTACCGAGGGACAAATGGAAGAAGAGAAAGAAGAAAAGTATAAAATGAAATAACAGAAAAGGGAAGAATGATCACGAACGCGTTAAGCATGTTATTCTTACTGTCCATCTATATCCTTGATATGGTATTGTTATTCTAGTCTTTTGCTGTATTCTTGAGTTTTCCATTGTTACATCCTTAATATTGTGCCTGTTGTTTCTTGCCCTTCGATTTTTGCATTGTTTCTTTCCCTTCGATTTCGTTCAAATATCTGGTTTGTAGTGTAATCATTTACAAGCTGCAATGGCTACAAAGTTTATTGCATCCATTCTTTAAGCATGTTCTTCCGTTCTGGTACAAGTACAAGACATGAACGTTTTGATAGAGCCCAGAAAGAATTTCCTGACCAGTTCTGCAAGTATAAAGAATGTTGGAAATTTCGTGTCTGAGGATGTGGCCTAGTGGTCGATGAAGTGGAATGAAAATCATGTGAGAAATCAAAAACTCCGCTAGAGACCAAAAATGTTAGGATATTTCTTTTCTTGGTCCGCAAAGTTACCAAAGCCTGTATTAATAGGAGATAACAGGTACCGGATGAAATAGTTGAGGCATACACAAACTGGCCTGGACGCCACCATTATCTTAGAAAATCCGGAATCTGATTCTATCACCTAGAATCCGATTTGAAACTTGTGCTTTACCTAAATCTGATATTCTCCGACCATGTATTACTCCCTTCGTCCATTTTTTTCATTTCTGCTGCTAAATGGTCTCTCTTAGTGTTGGTAATTTAGTCTTAACCTTACCATTGAGTGCATTATAGTAACACATTTTATTTGTAATTGTTAGTATTGTGTCGAAAATAGCGGGTTCAGTTAGAATTATAAAAAGAGATTGCATTCCCCTCTTTGGGAGGAACCGGAATAAGAAAACGAAAAAGGTACACTAGGTGATTCTTTTCTCCAGTTGTTCTAGTAAGGTATCTTGTGGAGTTAGGTGAGGTGTACACATTAACCTATTGCAGAATGTAACAAAAATTATAGAGGGACGAAGGAAAGAAGAAAGACAGAAGTGTATAAAAGGAAATAACAGAAAAGGGAAGAATCATCACGAACGAGCCTGCAACTAGCGGAAAAAGTAAATAGTTATGTCTCTTTTTGAGCTTAAAGAATGTTGAGAGTTTCGTATTTAAGGATGTGGACTAATGGTCAATAAAGTGCATGTGAACATCAAAAACTCTGTTAGAAACCAAAAATGTTAGGATGTTTCTTTTAATTCTCAGTAGTCTTGGTCCGCAAAGTTACCAAAGCCTGTATTAACAGGAGATAACAGGTATCTGATGAAATAGTTGAGGTGTATACAAACTGGCCTGGAAGCCACCATTATTTTAGAAAATACGGAATCTGATTCTATCACATAGAAGCTGATTCGAAACTCGTGCTTGTATTAATCTGATAATAAGAGAATTATAACTATGCAATATAATCAATAATTGTTTCATGAGCTTTATCTATTTCCTTCACTACAAAAAAAAAAAATGCTCAGGGAGCACTACATATAAATATATAACTCATACTTCTCTTTCACCATGTCTTGTAACCCTTCGTTTTCTTTCAGTTGTCCCGGTACTTTTCACATTGATAGCATCTGCATCTTCTTCAGAACACTCTAGCCGCAAGTTGGGGTAAACGATCTTTTTGGTTGAGGAAAACGTGACATCAAATGAGACGAAGATCTTAGTGTATCAGTGTCATTGGATATTTGGATCATGTGAAAATAAGGAAATCGAAGTGACAGAAATGATCAAGTTTACGTCTTTAGGAAAAAAGGGGGTGTGACAATCAGGAAGAGAATTTAGGTGTATAGAGTGGTGTGTCCTCTCCGAGCAAAAGAGACTTTAAGATGGCTTCACAGACAATGGTATCATAGATCAACAAATGTCCACCATCGCGAACTTCATGATATTGAATCCAAGGTAACCTTTCTGAGACATGTCTTTGTAGTTTCAGATTGATAAATCTGTCTTCACACCCGTGCCAGAGGTGAACAGGACGTTTATCGCTTTCAGGGAAAGGATTTGTAAGCTTCAAAGGATCAAAATCCCATTTACTAAACGCCACAAGGAAGTCGCTGCGCAGGTTGTTGAAAACACTTTTGCTCTTTATCTTGTCCTGAAATATGGAAAGTATACAAGTTACAATAACACTTGAAATTTTGCAGGAAATGATCTAAGGTGAGCTTAAATGGAACGACAAAGGCCAGTAAGACGTAGTTACTGATATTGACCTTACCGCGGTAAGAAACTGAAATCCAGGTGACTTCTTCAAAAGCTCCAAGTCCCTATCAGTAAAGTATGTTGGTTTTGGATTATCGATAGAGCAGGTCTGAGACATTTTTCGGATCATCCACCAATGCAACAACTTAGGAGCATATCTTGCAACCAAAGTCATCCTCTTGTACCAACCCTTCCGCTCGTCATCCTTCACTACAGATTCCGGGAGAGAAGGCCATCTGTAATTTACAATGGGAACCACAAACGCCACCCCTGCTAACCTACCAAGTTCCGAATAAGAAGACACGAGTTAACAATAACAACAACAACAACATACTCAGTGGAATCCCACAAGTGGGATGGTACAATGTACGCAGACCTTACCACTACTTAACACATGAGTTTATAACAACAAACAAACCCAGTGTAATCTCACAAGTCAAGTGGGGTGGGGTGGGGGGTCGTGTTTACATAGCTTCACTCTTACCTTACAAAGGTAGAAAGATTGTTTCCACTAGAAAATTGGCTCAAGCAAAGAGGTGAATTTACAACAACTAGTGTATATGCAAGAAACTGTTTCTGATAGACTCCTCGACTCATCAAGCAAAGACATGAACTTACAATGTGGGTATAAAGGTACAATTTGGTTTTCATGTATCTTTTTATCTACATTGAACGAAATGCATTGCTGATATTGATCGGAATAAAAAGACGATAACGATGATTCGATGAATGTTACCTATGTGATAGGTGTTTGATGCAACTCCAGGTTGGGTAAGCTCCCATGGAGAATCCAATTATGTAGAATTTGGATCCCAATTCCAACTGATTTGCTAATTCTTCAATGTCTGATGCTTCAGTCCTTAGTGATCTTTTCGGATTCGGATCACTTCCTCCATATCCAGCTCGATCGAATTGAACGATATATATTCCCAATGTGTTCATGAGTTCCTATCAAAATTATCCAAAATTAATGAGATAGATATCTAACTGGTTGGATTATGACTCGACCAAATAAGGTTGAGCAAGACATGATCCATTAAGCTATTGGATCAAAAAATAGTTTCAAATCAAATTTGAGAAGTTATAATTACTTAAACTAATAATTTAAGAGAAAAACATATACTATACACTTTCATATTTTCTTTTCCTTTCAAAAGGAAAAACTTTAAAAAAATGGAAAAATTTGAGTGATGTTAGGCGGGTTGAACTAGTTGAGCCATAACCCGTTGTTGTTTTGACTTATTTTTCTTTTTTCTTCAAATTTAAATCAATCCACACACTTTCCAATGAAACATAATTAACTTAAATTAAATAAATTTAAGAGACAAAACATACACTTTTCACATTCTTTTCTTTTTCCCATGAACATAATTTCTTAAATTTGAAAAAAAAATTAAACTAATAATTTAAGAGAAAAAAACATACACTTTTCATATTTCTCTTTAGGCAGATTGAATTATGACTCATTTATTTCTTCACCCAAAATAATTCGAGTAACGACCCATTGTTGAATTTAACGTGTTTTTTGATCAAATTCGACCCAACCCACCTGAACCTATCAAAGGAATATAGTTAATTACCTGGGGTGCAAGAAAATCCCTTTCTTTGGAGCTGTCAAATCCATGAACAAAAATAATTCTGTAATTGGATTTTTCCTTAGGAACACCTCTTTCTTTGTAAGCCAATTTTCTTCCATCAATTAATGTGATTTTTGATGAAATATTTGGTTTGTTTTCTGCAGAAACCATTATGATTTATGAAAAAAAAATTGAAATTGAAAGGAAAAAGAATTATTAATGAGAGTTGTTTTTCTTAGAGATCTGTTGAGAATTTTTTATAAGAAAAAAACAACTCCTTTTGGTCAACCGTATGGCCCATCAACAAAGAGAGTTCCTTTTATAAAACACTCTGAAATAGGAGTATTCGTTTTTGTCCTTTTATAAATTTTTAAATATAAAAGGTTTAAATTTTTTGTAAAAAATAAAATTTAAAAATAACGAAAAAATTACTCCTCCTATTTTAATTTATATGACATATTTTTTTTTTGGTTCTTACAAAAATATCATCTTTCTATATTTAAAAATAATTTAAGTCCAATTTTTGTTAATTTTTACCTTTAATGAGATGATTTTACGGCGATGCAGGTATTCGAGACTTATTTTAGATATTTTAGAAGTCTTTTTTTAAATATAAAATTATGATTTATTAAACCATATGATGTCATATAAATTAAAACGAGAAAAATACTGTAAATCACTATAATTGACTTTTTATTTTCTTATAATTTTCTATATTTAAAAATAATTTGACTTTAAATTTTTTATTTTATCTTTAATTAAATGATTTTACTACCATATAAATATTCGAGACTTATTCAGAATTGTAAAAAAAATTATTTTCAATTTTGTGGCTAGTTAAATAGTATGGTGTCACATAAATTAAGACGAGAAACATAATGTAAATCACTATGATTGATTTTTTATAGCGTAAACTCCCATCTTAAATTATATTGACATATTTTTTCAGTTTGCCAAAAAATGTCATCTTTCTACATTTAAAAATAATTTAATAAAAAAATTTTAATTTTACTTTTAATGAGATGATTTTACAATCACATAAATATTTAAGATTTATTTTAGATTATATATTTTTAAAATTCTCTTTTTTAATAATATGACTAATTAAATATTATGATATCATATAAATTGAGACGAGAGAAATAATATAAAATCACTATAATTGTTTTTTTTATTTTTGGTTTGAGGGATGGGGATGGATTTATTTAAAAGGAAACTTCATATTATTTTTGCCTTTTCTTTTTTTAGTTAAGGTAGGGTAGGTAAGAAGATTTTTTGGGCCAACCAATAATTCAACAAATTCTGTTGAAAAATGTTTGAGAAAATACGGCGCAGATTTTAAGAATATCGGCATTTACTACATGAGGAAAATATGTGTATAGTTCTTAAATATACAAAATTAAAATTGGAAAAAAGTAAAATAAATAAATAAGAACAAAAGTGACCATATTTTTTACCCAATAATTTAGCTATGTTAGATGGGGGATATTATTGTGCTATATTTACGGTAAATTGTTCATTTAATAGGTATATTTACATAAAAATTTCAAGAAAGTATTTTTTATTTAAGAATCTCACGAAAATATTTTTTACTTAAGAATCTCAAGAAAATATTTCGTACCTTTTTCAAGTTTTCTTTTTAGGTGTAAGAGGCTAGGGGCATCCAAGGAAAGAGTTTATATATTATCCCCTTCTTTTCATTTTAACTAATTTAATTTACGTGTATTGCATATATATTTCATATTAGTCTAAAAATTATATATAAGTAGTACTTGCTATTGAAATAAATATAATATTTATATAAACAAAAATAAATAAATGCTATTAATTTGTTGACATAGTTGATCGATTATGAACAGGTAAAGATAAAAAAATTAATTCATTTACTTATAATATAAATATGTATTAATAGTTTATGAATGGCAAAAAGTTTAAATAACATTTTAAATGATTTTTACGCTTTTAATATAGTATAGATAGTAAGGGTGGGAAAAAAAATCGAAAAATTGAAAAATCAAACCGAACTAATTCGATTTTTTGGTTCTTTAGTTCTATTTCGGTTCTTTTTTTTGAAAATTTTAGTTCTACGATTCGATTCACGGTGTAAGGATCTCAAAATCACGATGCACCAAAAAATCAAAGTTTTATTATATTAATAATTTAATACTTCTAAATTTTTATTTTGAAATGTTAATCCAAGCCCAACCCAATTTTAACCACCGAAAAGAGTTTTAGTCATTATAAAAGAAAATCATTTGGATGATGTATTTTTGTTTTATTCTTGATTGTTGTGTTTAGCAGTTGTATGGTTTTAAAGAATCATTTGCAGCTCCTATTAGTTAGTAAGTCTTCTGCACTTAATAATGTTCTCTATATTAAGTAAGTTGTTTTTTTTAATTTTATTTGTAGATCGGTTCGGTCCGATTTATTTTGGTAATTTTAAAACAGCTTTTTGGCGCTAAGTAAAAATAAAATAAAAATAATTTCATCCGTATTAAAGGTATGCAATAAATTACTGCAATATTTTAATATTATACATATTTTATAGATCCGAAAACAGTCGTGCTACGTTTTTAAACATAGGGGTCAGGCTGCGTACATCCGACCTCCCCTTACCCGCAATGGGCGGGAGCCTTTGAGGCACTGGGATAATGTTGTTGTTGTTGTATACATATTTTATAGATAATTGTAAATTCATAGCATCACTACTAGTATGTCCAATATTAAAATATTGCAGTAATTTATTGCATACTTTTAATATGGATGAAATTGTTTTTATTTTATTTTTAATTAGCACTGAAAAATCATTTTAATAACATCAAAATAAACTGAATCGAACCGATTTAGTTTAGTGCGGAATATGGTACTCATTTTTTAAAAATCAAACACCAAAAAATTGAATCTAACTTTAACAACGCTGAACCAAAGTATCGAAGCCCACCCCTAGTAGATAGATTAACTCGTGTTGACTTGGTTTTTCTTTTAAAGAAGTATTTAGTAGGAGTTTATTATATTGAATTAATTTTATTAATTACGCTAGAAATTGAAATTTGACCATTAATATTTTTAGTTTGTTTAATATTTATGAATTTTTACATGATGTTTAATATCAATATTTGAGCCAAGTAAGTTTAGATTAGCATATTGCAAGGTCAATTTTTGGGACAATGTTCCCAGTAGTTTTATTTTTTCTTTTCATATTCTAAGCTCGAACTCATAACTTCTGATTAAAGATAAAAAAATTTCAATCATCCTACTACAATTATGTTGATTATGTTGTTTTTTCAACGATTTACCTAAAAGAAAACTTTTTAAGTACAACATTATTTCTTCTGTATAGTGTATAGTGTATACCCTAATTAATCTTTTTATTTTCCATTACTTTATGAAAGTACATGAAAAACTTGAAGACTCGAGTCAATTATATTTGGTTATAATATGATAGTCAAAGAATTTTAAAGTCTAAATGTGGTAACAACCAAATGTAGAAAGAAAATAACATTCATTAATATAAATTCATTATTTTCCCTTATATAAAATACTAGATAGTTTAAGGTCGTAAAACAGACCCAATATGTCCTATTATTTTACCTATTTAAAAAAAATTATTCGTAAAAAAATATTATTTAACACTTTGACCTATATTTTGTTGGCATTAATTATTGAAACATTCACTTTTATGTTGTGAGACTTTTGTATTCTAACATTTAATACATTTTTTACTGCTGCATAATGACATAAATTTATCAAGAATCGAAGTTAATCTATTTATTAGATTGATTGGATTATATAATAATCGTAAGTCATTATGTGTTACTATTGCAGGTGCGGTTAGTCCGTATTACAAAGGAAACTCTGCCGAAATTTTTGTAAAATATTTGTGTTAGTTAGCATGGTTTTGAGGGTAACGAGGTTCAGGTGCCTAACTGGCATGTGTCATGGCCCAGGGGTTGGGTCGTGACAGAAAGATCAATATTTTAAATTTATTGCTCAAGTAGATTTTAGAATCAAAATACACAAACATGAAGTTCGGGATAAAATATATCTTAATTGATAATAAAAAATTATTTGTATCCATAATATTTATTTATTTATTTATTTATTTATTTATTTTCATATAGAATAGTATCTACACTACTAAAAAAATTATGAAATTAGCTATTAACTTCGTCGCTATCACATCTCTAATTGTTAGTAACTAATATAAGTTCATTGCTAAATGAAATTAGTGACAAATTTTACTATTCAACCATAAAATTTATTTGTCTATAAATTCAAAATTTTTAGTAGGTGATAGTTACCAAGTACTTTTATCATTCACATTAATTAAATTAAAAGATAACATATAGACTCGAATTATGAGCATATTTCAAACTTTTCTGTTTAAAAATTAAATTTTCAATTCTTTTTGTAAATATTTTTTATGTCTATACTATATATAGTTATATGTCAATTCATTTTTTGGCCGATGTATATATTTTTTTCTTTTCATTGTTGGTTGATAATCTAAAATTTTAATTATAATTATGTATTTATCATTTTTGTTAGTATATGTTCAAATTTATTTTGTTTATGTAATTGGTAATAACTAATAAGTTACATGTTTAAAATATGTCCAGTGTGGTAGTTCACATTCTGTATTTAAAATAATTATTTTATTGACATTTTCTTACAAATATAACGTTTGTGAAAACTCAAACTTCCTACAATATAATATTTCTATTAGATTTATTAATATAACAAAAGAGATAAGTTGTTAAAAAAATTATTTAATCATTTATATCCAGATAAAAGAACAATAATATTATGCTAAATTGAAAAACAAAATAAGTTATCTATTATACTTAATTAATTTTTATTTGACTAATTTCAAAGTAAAATGATATTATAATGTAAATAAATGTCAATTGGATTAAAAATATTTCTTTAATCAAAATTTGATTTGATAACTTCAAATTTAAATTAAACTTAATATCTAAATTAATACATTTAAAATCAAATAAAGTACAAACATGATAAGTATATTTAAATGCAGAACTACTCTTTTATGATTTAGTAAACATTTATAGTTTACAGTAAGTGCAACCATTCCATCATTCATTTTATTTGTAAAGCTACTTTTTATAATCTTTCAAATATATATTTTTAAAATATTTAAATTATTTTTATTTATTCTTTAATTTCAACCTAATATGTTATTAATTTTATCTCACTTATTTATTTTCATGTACGTTAGAACCAAATAAATGTTTATAACATTACAAAGAAGTAGTTCTTCATATAAATACATAGTCGGGGTTGTACTTTATTTAATTTTAAACATATTAATTTAAATATTAAATTTAGTTTAAATTTGAAGTTGTCGAATCAAATTTTGATAAAATGAGAAATAGTATTTCTAGTCCAATTTACATATATTTACATTCCAATATTATTTTACTTTAAAATTAAATTAATCACCGAG
>JAABOM020000001.1:4081205-4096767 GCA_011800125.2 Solanum clarkiae
TGGGATCTTCGTGGTTTAAGATTAACTCAAATGCCCTATCGGCATGAGTCACGGCCCCGGGGTGGGGTCGTGACACTGGGTGTGCCATTGATCAATATAGCATAGGAAACTGTCTTAACACATTGCATTATCCATGTGATGAACTTTGTGGGCAGCTGCAACCCTCTTAGTACCTCCTCTAAGAAATGCCACTCCAGTGAGCCATAGGCCTTTTGCATATCTATTTTGAACATATATTTAGGAGATATTGCCTTCTTTCCATATCATTTGATGATTTCATGGCTTAGGATCATATTGTCATTCAATATTCTGCCTGGAATAAAGAGGAAAAGGATAAAATACTATGCTCAGGGTCATACAATGAGAATCTATTGGAAAGTTTTCTATTATTGAGAATCTATTTTACTGATTCATACTTGAAAAATCTTTATTTCTAATAATTTGAGTATCGAACACGGAATGAAAAAAAAAAAAAGAAGCATGTTCAGCTGAAAAAAGCTAGAACCTAGAAACTTCTTCATTCATGTGTAGTCAAAGACACCTTTTATGATCTTCTTGGTCAGTTTCACATTTTTAATTTCCACTATTACTAGCAACTTTAATTATTTTTTCTTCTATATAAACACCCTTTAATTACTAAAGTTTCCTTAACAACAAACAAAACACAAAATTCTTTTCTTCTAAAAGTGGGAAAAATGCTTACACGAACCAACAAAATATTGTTACTTTCTTTTCTTCTCTTTTTTTCACAAATGCATTATTTCTTGCAACATGTCATGAAGTTGGTTAGTATTCTTTAATTATTGTATCTCTATTTTGTTACTATGAGATGATAAAAAGAGAGATTCGTCTATCGATAAAATCTCGATTTATGTTGTATGTGTATTCTACATGAGATGATAAAGTTATGTATATATATATATATATATATATATAGTTATATATATATATATATAGTTATATATAATCAGTGTATATATTAAAGAAATAAAATAATATCATATCAGATCGGATGAAAATTCTGGACATTGTAAGACTTGGTCAACTTTTCTCCATTTGAGCTAGTCTTTTTGAGACGTAAATTAGATTCAATGGCTAATTTGACATGGCACATTGCTAGGACTTCCGAGTATTTTATCTAAAGAATCTCCTAATTATTCCAGAACAACTATAGAGAGCGGCAAGGGTGGGGGGGTTATAAATATTCTCTCGGTCCATGATTATACATGCTCCAAACTAGATAATGTACCTAGATGACAAATGTCCAAATTTGAACATTTTGAGCCTAATTCATACCCCTAAAACTAGCTCAAAGTAAACAAGATTACATACCATCTTATAAAGATAGAGTCCAAGAATCTTGTCCCGATCCGATATGGAATCATTCCATTAATCATATATCATCTATGTATACTAGCTAGCTAGGTGTTGTTTGGTTGCAACTTCTTAAATTCTTTTATATTATTTCTTCCATCATCCATTTTCCCCCTCCCATATCAACATCATTCCTTCATTTGCCACATTCTTTTCTCTTGAGCAGAATGCACACCATCTAAAATCATGATTTTTCAATGGCTTTTAGTAGTAATTTTGATCATTATTGGCTCATGTTATAGTCAACAATACTATGATTCAACTTCACGTTTTTCTAGTATCATTTCTCAAGGTACAAGATACACATGTTCTTCACCACATGATTCTTGTCAAACATTTTTGGTCTATAGAGCTAATCAAGATTTCACAACAATCAATGATGTTTCATACTTGTTTGGAATATTGAATCCTGATGATGAACAACTTCTCAACATGAACAATGTCACATCTTCATCTCAAATTCTTGAAATTGGAAGAGAGGTGGTTGTTCCAATTCAATGTTCTTGTTTAGGTGAATTCTTTCAAGCAAATGTTAGTTACATTGCACCTACAAACACAAATTTCAACAACGTTGTTTGTGGTGTTTTTGAAGGTTTGGTTAAGTCTGTCACACTTTTTCAAGAAAACATTTCCAAGAAAACCCACATGTTTGATGGTGATGGCAATGATGATGAAATCAAAAGTGGAACAGAGTTTATAGTACCTCTAAAATGTGCGTGTTCTGATAAATTATTAGGTATTGGAGTAAAGTACCTTGTCACTTATCCTTTTATATCAGGTGATGATACAGAAAAAGTAAGTGAAAAATTCAAAATTCCTATTGAAGATATATGGTGAGTGAATAATTTAAGTTTTAATCCCACTGTATTTGCAAACACAACAATTTTGGTTCCTCTGAGAAAAGAACCATCTATCAATTTCAGTGTTCGTGATTCCGAGCCTCCTAGTCCTGATTTTCTTCTAACACAACTCGTAGAAAAATCAATGGAAATTCAAAAGCTAAATAAACTCTACATTTCAGGATCAATATTTGGTATTTTTCTTCTTGCTACAACTTTTATAGCTTGTGGTTTATACGTAAACGCGTTAAGAAAGTTCAAGACAGAGAAGAGTAATCGTTTATCGATACATAAAGTTTTTGTTACTTCAGGTTCAACTCCAAGAAGTACTCCACCAATATCTGGTCCAACGTCTACTAGAACCTCAACAAATTCATGCTTGTCACCTGATTTACTAGCAAGAATAAAGTACAGATTGGGAGAATACAACATAACTGAATTGAGAAACGCGACAAGTAATTTTTGTGAAGAAAATGACATAAGTGACAAGGTATACAAGGGATGTGTAGATAAAGTTGATGTATTGATCAAGAGAATACGATTCGAGGATACTAGACAAGTAATTGATGTACATTCAAGAATCAATCATGTTAACATTGTGAAACTACAAGGTGTTTGCTATGGTGAAGATGATATTACAGGATCTTATCTTGTTTTTGAATATCCATCTATGGTACATTAAGGGATTGTTTGTCTAATTCGTCTGTTGTTTCTTTGAAATGGCACAAAAGGACTCAAATTGCATTTGACATTGCCACAGGGTTACATTACTTGCACTTTTGTACTATTCCACCTTATACACACATGAACATCAATAGCAAAAACATCTTTTTGACCGTGAATTGGAGGGAAAATCTAGCCATTTTTGGAGCTAAAGGAGGGGTTGGAACGACGATGAGGAACATTGAAAGTGTAGGAAGTCTTGGAGGTTGGATTGCCCCTGAACATCTAGTACACGGTCCAGTATATGAAAAAGTAGATATTTTTGCATTTGGAGTAGTACTACTCGAGATCATATCGGAAAAATATGTTGAAGGGAATTTCTTGAGGGATTCGATTACATTTTTGGGAGGGGGTGTTAACGAGAGAAGATGTTTCGAACAATTGAAGAATTTTATTGATCCATGTCTTATGGAAGATTATCCTCTAGTTGAGGCATTGTGTTAGCTGTGTTAGCTAAAGCTTGTGTCGAAGATGATCCTCTTCATAGGCCATCAACGGATGATATCATCAAAGTCCTTGCAAGAATGATATGATTTTTTTTTGCATCTAGTGTTCGGTACTCGTATTGAGGCCTGACTGAATTCGGATTCATGTTTCATTTAGTCACATGCATTGTTAGTCATCATCAATTAATTGTACTTGCCAAGGCAATTCATGTCTTTTTATAGCTACACTATTCATTAAATCTATAGATACTTGCTTTCAATTTATATTTTGTTTAATTTTTACACTATTTATTGGATTGTTCAAAGTCCTCCTACATGTCCAAAACCATAATTGTGACTTGAAACTTTTTAAGGACTGAACAGTGGTGACCATGGACTTGGTTGTCGTTCTTCCACCACTTGCTTTACTTTGGTCATAGGTTTCATAGAACAATATCTATAGACTTCATTACAGAACTGTTAACTGATGAAAGGACAGAATGTGAAACGTCCTCTTTGTTGGCCTCCTTTTTTGTTATTTTAACCATTTAACTTTATTCTTCATAATCTAGCCATATGAATAAGAAGTTTGAACAAAACAATCATTTTGTCTCTAGATCCACCATGGGAACAGTTAGACCGAAAAGAGCTTATTGAATCCAGTTGCAGAAGAGAGATTAAATAGAGAGGGAATAATAGATGTTGCCTGGGAAGAGCTGCTGGCTATTCTGACACTAACTTAAGCCTTTTAACTTAGAGGAGTTTTTGGAGGAAGTATAGGAGAAAAAACTTAAGACGTGTTCATCAATTGTCATCAACTCTCTCTTAGTTAGGTCTTTTGTAAGTGGATCCGACACATTATCTTTTGACCTTACATAGTCAATTGTGATAATTCCACTAGAGAGTAGTTCTCTGATGGTATTATGTCTCCGTCTTATGTGACGTGATTTACCATTGTACATCATACTTCCTGTCCTACCTATTGCGGCCTTACTATCACAATATATGTATATTGATGCTAATGGTTTAGGCCAAAAAGGAATATCTTCTAAGAAGTTTTGGAGCCATTCAGCTTCTTCACCAGCTTTATCTAAAGCGATGAATTCAGATTCCATAGTGGAGCGAGCAATACACGTTTGTTTGGATGATTTTTAAGAAACTACTCCACCACCTAAAGTAAATATGTATCCACTTGTGCATTTTACTTCATCTGATCCAGTTATCCAATTTGCATCACTATATCCTTTAATTACTGCTGAATATTTGTCATAATGCAAAGAATAGTTTTGAGTATATTTTAAATACCCTAAAATTCTCTTTTTTGCCATCGAATGAGTTTGCTTAGGATTGTTCATGTACCGACTTACCATACTAAAAGCACATGCTATATCTGATCGTGTAAAGTTCATGACATACATCAAACTTCTCAATACTCTCGCATAATCCAATTGAGAATCGCTTTCACCACTAATTTCTTCTAAGTGTGAAGCTCACATCAATTGGAGTTTTGGCAATCTTGAAATCCAAATACCTGAACTTGTCAAGTACCTTTTCGATATAATGAGACTGCGACAAAGTCAAACCTTGTGGATTTTTAAGAATTTGGATTCTTAAGATAACATCAGCTACTCCAAGGTCTTTCATTTCAAATGTACTAGAAAGCATTTGCTTAGTAGCATTTATGTCAACTCCCAAAAATTTATTAAATTCATTATTTTTAAAAATCTTATTTGTATATATATGCACATATATTTAAAATAAAATTTAGATGTCAAATCAATGATCATATTCATTTTTATTTAATTCAATTTACATTTAAATTTTATTTAAGCTCTTGTAATACTCCTATTAGTTAATTTTAAGATAAAATATTTTCATTAATAGTTACTGGTTGATAAAAAAATAATAATAACAATAAAAGCTTCTTCTATGTCTAAAAAAATATCTAATATTTCTCCCTCCAAAATATTAGAAATAGCCCCAATACCCATTTCTCTTTCCCCTTGATGTCATATTTCTTTCCCCCTAAAACTTCTATCACCCAGCACCCTTCCTTCTCCCTTCTTCACTCCATTCTCTAGTTTTTTTTGTGTGTGTGTGACTTTTGCTAATTAGTTTTTTTTTTTCTTTATAGGTTCTGCAAAATGAATGGATGATAATTATATTTTTAAAAATATAAAGATAATTCTTTATTACATGAATTTAATGATTCACAATCTAATTATGTATAATTTTTCATTGTTTCAGCTTGATGTGAAGATTGAAGTTGCTTCATTTTGAATAAAAGATGGAATACTAACAACTCAAATCACCAAACAAACACTAGAGAATTTTTTTACTATTTATTGATATGTATTTTAAAGAATTTAAAATTGTAATGTTCAAGTGATTCTACACAAGTTTGTGGTACTTTAATTTGACATGATTTTAAACTCATGAAGTTTATTGATATAAATTTGGTTAGTGAATTTGATTTTCATTGAATGTGTTATTTTAGTAAACTTATTTATTCATATTATTTTGAAGGCTTGATGCAAATAAAACTTCATATTTATTGTTAAGATAATAATAATTTTATAAGATCCACAAATCAAATTATGTAAATATAGATTTTATATCATGACATTTTAAACCCATTCAAATTTAATTTTTAAGAGATCATATTGTGAAGGTTCTAAAACATCACAAATTGAACTAAAAAAACTCTACAAATTAAAAAGTCATTTTGTGGAGAGTGTCATGGAGGTTCATTAAAATTGTCACAAATATGCTTGTGGCAAGGATAATTGTGGAGTTTTTAAGAATCGACACAATTCAATTTATGAAGTCCCTAAACCGGCACAACTTGACAAAATAATCTCCATAAATTGACTGTTTTCTTGTAGTGACACTTCTTGAAACTTGTCTTAAACTTTTTTCTCTTAAGTTCTCAAGTTCTAAAGTTGTTAAGTTATCAAGTTCTCAAGTTGTATCAATATCTGAGAAGAATTCAGATATTTATAGCTAATATGATGTATAATGATTCATATATAGTAAATGAAAGATTACATCAAAATACGAAAAGGTTGCATGAATGTTCATGAATGACATGAATTCATTCATATATTGCAACTTTCATAATTTTCAATACATCAATCTTTGTACAATGTATTATTGTCCATTCACCCATTACATTGAAGCTAACAATCCCCCACATGAATGAGAATGACTATAACATGAAAGATAGTTAGACGCGGACTCGTGTGTGATTACAAACAAAGACTAGTTGCATTGGGATAAGTGGGTTTTCCTTTGAACTTTTCGTAGTGAACTTATATCAGATGCACTCGATCAATCGGTAGATGCGATATCTTTGAACCGTCAAATTTGAATGTACTCCTAGATAATATAAGTCGCACAACCAGCCTTTTACCATCTATCATTCTCATGGTTTTGTTCGTTTCAGCCATGAACACATCCTCGTTTCATGAGAGCTTAGAGAATCAGCCTTTACTAACATTCTCCTTGAAATGACTTCTATTTCACTCCTACATAGGTGATTTTTAAATGTTTACTCCCGTAAAGAAACTATTTGGTCATACCTTACCAAACTTAGAAATCATTAAAAAGTTTCAATATAAACTTTATCCTGATCACTGAACATTGTCTTCATCATGAGAATGGGTTAGGTTATTTGACAATGTTGGACCATCAAACACAACTTTGTTTGATCTCCTTGAACCTAGTTCTTGGGATCGCCAGTATGCTAGGTAGAGTTACCATCATATTTGACTTGTCCTAGGCCTTAAACCTATTCTCTTAGATGATCTTTTAACTCCCTCTCTAGTTAAGCCTTTTGTAAGTGGATCCGACACATTAACTTTTGACCTTACATAGTCAATTATGATAATTCTACTAGAGAGTAGTTCTCTGATGGTATTATGTCTCCGTCTTATGTGATGTGATTTACCATTGTACATCATGCTCCCTACCCTACCTATTGCGACCTGACTATCATAATGTATGCATACAAGTGCTAATGGTTTAGGCCAAAAAGGGATATCTTATAAGAAGTTCCAGAGTCATTCAGCTTATTCACCAGCTTTATCTAAAAAGCGGTGAATTCAGATTCCATAATGGAGCTAGCAATACACGTTTGTTTGGATGATTTTCAAAAAACTACTCCACCACCTAAAGTAAATATGTATCCACTTGTGCATTTTACTTCATCTGATCCAGTTATCCAATTTGCATCACTATATCCTTTAATTACTGCTGGATATTTGTCATAATGCAAAAAATAATTTTTGAGTATATTTTAAATACCCTAAAACTCTCTTTATTGCCATCCAATGAGTTTGATTAGGATTGTTTGTGTACCGACTCAGCTTACTAATAGCACATGCTATATCTGGTCGTGTACAATTCATGATATATATCAAACTTCCCAATACTCTCGCATAGTCCAATTGAGAATCGTTTTCACCACTATTCTTTCTAAGTGCGAAGCTCACATCCATTGGAGTTTTGACAATCTTGAAATCCAAATACCTGAACTTGTGAAGCACCTTTTCAATATAATGAGACTGCGAGAAAGCCAAACCTTGTGGAGTTTTAAGAATTTTGATTTCTAATATTACATCAGCCACTCCAAGGTCTTTCATTTCAAATTTACTAGAAATCATTTGCTTAGTAGCATTTATATCAGCCAAATCTCTATTGATGATCAACATATCATCAACATACAAACTTTATACAAATTTTAGATAATTATTGTAATATTTAAAATGAAGTTATATCAATTTCAAGAATGTTAGACTAGATGAAATGAGAGAAAAGTCAAGTCCTCTGAATTCACAGAGTTTTCTTAAGGAAATTATTCCCCTCAAGTACCCGAGATTATGAAATATATCCTCCCAGGATAAAATGACTCAATACAAACAAATAGCGGCACCTCAAATTTGTTCTCTAGCGAATCACTCAATGGCTTGTAATCTCACTTGAATTTTTCAAAACAACACTTGTTGAAATTTGTCTTAAACTTTTTTCTCTTAAGTTCTCAAGTTCTAAAGTTGTTAAGTTATCAAGTTCTCAAGTTGTATCAATATCTGAGAAGGATTCAGATGTTTATAGCCAATAAGATGTATAATGATTCATGTATATTAGATGAAAGGTTGCATCGAAATACGAAAAGGTTGTATGAATATTCATGAATGATATGAATTCAGTCATAATTGCAATTTTCACTCCGTTTGAACTCGATATTGACTCATAGAACTTGAAAAATTCATCAGAACATTGAAGTTCATTCGGTTAACGATTGAGAGTTATAAACTTCATCGTTAAACTAGAAACAAAGTGAAAATAAAAATCAAGTCTTTATTTGAAGTGACTAAGTATACTTCCTAAACTATTATACTATATTTCATTGACAAGTTGCTACTCAATTATAAAGTGACAGCTTATCCCACACAAACATTTCACTGAATTCCACATGTCCAATTTGGGCTACCAGTGAAATCCCTAATAAAAAAGGGAAATATATTAGGAAAAGCTACATAATTACGCATACTTTACACTCATATTTAGTATTATTATTATTATTACTTATGATAACAATTAGGGATGGCAAAGTTAAGCCTAATCCATTTAATTCGTCCAATTTGATTCAACCTGTTGAAGTATGAATTCGATCCAACCCGGCAAAATTATTAGTTCAATTCATCTCAACCCAATCCATCTCAACCCAACGCATTTGGGTTGATATGTAACCCGAACTAATTTAAGAAAAATCTTGTTAAACTATTTTCAAAATATTCTTTTTTCAATTTGATATGTTTGATATAGCCATAACTAAAAAAATATAATTTAATTAAGTACTAAAATATTGAAAAAGAACAAATAAAATGAGTAAAACTTAATAAAAATTTGGTCGGGTTGGTTCTTGACCCGCTCTGTAACCCGTTACTCAACTCGTTTTAGCCCAAGCAAAATTGGTTTGGCTTGGGTCTTGACGAAATTTGATGTCTTGACCCATTATAACCCGTTCAAATTTGACCTAACCTACTCAATTGTCACCCCTAATAACAACACATAGTGTGGGAAGGGTAAAACGTACGCAAGATAGAGAGGTTTCCGGAAAACCCTCGACTTATACTTTAAAAATATTATGCATCTTATTGCTAATTGAGAATTTTCTATCATATATGAGAAAGATATACTTATATACATATACTTTTTTTACTAAATACACTAAAATGTGAATCATATTAAATACATGTATCTGTAGTATTTGATATGATTCACATGTATCTGAGATACCTTAATTCATATACATTAATTCAATAATTTTGATACATTAATTCAGTTTCAGATATAAAAATTAAAATTTTTAAGTATTAGCAGGTAATATTTAAAGCATGATGCATTGAATATAGAGATAATTTAAGAATCAGAATTACTATATCCAAATTACTAAATTAATGTATCCCGATGGAAGGAATAGATTTTTAAAAATTTTAAAAATGAATGAAAATAATAATTAAAAAACACAATAAATAAGCGAGTATAATTAGGTAATTATTCCAACAAAAAAAACACTAATTTTCATCCATTCAAGTTTTGGAATATACTTTTGGATCTTTTTTATTAAAAACTTTTTCTAATATTCATACATATACTACTATTAGCTTTTGAAAAAACACTCATATATTATAACAGGGCCCCCAAAAAAACACAAGAATGAACAAACAATGTTTCAAATTTGAAAAAGACAAGACCATATTAAAACATTCAGATGCAAATTTACCTGTGCACAACAGCTCCAATTGCACATGGTCTTAGTTGATCTTGTCTCCATTGTCCAGCAAAGAAATAGTAACTGGCAAGAACCCAACTTCCTATCAAAGGTAAAAAAAACTCAATTTTGGATTTTCAAGAATCAAATTAATGAATGTAAATATTGATTCTTCAAAGTGAAGTTTTGTTCTTTGGTAAGTTCAAGACAACCCCATTATTGAATTGATGTGTTGAACCTCAATTTGTTGTAGGATTTGATTTTTCATAGAAGTGATTCTTTGGTAAGTTTATGAATACCCCTTTAGCTGAATTGATTTGCTGAGCTCAATTTTGAATTCTTGTGGTTCAATTTCTGTTACTATTTGTTATTGCTTGTAATTCCAATTACTTCTTTTTCTCATCTGTTTTGGACTGTGTTTTTCTTGAATCAAGGGTATACCGAAAACAATCCCTCTATCTTTGCGCAGGGGCGGAGCTAGTTATCGCTCTTCAGTGTAAAATTATGTTATTTTGATATAGTAAAAATAATCTTTTTATATATATAATATATATCAAACCCTTTCGATTAGTTCGTGTATCTACTTCTTAAAATATTAAACTCCCTTAAAAAAAATCCTAGATCCACCTCTGCACAGGTGTTCAGATGAACCCCTTCAACAAAAATGACACTGTTTACATAGCACAGGTGTTCAGATGAACCGCTTCAACAAAAATGACACTGTTTACATATGATTAAACTTATTTTATTTATATATATTAGATGTTAAAACCCCTTTTGACTTTTTTGTGTGTTTACTTGTTCATATTTTGAACTTCTTAATAAAAAATTTTGGCTCCGCCACTGCTTTTGTGGTAGAGGTAAAGTCTGCTACACTGTACGCTCCCTCGACCACACACAGTGGAACTACACTGAGTATGTTCATGGCGTTGTAATTTTGAAGTGGAATTTAACACGCCAAGATTTTTTATTTTTTCAGAAGATGGTCTTCAGAAGAATTCTGGTTTTGATGATGGGTTGTCTAGGATGTGCTGATCAGACAACAGAACCAAATGCTAATAATAATGTGGAATCCAAGTCATCAGTTGTAGATGTATCTGTTACTACTACTCCTAGAGTCAGACTTAGTGATGGGAGGTACTTGGCTTACAGAGAAAGAGGAGTACCCAAGAACAAGTGCAAATACAGCATCATTCTTGTTCATGGATTTGGCAGCTCCAAAGAAATGAGCTTTATGGCTTCTGATGTAAACACAAATAACTCTATCTCTCTTTGTCTCTTTTGAATCTCTTTTTGTCTTTTGACTATAGTATTCGCTATTTTGTATCTAGCATTTTCTGCTTTTGGGGCTAATATATTTGAGTTGAGAGTCTTTCGGAAGCAGTCTCTCTATCTCTATGAGGTAGAGGTAAGGTTTGCGTACATTTTACCCTCTCCAAACCCCACTTGTGCGATTTCACTGAGTATGTTGTTGTTGTTTGGTATTCCGGATAAATAAAAAGAATCACCTAGTGTTTTTGTCTCTTTTGGGAATTGAACTTGAGACCGACTTCATGGCTGTCAACCACTTCACTGACTGCTAGGTCACACCACAGTGCATATTCTCTTTGAATCTTGAAATTATTATTTCCTGAAAAGGTTTGTAAAGTATCAAACTGATTTAGAGTTGACAATTAGGTTGGTTGAATTTTCACTTTATGATCTGCAATATATACTTTAACGGAGCATGAATTTTCTGGTCCTTTAGCTGAAAATGTTCTCGGCATCTAATATATAACACAGGTGTGGAATACTAAGCATCTTGGCTTGTACTTTGTTGTGTTTGAAACTTGAGAGAGGATGATGTCTGGTCGGTTTGGATATGAATGATTTCAATAAAACAAGATTCCTTTTTGCTTACTCTAGGCACGAATATGCATGTGGTATGCTATAACTTATTTTCTTTATCAAAGTAAAGAGGGAAAATAATGCAAAAGCATAAGTTCAGGGGGGTGATAGGACCCTCGCATAGTATAGGGGGTAAATAATACGAAAAAAGAAGTCTAATGGACCCTGACATCGTTTAAGTGTGTAATTGACAATTTTATCATAGTTTGAGTGTCGCTCTATGCCTTATCGCAAGAAACATTCAAAATGTTGGTTGATGCAAGGGATGTCATCATACTAGTACTGCAATGATCCCATTAGCACTTTGAAATTTAGCATTCTTGGATGAGGGTAGTAATAGGATGGCTAAGATGCTAGGAAGTTCTCGTGTTGCATCTCTTACTGGCTTCAATCAGTTTGAGACTGAACCCCCGACCCCACCCCCATCCCAATGTTGACCAGTCTGATTATTGCTCCAAATCAATTTGCTGACTTTGAAAGTTTTTCATGGTTGTTTAGCATTTGTAGTTCCTTCTTTTGGTTAGGATTTCTAGCAGGAAGTGAGAAAGTGATGTCATTTTCTTTCTGTTTTCTCCTGACGCAATGCCATTCTTGAATTTGCATAATACAGTTGAGAATGTTCTAATAGTACTTTAGTTCTCAGGAACTCCTTGATGAAATGGGGATATACCTTCTGATATATGACAGAGCTGGATATGGAGAGAGTGATCCAAATCCAAAGCGATCAGTTAAAAGTGAAGCATCTGATATCGAAGAGTTAGCTGATCAATTGCAATTAGGATCCAAGTATTATGTTATTGGCGTGTCGTTGGGATGTTACCCTGCTTGGAGCTGCATCAAACGCATTCCTCAAAAGTATAGCAAAACTCACTTCAGAAATTTTTCGATTTTTCTGGCTTTTCTTGTTAATTTTTTAGGATTGAAAAATATGCTGCTGCAGGCTTGCAGGAGTGGCTTTAATAGTCCCGTTTATCAATTACAAATGGCGCTCGCTACCTCATGATCTCACGAAGGATGATGGCAGGAAACAACTCTGCCGGTTTATGCTTTTGCTCACATGCTACACTCCAGGGCTATTGCATTGGTGGTTCACTCAAAAACTGTTCCCATCAGCTACTGTTCTTGAAGGAAATCCTGCATTTTTTTGTGACAAGGACTTGGCCGTCTTGAAGAATACAAACGGATATCAATTGTTCACTCAGGTAAAACTTCATCAACAATGCTCAAACAGCAAAAAGGAAATAATGTACGCTCACAACCAACTTTCTTAACACAAATTTAGTTAGCCAGGAAATAGTCTCTCTACTTCTATGAGGTAGTGGAAAGTCTGCGTACATTCTACCCCCAGACCCCACTTGTGGGATTCCACTGAGTATGTTGTGGTTGTATACTTGTTCAAGTTGACTCGGTAGTGATACGATCAGTTAAGCCTTAGTTGGCCACTCCCATGAACTTATCCACTCCAGCTCCCTGATTTTTCTATTCCAATGTGTAGTAGTATAGGAACTATTCCGGTTTCTGGCCTGTGACAGATTTTTACTTCTATTGACAGGATGGAATTAAGAAACGAAGGGTATTTGACTCCCTTCGTCGTGACTTTATTGTGGCATTTACCAAGTGGGATTTCGATCCACTGGAGCTAAGTAATCCATACCCTCAAAACGAAAGCTCTGTTCACATATGGCAAGGTCATGAGGACAAGGTTGTCCCGGTTCAATTGCAAAGACATGTCTCGCGAACGCTCCCTTGGATTCGGTATCATGAAGTTCCTGATGCTGGCCACTTGCTTGTGTATGATAGTGTTGTGTGTGAAGCTGTCTTAAAATCACTTTTGCTTGGGGAAGATCCTCCATTGTACAGGCCTAGGTTAGCTGTTTGAGTATTAGTTCATTCATTGTACCTAAAGATGACCCTCCGTAAGTTATTCCATTCATTTCGATTAGTTTGTCTTGAAATAAAGCGACTCTTTCCTTTTTTTTTTGGCGACTTCAAAATTTCAACTTTTTATAATTCGAGTTGTGGGTGCTCCAAACGATCTATTTTTGCAAGGAGAGTCTCCTAAATTAATCTTTGCGATTCAATTACTACATGAACATTTGGAGTAAAAGTAATTCGTTGAGCTTTCACAAAATCAAGATAATAAAAGAACATCACAATGCACTAAGCTTGCACTAGATGCAGAATTATGACAATAGCAAAGTAAATAAGCCAATTTCTCCCTCTTGTGCCTCGGGAATATCAACTTATGAACTTATGATGGACATCACACATATGTTACAATAGGAACATAGTCCAATTCAAAATTTAAAGTTTTTTGTACTTAGGATTTTAATTATTTTGAATTATTGGATTTTAAATTAATAATTCATAATATTTAATAATTTCTTTTTTAAAAATATTTAATTTGAAGCTACTAAATTCGACTGAACTCATAGTCATATATCCGCCCCTGAGCAATACATATACGAATGTATATTCTTACACAAAAATCATGCCCGTTATCACTAATAAAAAGTGGATTTTAGTTGATTTCAAAAAAAAATCTTTTTTCAAGAACTCTTTAATTCTAATTTTCCATATGAAATGTTTAAGACCATTAAAAAAAAAATTTCACATATTCAACATATCTTTAACTTATGATTATAAAATTCGAGAAGTCTTTTTTTACTTTTTTTAAAATTGCGTGTCGAATTAAAATCAGACGAATAAATTAATACAAAGTTAATCATAGTATAAAGGTGTGTTGTTGAGGATAGGAATTGGATATGCTTATTATGGAATTTGAATAGGAAATTTATATGCTCATGGAATATGAATATTCCTACTTGTTTCTCAACTTTGCAAGTTATGCTTACACCATGTCACTATCAACAATGACAACATACACAAGTTACTTTTTTTTTTGTAGGCTATAAATCAAATTGAAGAAATTAAAAATAATTGTCCTAATTAAAGACTCAATGCTTATTGTGGTTGATTTAGTAGAAGAAATTTGAAGAACATCATCTTCTTGTTGAGTTTGATTGCTCAAAATAACAAATTGAGCTATTAAGCTAATTTTGCTCAACTTATTAAATGGTGTTAAAATTTAAATAGTGACACAAAAATATCATATTTGTGTGAGTCACCCTCTCTGGATTTGTCTAGTTTTAGGCCGACCCCCAACCCCACTCCCACCCCACCCCAAAAAGAGGGGAGAGGGGACTACATAATTGGTCCATCCAATATATTTATTTTGATTTGAGTCACGACTCAAATTATTTATCCGACTACTCTATTTGTGAATCACTGCTTTCGCATCCTTAATACCATCGAGGTGTGTATATATATATTTATATACTCCAATGGTATTAAATAATAATAAGTAATGTTTTTCACTGAAGCACTGTTTGTTACTCTTTGATGCCATCAAATTATGTATACTTTACTTGTATCAAAGAATAAATGAATAGTATTTTCACTTAACAACTGCTTCTTCATACTCTGATAGTATTAAATTATAATTGATCAATTTTTTAATTGAAGCATTATATATTTCT